>CM044312.1:0-427500 GCA_024291935.2 Okapia johnstoni
TCTGACTCGTTTCTTAAAAAAACGCACATTTCTTCATAGAATGCCACAGTGGAAGGAAAATAGGCCTTCGATTTTTAGACCTCAATTTGCCAAAAAACTTGGAGCTTTTTTTTTTTTAATTAAAGCACCACATAATTTAAAAACTTTACACGTTCTAATTATTCAGTTCCAAAACACCACACTTATTGCACAGGGTCCCCATGGAAAGGCCCCCCTCTCAGCAGGGCAGCCACAGATGCCACCATGAAAAGGCAGCCAGGTCCCCTCCTCCCTTCTTTTCCGCCTGGGTGGCCACCAGGCTTTTAAATTCATGCACCCTACTAAGTTTCTAGGGTGCAATTCGTGGACCCCTCCCTTTCCCATCCCAGAAGGTGGTCAAGGGCCCGCTGGGCTGCAAACTGCCGGAAGCAGGGCTGGGCCAGCCGGCCAGAGGAAGGGTTGTGGAGTCCCAGCAGGTGAAATCACCAGGCAGGATAAACCCCTTGGACTTCCTGGGGACCTCGCTGCAGGCACTAGGCTGCTTGGGAAAACCGCGCGGGTCTGAGCTTTAGGCGACGGGGTAAAGTGGTAAAGGCCTTGACCCCAATGGCGAGGCCTTTCTGCACCGCCAGGTTAGGGGGCTCCGAGACTGTGCCAACAGGCAGGGCGGAACACGTGGTTCCCTGCTCCGCCCTGCGCCACCGAGCCCCAGTTCCCTTACCTGTGGTCCGCACCCCTCCGCTCCGCTCACTGGATGCCGATCGACGGGGACCCAGGAGCCCACGAAATGGGCGCTCCCAGCCGCAATGGAGACCCCCTGCCTAGACCCGAGGAGGCGCCTCTGCCTAGGACTCGGAGGAGGCGCGCTCCGCCCCCGACGCAGGCCAGGTGCGCTCCGCCCCCAGGCGCCCGCTCCCAGGAGACGCCCGCGGGTCTCGCTTCTGCCGCCAGGTGACATCCATCCGCGAGCAAATCCACCCCAACGAGACGACCCGAGGTTTCTATCCGCTGATCTATCTATAATTCAGGGAGAAAACTATGACCACAGAAAGGAAAGATGACCTCACCTAGGATGGCCATGATATTCTATAGAACCAGAGAAAATTGGTTAAAAAAAAAAAAAAATTCTTGGAAATTGTAAAGCTGGTTCTTTTGCAGATGCAATTAAGAACAATTAGCTTGTTAAAAGGCCTGCCTAGGGCAAAGCTTGAAGTTAAGCCTTTCCTTGAAAAACACCGCCCACTTTGCCTGAGATCTCAGCCTTGGGCAAAAGAGAACTTCAAGCCCCACCCCCCCTCAAAAAAACAGGAGGTCAAAGAGATATTTTCTCTGTCTGTCTGTCTGTGTGGATTGATGTATGTCTCAGTGTGAGTCTTCTGTTTTTTGGTAATATTGCTGAAGTTGGGAGTTCTTATTTAAATAATCTAAAGAAAAGGAAGCCCTTACAAATCAAACAGTTCTAAATACAAGAAAAAATTGACCTAAATGAATTTTAGATGCATGTGAACTGGGAAATAGTCAATATTAAATATCTAGTATTTTTTTTTTTGCTACTCTAATATAGACATGTCTAAGAGTCATTAACATTAAGCATAAAATTTTTATAGTGCCTAGGATTATTATAAGTTAAATATTGCTATATTGTTATATCTGTCACAAGCTTGTCAACAAACAAAGTAACTCAAAAAAAAAAAAAAAAAAAAACTCCTAAAAAATGTAAATGCGCTATGAGCTTCTAGATAAAACATTAACAATAATTATGCTTTAACATATCTGTCTCTAATAGTCTCGATTGAAGGCAGAGGAGAAGGGGACGACAGAGGATAAGATGGTTGGATGGCATCCCTGACTCGATGGACATGAGTTTGAGCAAGCCCCGGGAGTTGGTGATGGACAGGGAAGCCTGGCATCCTGCAGTCCATGGGGTCGCAAAGAGTCAGACACGACTGAGCAAATGAACTGAAATGAATTTACAATAGTTTCTCCAGATTTTGGTTACCTGAATTTCTATCGTTGTGCTAAACTAAGTGATGACAGTGTATTGAACAGCTAGGTCTTTTCCAAATAAGGTTCTGAAACATTCACTACTTGACAGGACCTTCCTCTTACACAGAAACTAAAGAGGTTTTTGACTATCCATGAATAGTGTCTGGTGCCATCCTGAGATGTTCACTATAAGACAGCAAAATTTTTTTCTGATACTATCACTGATATGTATGTTCACCAATCTATAGAATGTCAATATAAAAGTCAGTTCTTGGTTGCTTAAGGAAAATGTATGTCTTGTTATTAAAGAAGGTATGAGGAATGAAATCACATTTTATGAAGGAAAAAGAAGTAGTTCTGACTTACAGGTGGCAGTTTCAGGATGGCAGAAGCAAAGGAATGGGTACAGAAAGGGATAAGGAGTTTTATGGAAAGTGGACACCCAGAAAAGAGTTTTGTGCCTAGTACAAGTTTTCTTGAGATATTGAACTGCCTTTGCTAATGAGTTTTAAGTTTCTTTACCTCTTCAGTGATCTGTTATAGGTTTACCTTTGAAATCTTTTGTTAACTTTGGCTAAGTGGATAAGCATTGTTTCACAGTGACTTATGTGATCCTACCTGACTGTTATAAACCCTTTGGATATTTATGAACAAACCTGCCTAAATAATTGACTTATAGCTAACTTTGGGATGCTTCAGAGGGCCCCTGAGACCTCCCAAAGAGAGATATTAAACAACCTGAGTTCATTTGGCATGTTAAACTACAAGGAAAGTGTTGTCAGAAGGAGTGATGAATCTTCTCAAGTTATATTGTATCGTTGATGATTCTAATATAGATATCCTAGAAATTACGTGACATTCATGAAAATCTGATATGTTCTGGTAAAATGCTGTCAGTTATAATTCTAGTTATCATATTACAGTGTTTCAGGTTGAAGAAGGAATTCATAGGGCCTGGACTCCATCTTAGGCCTGTTCGTGCTGATCAAGCTCGGCCACCTCTCTAATGGACTCTGAACTCTGTGCTTAGTGCCTGTGGAAACGACAATAGAAGGATAAGACCCCCTCCAGACAGGGGAATCTTGAAGATTGTATCCAGGTTACTCATCACCTAAGAGAAAACATACACTGATCCCCCTACCTCCGGACAGGTCATAAATTTTTTCTGTAACCTCAGGCTTATTGCTTATTAACTGTTTGGAATGTAACCTCGGGCTTATTGATTACTGACTGTTTGAACACCTAACACATGAATGATGGGGTTACTGTGATTGTATTTACCTTTCCTTTGTTTATGTAAGTCACAAGGAAATTGGGGTGGTGGGTTCAGACACGTACACATGGGGTATAAAAGATTTTCACAAATGCTGGTCGCAGTCCTTGGCTAAGAGGAGACTCTGCCTTGGGCCCACCGGTGTAATAAACTGCACTTCATTATCTGCATCGTCCTTCTGAATGAGCTTGTTTCCCAGAATGCGTGGCTATAACAAAGTCACAGCAATGACCAGATTACTTTGTCGATTTCAATTTAATTAGGTTTTAAACGTGCCTTCTGTGGTTTCACACGGATGCCTTTGCAAAAATACTGCTACTTCAAGATATATGGAAAAGACTTTTCTAAGCTTACTCGTAAACAATTTTTTTTGTTTGGTATCTGGTAAGCTGGTACCAGACTGGAATTTAGTCTAGTCTCTAGGTTAAGAGAACACAGTTTTCTTAGAATGCAGCTTTTGATCACAGATTATGAATTTCTTTACCTTTCAGTGATTTGTATTTGTTTTTATGATTTTTTTTTTCTTTTTGCTTCGGTAAAGTAAATAAGCATTATTTAAGATTATGGTACATGTAGAATGCACCAAGCTTTCCCCACTCCTGCAAATTCCCTTAAGCCCTCAGATTCTTCTGATGGGACCAAGGTCTCAGTTCCCTCTAGAAGGACAATCCAAGCTTTTTATCAGCTGATATGCCCCTGATATCAGAGTCCATTTGACCACTATTTGGCCTATAATTTAGGCATGAAACTATGACTACATAAAGGAAATATGACTTTTTGATGCAGGATGGCCATGATATTCCTTGGACTTCAGAGAAAATTGGTTAAAATGAAACTTTTTTTTTTCATTGGAAACTGTAAAGCTGGTTCTTCTAGCATATGTAATTGAAAACATCTAGGTGGTTAGATCAGTTTTCATTCCAGTCCCAAAGAAAGACAATGACAAAGAATCTTCCAACTGCCACACGATTGCACTCATCTCACACGCTAGTAAAGTAATGCTCAAAATTCTCCAAGCCAGGCTTCAGCAATACGTGAACTGTGAACTTCCAGATGTTCAAGCTGGATTTAGAAAAGGCAGAGGAACCAGAGATCAAATTGCCAACATCCACTGGATCAAGGAAAAAGCAAGAGAGTTCCAGGAAAATATCTATTTCTGCTTTATTGACTATGCCAAAGCCTTTGACTGTGTGGATCACAATAAACTGGGGAAAATTCTGACAGAGATGGGAATACCACACCACCTGACCTGTGTCTTGAGAAATCTGTATGCAGGTCAGGAAGCAACAGTTAGAACTGGACATGGAACAACAGACTGGTTCCAAATAGGAAAAGGAATCTGTCAAGGCTGTATATTGTCACCCTGCTTATTTTACTTGAATGCAGAGTACATCCTCCGAAATGCTGGGCTAGATGAAGCACAAGCTGGAATCAAGATTGCCGGGAGAAATATCAATAACCTCAGATATACAGATGACACCACCCTTATGACAGAAAGGGAATAAGAACTAAAGAGCCTCTTGATGAAAGCAGTTGAATCCATGCAGGCTGAAGAGCACCAATGACAGCAGAGAGAAATAGTTCTTCTATTGCTTCCTACCAAAAAAATAAAAATAAAAGAGAGAAGAAAACATGTAACTCTCTTTCTGACACTCGTCATCCAACTCTCACATCCAAACATGACCACTGGAAAAACCATAGCCTTGACTAGATGGACCTTTGTTGGCAAAGTAATGTCTCTGCTTTTAAATATTCTATCTAGGTTGGTCATAACCTTCCTTCCAAGGAGTAAGCGTCTTTTAATTTCATGGCTGAAATCACCATCAGCAGTGATTTTGGAGCCCAAAAAAATAAAGTCTGACACTGTTTCCACTGTTTCCCCATCTATTTCCCATGAAGTGATGGGACCAAATGCCATGATCTTAGTTTTCTGAACGTTGAGCTTTAAGCCAACTTTTTCACTCTCCTCTTTCACTTTCATTAAGAGGCTCTTTAGTTCTTCTTCACTTTCTGCCATAAGGGTGGTGTCATCTGCGTATCTGAGGTTATTGATATTTCTCCCAGCAATCTTGATTCCAGCTTGTGTTTCTTCCAGCCCAGCGTTTCTCATGATGTACTCTGCATGTAAGTTAAATAAGCAGGGTGACAATATACAGCCTTGACGTACTCCTTTTCCTATTTGGAACCAGTCTGTTGTTCCATGTCCAGTTCTAACTGGTGCTTCCTGCTGCTGCTAAGTCACTTCAGTCGTGTCTGACTCTGTGCAACCCCATAGATGACAGCCCACCAGGCTCCCCTATCCTTGGGATTCTCCAGGCAAGAACACTGGAGTGGGTTGCCATTTCCTTCTCCAATGCATGAAAGTGAAAAGTGAAAGTGAAGTCACTCAGTTGAGTCCGACTCTTAGCGACCCCATGGACTGCAGCCTACCAGGCTCCTCCGTCCATGGGATTTTCCAGGCAAAAGTACTGGAGTGGGTTGCCAGTGCCTTCTCCAGGTGCTTCCTGATCTGCATACGGGTTTCTCAAGAGGGAGGTCAGGTAGTGTGGTATGCCCATCTCTTTCAGAATTTTCCACAGTTTATTGTGATCCACACAGTCAAAGGCTTTGGCATAGTCAATAAAGGAGAAATAGATGTTTTTCTGGAACTCTCTTGCTTTTTTGATGATCCAGCGGATGTTGGCAATTTGATCTCTCGTTCATCTACCTTTTCTAAAACCAGCTTGAACATCTGGAAGTTCATGGTTCACGTATTGCTGAAGCCTGGCTTGGAGAATTTTGAGCATTACTTTACTAGCATGTGAGATGAGTGCAATTGTGCGGTAGTTTGAGCATTCTTTGGCATTGCCTTTCTTTGTGATTGATTGGGATGAAAACTGACCTTTTCCAGTCCTGTGGCCACTGCTGAGTTTTCCAAATTTGCTGGCATATCAAGTGCAGCACTTTCACAGCATAATCTTTCAGGATTTGAAATAGCTCAACTGGAATTCCATCACCTCCACTAGCTTTGTTTGTAGTGATGCTTCCTAAGGCCCACTGACTTCACATTCCAGGATGTCTGGCTCAAGGTGAGTGATCACACTAGCATAGCTTAAGAAAAACATTTCCATAAGAAAAACATATGATTACCTCAAGGTTTGAGAAAAGTTAAGTTCAGAGGGAACCAGGTGTCATCAACAGAGAAGGGAAAAATGTCTGCCACTTGAAGTTTATTTCTTCCTGCTGCTTTGGGCCCTCCGGCTTCCCTATTGAGGCTGCTAACACTATCAATCGTTTACCATTAGCACCGCCTGGCAAGCTCTCTTCATTTAACAGCTCAATAGAAATAAAATAAAAATCACTTTCAAATAGCGAGTGATTCTTGTTGATTTTCCTCCAGTCAGAGATTCTGCGACCCAGCAACCTTTAATTTGCGGATTTTTCATCATCAACATGTGCTTTCAAATACAGGCATGTTCCTTGGGCTTATTTCACTCAGTTGTAAAGGGGAAATGTATGGCACATCACAGGGCATGTTTTCATAGCCTGAGAGTATACATGGCAAACATCCCTTCCACATTCCATTTACTTGCTGGGAACCACTTCCATGGGAATTATCTTTGTCCTCAGGGCTCCAGAAAATGTGGGCCTTTTAGAGGCTGCAGGTGGGGTATCAGAAAGAACTCATCTTCTGAGCAGAGCCCTTGGTCCAGTGTTGGTAACTGTGCAGGAAGGCAGGGCACAGGTGCACTCACTGTCCCCAGGCCTGTGCATGCCCTCTGGCTGGTGCTGGGATAGGACAGGTGTCCTGGCCACTCCTGCTACAAGCTCACCTGCCTCTGCCCACATCAGGAGCACAGGCCTCTTGAGTCCACCCATGCCAACCACCCATCTATTGTTGCTGGAGTCAGAGAACATGTTTGCCTGTGCATGCGCTTATGCAGCTTTTTATCCAAGCCCTCTTGGTATAATTTGAAAACTAAAGCCCAGAAAGAGGCAGACTTATCTAGAACACAGTATGTGAGCAGAGGCCAGTAGAAAAGTAAGGACCCCAGCTCCCTAAGCCAGTTCGCAGTCCTATCCAACATGCTTGGTTTGGAAATAAGAGACCCTACGTTCCTGGTGAACTCTACCAACCTGGCCCCATTTGGGTCATTATTCTCTGAGCATTTCCATGCTCACACAGCAGGTACAGAAATAAAGTTCGTGGGGGAGGGGGCGGATGTGAGATGGCAAAGGAAGAGAACACACGATGTCAGTGCTGGGGAGAGCAGGAAGGGCTGCAGGCAGCTCTGCCATGGGGCAGGGACATCCACACCCCCCTCCTGGCAATGGGCAATGAGTTCGGAAGTCCAGAGCATGAGGGGGATTCTCCACGTTCCCTGAGTCCTGCCTGGGTGTGGCCCCTCTCCACAGTGTTCTCCAGTGAACACAGTCTCAGTCCCACAGTCCACCTTTCCGGGCTTTTAAAACCAGGCTGAGCACACACCCCATCCCCCAGTATAGACGGTGCTACAGGAGAGGAGGACTTGCTTTCCTTTCCTACACATTGTGTGCTTGATATTGGACCCCACAAGGGTTCACTCAGTATGCTTGGGAAATCTGTCAACCTTGGTTCTCCACCACTGACCACTGTGTTCTGAGAGCTTGGAAAAATGCTTTCCACTCACAGAGGACCCTCAGAGGAGAGAGGAGCTGAAGGGACGAGGGCTTGTGGTGAGCAGGAGAGGGCACAGTTGTGGACCCAGAGTCAGTGTTCCAGAAAGACCAGCCCTAACCAGGTTCTAGAGGTTCTAATTTGGAAGTAGGAGGAAATTATTGCCCTGTCTGAGCCAAGGATGCAACATGAACCAACTAAACACCAAAAGGGGAGAGGAAATGAAAAATCAGAAGGAGATTCCTGGGTCTTTCCAACCCTTTCACCTCTGGAACTCGGGAGAGCCTCGGCCTTGAAGACCTGAATGAAGGTTCAGGTTGGACCTGCAAAGCTAGCGCGGGCCGCCAGGAGGCAACGGCGTCCCGGGTCGAGGTTGCTGGCTGAGCTTTGCTGGAGCAACTGGAGCGAGAAAAAGGATGGCGGAGGTCATTTCTGGCCATGCTCCCGCCTCAGAAACAGCATGCGCTTCCTAGTAAGAGTGATCATCTCAAGAGACTGACCTGGACAGAAGAGGAAGGGGCGCCCCAGGATCTTCCCGTTTATTTACTCAGCACCCATGCTGTGAGCACCCACTCTATGCCAGGTGACTCAGGGGTCCCGAGGACAGTGCCGAAAGTGACCAGTGGCCCCTGCCTCCCAAGGAGCTCTCGGCCTGGAGCGAGGAAAGGGGAAAGTATGGAAGCCAGACAGGGGAAGGAAAAGAGCAAGTGCCATAATGGAAATAAAGCAGGGCGTTGTGAGGGAGGGCTTGGGATCACTGGTCAGGAGGGTCTGAGAGGCCTTGCTGCGGTGACCAGGATGAAAGGAAGGAGCCGGGCCTGCACAATTCAAGGAGAAGCATGTCTGAGAGAAGGCAGGCCTTACACAGAAGCTTGAAGGCAGAAGTGAGCTGCCCAGGTGACGCTAGGAAGGTGAGCGTTGTGTCTGGAGGGAGGCTGGTAGGAGATGGTGGCGAGTGGTGGGGTCAGTTCCTGATTCCTGGTAGACTGTGCTTTCTGCTTCTCTCTGACAGCATTACTCCAAGACTGCACTTATAAACCTTGCCGATTAAACTCCTCACAGTCTGCGGGCCAGAAATGGCTTATCTGGGTGCTTCTGCCTCACAATCTCTTTGCTGTTGTGGCTGAGAACTCAGCTTATATTATTTCGGGGCTCCAAAATCACTGCAGATGGTGACTGTAGCCATGAAATTAAAAGATGCTTGCTCCTTGGAAAAAAAGTTATGACGAACCAAGACAGCATATGAAAAAGCAGAGACATTACTTTGCCAAAAAAAGGTATGTTTAGTTAAGGCTATGGTTTGCCCAGTAGGCATGTATGAATGAAAGAAAGGGACTATAAAGAAAGCTGAGCACCGAAGAGCTGATGCTTGTGAACTGTGGTGTTGGAGAAGACTCTTGAGAGTCCCTTGGACTACAAGGAGATCTAACCAGTCCATCCTAAAGGAAATCAGTTCTGAATATTCATTGGAAGGACTGATGCTGAAGGTGAAACTTCAATAATTTGGATACCTGATGCAAAGAACTGACTCATTTGACAGGACCCTGATGCTGGGAAAGATTGAAGGCAGGAGGAGAAGGAGACAACAGAGAATGAGATGGCTGGATGACACCATCAACACAATGAACATTAGATTGAGTAAATTCTGGGAGTAGGCGATGGATATGCAAGCCTGGCGAGCTGCAGCCCATGGGGTCACAAAGAGATGGATACGAGTAAGCTCCTGAACTGAAATGAAATGAATGAAGATTTCCCTCCTGGAGGAGGACAACTATTGGTATCCTTCTTAGTGTGTGACATTTCTGTTTGTTTCCTCTCCCGTCCTGGATATTAACTTGTCTTACAAGACTATGGGGGTTCCACAGTCCACGGGTTTACCATAGCTGAAGTGTTGATTCCGTTGATCATTACTAGGAAAGAATGGCCCTGGCCCAGCTTTCTTCATTAGCCTATTGCACCCCCCCCCCACCTCCCGCTCCCCTATCCTTTCCCAGGACCCTACCGCTTTGTGCTTTATGATTCAAGTGCTCACTACGTTGCTGTCCTTCTCCCTCCTTCCCATGGGACAGAGAAGCAAGATCAGCCAGTATTTTTCTCTCTTCTGCACGGATTTCCCCCAGCATGAGGCAACCTTCCCATTCCTTCTGCCATGCCACTTCAATCACCATTCTTCTCCTTTTGCTGCTGCTGCTTCTTCAGAGGGTGTGTATGGGGCAAGCAGTCAAGTCCATTTGAGGCGATGGGGCGGAGGAAGATGGGTTGTGATGATGAGGGTGGGCTGTAGGTGACTCCATTTCCTTGTCCAGGGCATGCTTGTTTGTATTCTTGGGGGAAGATACTGCTCATCATTCTTTTTCCCCTCTACGTGTGGAGGGCATGGTGCTGTGTAGGTAACCGTGTGTGTGTGGGGGGGGAAGCCCACAGAACGTTCTCTGTTTCTAGCCAAGCCGACTAGCAGTGACGGGAGCCACGGTTGTCCCTCTAGGTCTGAGATGCTAAATTGCAAATTCCCGGTCCACCGTTTGATGGAGGGGTTGCTGTTTGAAGCCAACAATCAAGAAAAAGAAATAAAACACAAGAGGTGATCGATAAGGGTCCTCAGGCAACCTTCCACGAGGTCAGGAGATCATGAGACATCGAGAAAGCAGCTAGGAGAGGACAGCTTCTGCACTGCCGCAGACACTTTGCAGGCCGGCCGCATCTCATCGCGTCCAGCGGCGTTTGTCCGGGGCCAAGCTGGACGAAACAACTGACTGACAGATAGGATGGGCAGAGTCAGATGTCCAGTTGTCTTGCTATCACAATCTAGGATAGGCTTGGGTCTTTCCTCAGCGCGGGGAGGACCTTTGCTTTCAGAAGTGAACGTTGCATGACCTATCTTCACTTAGGCACCAGTGCGATGCTGGTGGAGAAGCTCCTTTGGGACTCGTAGGGTTGCCTTTCTCTCCTTGGCCTTCGTGTGGGTGCTGGTGGTGCTGGTGGTGGTGCTCATGACATTGTGGATCGCTTCTCCTGTTTGGCACTCAGAGGTTCTCCAGCATACTCCTTGCACTGGAAATGGAGCCCCAGGGATCTTTGCGGACGAGCGTCCTGCAGGTGACGAACGGATCCCTGCGTCATTCCTGCCGGACCCTTTTCCCAAGTAGCACTAGGCCTCCCAAGGACATCCACCCATAAAGCCTGGTTGCCCATCTTCTCCCCAGACCCTGCTCGAAGTTTGGGGCATTTTCGAGAGCCTGACCGGCCGGAAGGTGACAATTCATAGACCTGTACCCACTCCTCCCTGCCCCCGAAGGGCTCAAGAGATCGTCTCCTCGCTCGGCTGGCTGTGAGCCTTCTGTGAGGCGTCTCCAGGCTGCGTCACTCATCAGAAGCCAGCGGTGCGGCCAGTGAATGCAGACGGGGAAAGAAAGGCAAACCCACACACGGCCCATTCAGGGAGGACTCTCCCACCCGCGCAGAAGCAGGAGGCCCTAGGGCCGTGCTCAGGCCTGGTCTTCCAAGTGAACACCGAGGCCCCGGCACACTCCAGGCCCCGCCTTTTTCCAGGAGGCTGCATCACGGACACCGCCCAGAGGAACTCTGGGTGCGTCACACAGTGCGAGCCAAGGGGGCGTGGGCGTCTGCACGCATGTGCGTCAGAGCCAACGTACACCACAGCTCCAGACATGGCCGCGCCTTCCTGCTCTTCCTCTTGGTCGCTCTGGCCCTCCCGCTGGCACAGGGGCGTTGCCGACGTTCCGTCGGTCCCGGAGGCGGGGCGTCCGTGCTGGGACGGTCGAGCCGCTCGTGCTTCTGTTCGGGCAGCTTGCGGTTTCTCCCTCCTCCATGTTTGGACTGGTGAATCACGACTGCGCTGGCAGGCAGGGCAGACTGGACCTTTCAGAGGTCGAAGGCAGGCTTCGCTCGCGTGTGTTCTTGGAGTCGTCTCCACTGCTGTAAGCTGATTCCTTCGACCTCTGTGTCCCCCGGGGACCCCTCCGACCTAGGAGCTCTGCCGCTGGCCTCTCCTGCAGGCTCCCCGGGCTCAGTGGGGTCAGCCCCGAGGGGGGCCGCTGGCCCTCCCCCAGCGCCCCTTCCAACGCACCCTCCCGGGCGTAGAAGAGGACGTAGGCACTCTGGCTCAGGGCAGCAGTCTCGTCACAGGCGCTCACCTTGGCATCGTCCATCTTATACCACTGGCCGTTGCCTGCTCGGACGTAACAAAAGCAGTGTCCTCGCTCAGCACTCCACCCAGAGTGCAGCGTAGAGCACGTAGCCCCGTGGCCCTGCCTTCTGCTCAGACGTGTAGGGCTGCACGTTGAGGCACGGGGAATAGCGCACTTCCTGGGCCCTTTTGGCCCCGCTCACCTGTGTGAACCGCTTCAGCACCAGCACCAAGACCTGGAGGGTGCTATGCAAAGTCAACCTCTTGGTGGCAGGCGCCTTCCGGAGACAAATGCCACAGTCATAGGCATTTTCAGCGTCCAACTTCTTGGGCTTCACCAACTCTCTCAGAGCTTGCTCCACACTCTGAGCCGCCATGATTTCCAAGGTGATGTCCAGGTAAGGGTCGAACGTGTCCGAGACACCGAATCAGTGGAGACCCTGGACCTGAGACCTCCACGTCCCGCCGAAGATCTGACGGATGAGGGTGGTGTCCTCGGAGGGATGGCCCGACGGCTGGGATGCGCGCAAACACCCTTGCTGCATGGCATTCAGAGTGAACATCAGAAACTCACGGGCATCTTCCTGCTGGTGTCTGTGGAAGCCCACCAGCAGGTCCTTGCGGGGCCGGATCACCTCTCCTGGGTGAAGGAGGGCTCTGGTCACGTGAGCTCGCACGGGACAGAGTATGCAAGAGGTGCGGGCCGGACAGAGGGTGGCGTGCTGCTGGGACACCATCCAGCTGGCCAGGGGCGGCATGTGGCTCAGACACTGCAGCGCTGCATTCACATAGCAGGTGTTCCCCAGATTCTGAAGCCCAGCCCCCACCCCCTACGGCCCCCTCCAACTCAGGGCGACTTTCTGGCCAGGTGCCAGCCCTGCTCACCCAGGAGCCAAGTCACCCCGCTGGGGGCGCCCAGCCACCAGTGACGGCCCCTCAGGAACAGAGGGTCCCCGAAGGGCATATGTACCAGCGGCGCTGGGCCGACAACCTTGCCCTCCGGGTAAGACGTTGAAGGGAGATGGACACGCACTTCCCCCGTGCACAGAAGCAGACCCCGGGTCTCTGCAAACAAGGCCCACGAGGGTTTCCATCTCCTACCTGCAGCTGCATGACAACGCCTCCTTCCCTCAGACGATCTGTCTCCAAAAAAGGGCCTGGGCCCCGTCCCCTCGGTCCTTTGATGGCTTTCCCACAGCCCCACCCCAGCACATGCAAGCTCCTCATTCGCTGAGGCATCCGAGGGAGTGCTCACTCCCACTCCCAACATCCGACCACTGACACTTTCTCGGGGAATTCCCCTTGGTGAATCCCTGCACGCAGTTCCGATCTGGCCCTGGACGAAAGGGCTCAGGATGCAAATGATTCAGGGGCATTTGGCCTTCCAGCTTTGCCCGCCAGAGATTCACTGCAGGGCTTCCAAGTTCAGCACACAAATGCGGGTGGGGAGGAATTCTGTGGGCTCACCGTTCAGATCCTAACACACTTGTGGAAACATATGTCTGCCCACCTACCCTCTCTCCTTTACCCGTCTCCCCACCTCAGACCCCTGCCTGAGGACAACCCCTCCCCGGACGACAATAAACCGTTGTCTCAACTTTGCTCTGGAGTGAGCTCCACTCCAATGTCTAAGGTTTCTCACTAGCCACACTTCTAGCGTTGAGGGTCCCAGCAGCGAAAGATGCCAGGAGAGGGGCACACGTGCTTTTCTCCTTTCAGGGCCGTTGGTCATGGCCCAAAGCGAGCTCACTGAGAACGGCAGAGGCTTGCTGCGGCTTTGGGTTCATTTCTTCAGCTCGTTTTCGCTCTCCGTTGGCTTTTTGTTTGTTTGTTTGGGGCTCCCTTTCTTTTCTTTTTTTTTTTTTTTTGGATTTTGTGTTCATTTTATTATTATTTTTAGTTTGTTTTTATTCTCTTTTTCTATTTTAAATACACTAGTTGACTTATAGAGTCGACTTTCCAATTCAGGGGCTCAGCATGTGGAATCTAGTTCCCTCCCCATGGAGGAAACTTGGGCTCACTGCGTCAGGAGCGTGGAGTCTTATCCAATGGGTCACCAGGCATATCCCTTTCTAAGTATTGGACGTGTATTTCCTCATTTAATCTTCAAGATGATTTCCTGAGATAGGTACTATTATCTACATTTTACTGTTGAGAAAACTGAGGCCCAACTGGAAGCAGCAGAACCATTATTCAAATCCAGATCTTTTGCCCATGAGCTTAGTCAATGAACTACACTGTCTCTAAATAGTTGACATATTTATTAGATCATTTAGAAGTTTGGAGACGCTTCAAATTGGAACGATGAACTTTAAAATCTAAATTAAAATGATATATTAATCAAAATATGTAATTTTGCTGGTAAAGATATACTCTGAATTTGAATATGGCCATTTCATAAATTGGAGAAATCAGTGGCAACTCACTCCAGTATTCTTGCCTGGAGAATACCTTGGCCAGGGGACCCTGGTGGGCTGCAGAGTGACTAACACACAACACATTTCGTAAACTGTATGATGAGTTTTAGGAGCCAGGAGATCCAGGGATCGACACTATTCTTATCCTCCCTTCAATCTGATGGTGAAAAAGTGAAAAGTGAAAGTGTTAGTCGCTTAGTCATGTCTGACCCTTTGCAAGCCCATGGACTGTAGCCCCCTCCCCCCCCCCCCCCCCAATTCTCTGTCCATGAAATTCTCCAGGCAAGAATACTGGAGTGGGATGACATTCCCTTCTCCAGGGGATCTTCCCGACCCAGGGATGGAATCCAGGTCTCCTGCACTGCAGGCAGATTCTTTACAGTGTGAGCCATGAAAAGTGAAAAAGTGAAAAAGTGAAGGTGAAGTCGCTCAGTCGTGTCCGACTCTTTGCGACCCCGCGGACTATAGCCCACCAGGCTCCTCCGTCCGTGGGCCTTTCCAGGCAAGAGTACTGGAGTGGGTTGCCATTTCCTTCTCCAGGGGATCTTCCCAACCCAGGGATCGAGCCCAGGTTTTCCGCACTGCGGGCAGATGCTTTACCGTCTGAACCAGCCGTGAAGTGGTAACAAATTCTGCAAAGTGCTGTCTAGAAATGGCCACATGGGGGCGACAGTGAATAAACATTAGCACAACCCTGACACAAAGCCAGCTCTTCCTGAGGTAAAGCTCGGCTCATTCAATGTCTACAGATTATTTTTATAGACTATTACAGGTATGACTTTGTTGATCAAAAAAAACCCCAAATATTTGGAAACTCCTAAGTTATTAATATGCTTTTTTAAATTCTCAGGTTGGTCTTAGAGCTAATAGATCATAATTGAATATATTCAGGTTTAATTAGGAAAAACCTATGATTTATAGCCCATTTATTTTCAGAAAGAATTTGTGTCAAGCACTGGAGCGGCAAGCGGTGGAGAAGAGATATCCCACGTCCAAGGTAAGAGAAATCCCAGTAAGACGGTAGGTGCTGAGAGAGGGCATCAAAGGGCAGACAGCCTAAAATCATAACCATAGAAAACTAACCAATCTGATCACATGGACCACAGCCTTGTCTAACTCAATGAAACTAAGCCATGCCATGTAGGGCCACCCAAGATGGACAGGTCTTGGTGGAGAGTTCTGACAAAATGTGGTCCACTGGAGAAGGGAATGACAAACCACTTCAGTATTCTTGCCTTGAGAACCCAATGAACGGTATGAAAAGGCAAAAAGATAGGACACTGAAAGATGAACTCCCCAGGTCGGTAGGTGCCCAATATGCTACTGGAGATCGGTGGAGAAATAGTTCCAGAAAGAATGAAGGGATGGAGCCAAAGCAAAAAACAACACCCAGTTGTGGACGACACTGGTGATGGAAGTAAAGTCCAATGCTGTAAAGAGCAATATTGCACAGGAACCTGGAATGTTAGGTTCATGAATCAAGGCAAATTGGAAGTGGTCAAACAGGAGATGGCAAGAGTGAATGTCGACATTTAAGGAATCAGTGAACTACAATGGACTGGAATGGGTGAATTTAACTCAGATGACCATTATATCTACTACTGTGGGCAAGAATCCCTTAGAAGAAATGGAGTAACCATCACAGTCAACAAAAGAGTCCGAAATGCAGTACTTGGATGCAGTTTCAAGAACGACAGAATACTCTCTGTTTGATTCCAAGGCAAACCATTCAATATCACGGTAATCCAAGTCTATGCCCCAACCAGTAAGGCTAAAGAAGCTGAAGTCGAACGGTTCCATGAAGACCTACAAGACCTTCTAAAACAAACACCCAAAAAAGATGTCCTTTTCATTATAGGAGACTGGAATGCAAAAGTAGGAAGTCAAGAAACACCTGGAGTAACAGGCAAATTTGGCCTTGGAGTACAGAATGTAGCAGGGCAAAGACTAATAGAGTTTTGCCAAGAGAACGCACTAGTCACAGCAAACACCCTCTTCCAACAACACAAGAGAAGACTCTACACATGGACATCACCAGATGGTCAATACTGCAATCGGATTGATTATATTCTTTGCAGCCAAAGATGGAGAAGCTCTATACAGTCAGCAAAAACAAGACCAGGA
This sequence comes from Okapia johnstoni, assembly GCA_024291935.2. NCBI lineage: Eukaryota > Metazoa > Chordata > Mammalia > Artiodactyla > Giraffidae > Okapia > Okapia johnstoni. The sequence goes on from CM044312.1 coordinate 16,563, forward strand.
ACTGACTGTGGCTAAGATCATGAACTCTTTATTGCCAAATTCAGACTTAAATTGAAGAAAGTAGGGAAAACCACTACACTATTCAGGTATGACCTAAATCTAATCGCTTACAATTGTACAGTGGAAGTGGCAAATAGATTTAAGGGACTAGATCTGATAGACAGAGTGCCTGATGAACTATGGACGGAGGTTCGTGACATTGTACAGGAGGCAGGGATTAAGACTATCCCCAAGAAAAAGGAATGCAAAAAAGCAAAATGGCTGCCTGAGGAGGCCTTACAAATAGCTGTGAAAAGAAGAGAAGCCAAAAACAAAGGAGAAAAGGAAAGATCTACTCATCTGAATGCAGAGTTCCAAAGAATGACAAGGAACGATAAAGCCTTCCTCAGTGATCAGTGCAAAGAAATAGAGGAAAACAATAGAATGGAAAAGACTAGCTATCTCTTCAAGAAAATTAGAGATACCAAGGGAACATTTCATGCAAAGATGGGCTCAATAAAGGACAGAAATGGTAGGGACCTAACAGAAACAGAAGATATTCAGAAGAGGTGGCAAGAATACACAGAAGAATTATACAAAAAAAGATCTTCATGACCCGGATAACCACGATGGTGTGATCACTCATCTAGAGCCAGACATCCTGGAATGTGCAGTCAAGTGGGCCTTAGAAAGCATCACTACCAACAAAGCTAGTGGAGGTGATGGAATTCCAGTTGAGCTACTTCAAATCCTAAAAGATGATGCTGTGAAAGTGCTGCACTCTATATGTCAGCAAAGCTGGAAAACTCAGCAGTGGCCACAGGACTGGAAAAGGTCAGTCTTCATTCCAATCCCAAAGAAAGGCAATGCCAAAGAATGCTTGAACTACCACACTATTGCACATCACGCTAGTAAAGTAATGCTCAAAATTCTCCAAGCCAGGCTGCAACAATACATGAACTTCCAGATGTTCCAGCTGGTTTTATAAAAGGCAGAGGAACCAGAGATCAAATTGCCAACATGTGCTAGATCATCAAAAAAGCAAGAGAGTTCCTGAAAAATATCTATTTCTCCTTTATTAACTATGCCAAAGCCTTTGACTGTGTGGATCACAATAAACTGTGGAAAATTCTGAAAGAGTTGGAAATACCACACCACCTGACCTGCCTCTTGAGAAATCTGTATGCAGGTCAGGAAGAAACAGTTAAAACTGGACATGGAACAACAGACTGTTTCCAAATCGGGAAAGGAGTACGTCAAGGCTGTATATTGTCACCCTGCTTATATAACTTATATGCAGAGTACATCATGAGAAACGCTGGGCTAGATGAAGCACAAGCTGGAATCCAGATTGCCGGGAGAAATATCAATAACCTCAGATATGCAGTGACACCAACCCTTATGGTAGAAAGTGAAGAAGAACTAAAGAGCCTCTTGATGAAAGAGGAGAGTGAAAACGTTGGCTTAAAACTCAACATTCAGAAAATTAAGATCATGGCATTTGGTCCCATCACTTCATGGCAAATAGATGGGAAACAGTGGCAACAGTGCTGCTAAGTCGCTTCAGTTGTGTCCGACTCTGTGCGACCCCATAGACGGCAGCCCAACAGGCTCCGCCATCCTTGGGATTCTCCAGGCAAGAATACTGGAGTGGGTTGCCATTTCCTTCTCCCATGTATGAAAGGGAAAAGTGAAAGTGAAGTCACTCAGTCGTGTCTGACTCTTAGCGACCCCATGGACCGTAGCCTACCAGGCTCCTCCATCCATGGGATTTTCCAGGCAAGAGTACTGGAGTGGGGTGCCATTGCCTTCTCCTAGTGGCAACAGTGGCTGACTTTATTTTTATGGGCTCCCAAATCACTGCAGATAGTGATTGCAGCCATGAAATTAAAAGATGCTTACTCCTTGGAAGGAAAGTTATGACAGCATATTAGACAGCATATTAAAAAGCAGAGACATTACTTTGCCAACAAAGGTCTGTCTAGTCAAGGATATGATTTTTCTAGTGGTCATGTATGAATGTGAGAATTGGACTATAAAGAAAGCTGAGTGCTGAGGAATTGATGCTTTTCAACTGTGGTGTTGGAGAAGACTCTTGAGAGTCCCTTGGACTGCAAGGAGACCCAACCAGACCATCCGAAAGGAGATCACTCCTGGGTGTTCATTGGAAGGACTGATGTTGAAGCTGAAACTCCAAACTTTGGCCACCTGATGGGAAGAACTGACTCATTGGAAAAGACCCTGATGCTGGGAAAGATTGAGGGCAGGAGGAAAAGGGGACGACAGAGGATGAGATGGTTGGATGGAATCACTGACTCAACAGACTGAGTTTGAGTAAGCTCTGGGAGTTTGTGATGGACAGGGAGGCCTGGCATGCTGCAGTCCATGGGCTCAGGAAGAGTCGGACACGAATGAGAGACTGAAGTGAACTGAACCGACTGAACAGTATGAAAACCATGCAAAATAGTCCTGGTCAGAAGAGAATGTAACAAGAATCTACAACCACAGAAGAGAAGTAGCAGGGTGCTTACGGGAGCAACTGACTTTGGCCAGCAGGGCTGGAGCGCTGGATCTGCAGGTGGTCGGTAGTTCGCGTGCTCCTGGAGGCCCCGGGGCCGCCGGTCAGGCAGGGCTCACACCCTTTGCACACATGGTCACTTCCTCCCAGACCCCCCTTGGCTTCTCCAGCTGAGTTCTCGGAACTCATATTCTGTTCTTTAATTCTGTCCTTCTCTGTGAAACCAGAGCTTCACATCTTCCACAATGATTTATAGTCACTGGCTGCATCGCATTAGTTAGTTGGGGGCTAGGAGCACCCCCAGGGTTGGGGCTGGAGTTCCGGATCCAGGCGGAGCCCAGCAAGCCTGTCCTGCAGCTGCTGCAATAAAGGCCTGATCTGGGTGCTGCTGTTGAGACAGCCTGAGGCAGACCAGCCAAAGCCTTGGGTTTGAGTTCAGAGCAGCAAAGCACCAAAGTTCCACCCTTCAGCCATGACAACCGGCTTGCGGGCGCCCCTTGCAGAGACACGTGCTGGCCTGATGTGGTGCTGGCAGCGTCTCAGGGACCGCGGTGTAGACAGAGGGATCAGGATGGGAGGGGAGGGCGGGGTCAGAGCTCGGGAGGCAGAGGCAACCCTGAAACCAGCCTGAAACCTAAAATTATGTCAAGAAATACCTGTGGAACAGGTATGTTAATCTGAAGCACCCCTAATTCTGCAAGCGAAGAGCCCAAACCTCAGACTGCCTACAGTTGTACTGGAAGTTGGTGGCTGAGCTGTGCTGAGATCCGAGGGGCCTCAGCCAGGTCCCCAGAGTGGCTGTGCATGTGTGCCCAGTTGCTCAGTCATGTCTGACTCTCTGTGACTCCGTGGACTGCAGCCCTCCAGGCTCCTCTGTCTATGGGACTCTCCAGGCAAGAACACTGGAGCGGGTTGCCATGCCCTCCTCCAGGGGATCTTCCTGGCCCACGGATCGAACTACCATCTCCTGCAGCTCTGACATCACAGGGAGATTCTTTATCGCTGAGCCACCTGAGAAGACCCCAGAGGGGCTTTACTAGAAATGAAATCACCCACGTAGTGACTCTTCATGTGGAAGGAGAAGGTGGCCTCATAGAAACTTCCCAAATGGTTGTGACCAGCTGGTGAGGTGGATAGAATCCTCAGCCACATCCGTGTCAAGGTGTGAGGCCACCCCTGGGTGGTGGGAAACCCACACATCAGCAGAGGGGGGAGGGAGATGGAAGACACAGGCAGATGGAGGCGGGTGTCCACTCAGTCCTGCCCCTGGGGACACCTAGGGTCCAGCAGGACAGCACCCCCAGGCATCCCAGAGCCTCACAGAGCTCACCCTCAGGTTCTAAGCTGCGCTTTGCAGGTGCAGCATGAGCCGCGGGCAGCTCAGGGTAGGAGCACCGAGTACAGAAGGTCACAAAACCACAGGGTCAACAGATATGTGCTCTGGGAGCATCAAGTTCCGTCAGATATACGCTGGCTAGATAGAAGTTCACTACTATAATTCTGCTCTATTTGTTTAAAAAGAAAGCCACGCATATCACAGAGTAAAACCTATTTAATTAACAAACACTGAGTGTCCGCTTTGTGCAAATAGTGTGAGGCATGAAGAACCAGTGGGCAGTAGGAGGGAATTCCCGCCAAGTGATACAGGCTCAGGGGGCTGCACACGAGGGGCAGCCCTGTACAGAGGTGCCAGGTTGGAGGCCTTCTGAGAAGGTGGCATTTGAACCAAGACCCAGGGAAGGGGGAGCAAGGCGTGTGCATAGCTATCTGGGGGAGAGCAACAGAGAAAGTTTATTTTTCACCTTCTTTAAAGATAAAGCATGAATATTAAGATGTTTCGACTTAGGTGCCACTTCAGGACCTTTGGCTCTGCTCCCCAGCATCTTGGGACACATGCTTACTTTTCCTCTCAAGTGATCTAAGAAAAACGTGTCATTTAGGTGTTGACTTCTCTTGCTAAAAGGCAAATAAGTCAGCTTAACCAGTGATAGAGTCTTCAGAGAAGGGGCATGAGACCGCTGACCTCCCGTGATTAAGGCAGCTGGTCCAGAATGGCAGGGCACGCAGGGGCCCCTAGTCCCCCAGCAGGGGCAGCAGGTCCTGAGATAGGCTTTTCTCCGTGGCGGGGCATGCTGTCCTGACTCAGAGTGCAGCCTTCGCCACCTACTTTTCTCATCTCAAACCACCTTGTTCCAGCACCAGTTGCCCAAGTATTCCAGCCTGTCTTCATCCTTCTTTGTTTGAACTTTCAGATCTGACAGGTTTAGCATTTAAAGACTCCATGATTAAAAGCCTTTGCATCGCCAAGAAGCCCCCTTCAATGTGGGGAGACAGTTCTGTCTGTTTACTACGTACATGCTCAATCACTAAGTTGTGTCCAACTCTTTGCAACCCCATGGACTGCAGCACACCAGGCTCTTCTGTCCTCCACTGTCCCCCGGAGTTTGCTCAATGTCCATTGAGTCAGTAATGCTATCTAACCATCTATCTCATCCTCTATAATCAGTTCATATAATAAAAGCCTTGGCATCCCCAAGTAGACAGAAGCCTTCTTCAATGTGGAGAGAAAATGCCATCTGTTTACTACTTATGTGCAATAATTTTTGACTGACCAGAAAGAGAGAGGGAAGTGTGCGCTGTGATAACCACAGAAGAAGAACACCAGGAGCAGGCCTAGCGTGGGGCTGGGGAGAACCGGGTGGTGAGCGGAGCCTGGGAAGCTGTTGGCACTAAGCAGGGCCCGAACACTTCCTCTCCCCCCAACCCCGAGGATTTCTTAAGGCAGAGTTTGGAAACTGCAATCTTGCAGCTTTACTTTTTTATCTTTTATTTTTAAACATAATTATTTGGGAGCTCCTTTACTGTGCTTTATTTTGGTTGTGAAAACGTGGTGAGCAGATCATCACAGAGGAAGGCTTTGCGAGGTCTGCACAAATTGTCAGTGACCACCCTGGCCTAAAACCCAAGACTCTGGTGTTCAGACGTCAAATTTCCCACAATTCCTGGCCACAGAGTGCTATTAACAGATGTTCATTAGCTTTGACTGATGAAAGTCAACCAAATTATTGGGAAAATAAACATTTTCCACTTTCACAATGATAGTGAAATTCAGTTCTAGCCTTCTCTAAGTTATAATTTGTAACTCAGCTACAGTTATAAATTATATCAATTATAAATATAGTTACAACTATTTCAGTTATAAATATCTCAGCTACAGTTATAAATCTATTTCAGTGTTTTTTTGGTTGTGTTCTATTTTTGTCATAATATATTTTCCTGAGCTTCATTAAAATGACAGATAGTCTCAGATTACCAATCACAGCCAACACCACCATTGTCTAGCTTAAGTATTGCCAATAGTGAAACCAAGTGAAAATCTGCCAAAAGACAGGCAGTTTTACATGGCCTTGAAATCCCAGTTGTTATTGACAGATATTTTCATTTTAATTTATACAAAGTATCCATCTAAACAATATAGATACATTGAATATATGCAGACGTATGACTGGAGCATTACTTTGCTAGCGTGTGAGATGAGTGCGATTGTGCAGCAGCGTGAGCATTCTCTGGCACTGCCTTTCTTTAGGATTGGAATGAAAACTCACCTTTTCCAGTCCTGTGGCCACTGCTGAGTTCTCCAGATTTGCTGGCATATTGAGTGCAGCACTTTCACAGCATCATCTTTTAGGAACTGAAATAGCTCAACTGGAATTCTATCACCTCCACTAGCTTTGTTCGTAGTGATACTTCCTAAGGCCCACTTGACTGCACATTTCAGGATGTCTGGTTCTAGGTGAGTGATCACACCATCGTGGTTATCTGGGTCGTGAAGATCTTTTTTTGTACAGTTCTTCTGTGTATTCTTGCCATCTCTTCTTAATATCTTCTGCTTCTCTTAGGGCCATACCATTTCTGTCCTTTATTGTGCTCAACTTTGCATGAAATGTTCCCTTGGTATCTCTAATTTTCATGAAGAGATCTCTAGTCTTTCCCATTCTATTGTTTTCCTCTATTTCTTTGCATTGATCACTAAGGAAGACTTTCTTATCTCTCCTTGCTGTTCTTTGGAACTCTGCATTCAAATGCGTTTATATTTCCTTTTCTCCTTTGCCTTTCACTTCTCTTCTTTTCTCAGCTATTTATAAAGACTTTCAGACAACCATTTTGCCTTTTTGCATTTCTTTTTCTTGGGGATAGTCTTGATCCCTGTCTCCTGTACAATGTCATGAACCTCCATCCATAGTTCTTCAGGCATTCTGTCTGTTGCCAAAGAATTGATGCTTTTGAACTATGGTGTTGGAGAAGACTCTTGAGAGTCCCTTAGACTACAAGGAGATCAAACCAGTCCACCCTAAAGGAAATCAGTCCTGGATGTTCATTGGAAGGACTGATGCTGAAGCTGAAACTCCAATACTTTGGCTACCTGATGGGAAGAACCGACTCATTGGAAAAGACCCTGATGCTGGGAAAGATTGAAGGCAGGAGGAGAAGGGGACGACAGAGGATGAGATGGTTGGCATCACCGACACAATGGACATGCTGCTGCTAAGTCGCTTTAGTCGTGTCCGACTCTGCGACCCTATAGATGGCAGCCCACCAGGCTCCCTCATCCCTGGGATTCTCCAGGCAAGAACACTGGAGTGGGTTGCCATTTCCTTCTCCAGTGCATGAAAGGGGAAAGTGAAAGTGAAGTCGCTCAGTCGTGTCTGACTCTTAGCGACCCCATGGACTGCAGCCTACCAGGCTCCTCTGTCCATGGGATTTTATTGCCTTCTGTGATCAATGGACATGAGTTTGCGTAAACTCCAGGAATTGGTGATGGATAGGGAGGCCTGGCGTGCTGCGGTCCATGGGGTTGCAAAGAGTCGGACACGACTGAGCGACTGAACTGAGCTGAACTGAACTGAATGACTTACAGTCAACACTTGAGCATTCCAGGTCACTGACTTTTGTGTTCAATTTCTCTAGATCTTATAGAGCAAAGACATGGGAAATGCCCAGACAGACCAAAGGTTTCGCTTGTTTGAAAGCAACTGTTGAGACATTGTAAATATTCTAGACTGAAGTGTTTGTAAAAATCATACAGGAGATTTACAGATTTGCGGGGCAGAGCACATGAGCAGCCAGGTTAGATTCCTGGTGTGTGTGTCAGTGTGCCCTTGCTTTGAGAGAACTTGCAAATGGAGAAAAACTAAATCCGTGGATGGTAACTGTGGGAAACTACTCAACTCAAACAGCTTCACCCTCGTGCTGCTTGGCAGTTCTCCTTGCTTTGTCTTCGCTCTGACCTCACTGTCTGTGCTTTCCACCCCACTCTGCATATTCCCATGAGAGTCCGCTGATTAAAGGGCAATGCTCACTGCTGACTCAAGGATAAAATTGCTTCTACAGACTATCTGCGCTTTGATACACATCCAAATAGTGGCAACATGACATTCCCGACCCCTTAGGACACATCTCTAATGAGGGAGGCAGGTGCAGGAACTGATATTTTCAGGTGGAGAGACTCGGAGACATAGCAGTGTTAATCCATGTTTACTGCTGGCTGGGCCAGGAGGTCCTGACTCCATGGCAGAGACGAGGTTCTCCACACAGGTGCTTTCAGAGTGACCAACAAAGCAGGACTCAGGGGATGTCAGCGAGGAGCACGGAGGACTGACTGCATAGCGATAGGTGGTGGGAGAAGCCCTGGAGAGATTGATCTCACCACCCAAAGCCTCAGACTCATGAGGGCAAAGCCATGAGAATTGACAAGGGAAAACTGATTTGTTCAAACCGGACTTGAGCTTGTCAGTTCAACACTGGCTAGTGCTCTGGAGTTCAGCCTAGATCAAGAGCTATAGCTTGAGTGTGTCTGGATTTTAAGACTTGGCTGAAGTCCAGATGGTACACTGAGTCACAGACCACACACAGTCCCTTCACTCTCAGGCCGGTTCCCACTGACTGCTGTCAGTTTTCTGAGAAGTGGTTGTTGTTTTGGTTTCTCTTTCTGTTGGTCTGTTTCTGTCTTTTGTTGCTTTGTGAAATTTCTTGTACTCTCTGGACTCACACTCTGTGGATCTTCAATTTTATTAAACCCAAGTTCCATCTTAGGCAAGATTTGCTCCATGACCGTGGGCTTCCAGAGCTACACAGGGATGGATCCACCACCCTTCACTCCATCTTCATCCCCCTTCCACTCCGGGATATCAGCATTTCCACACTGGTCCCTGACTGTCCAAGGGATCACAATCTGGTCCCATCTCCTAAGAAGGAGATGGTCAAAACAGATTTCACTTCCATAAAAGCTTATTGGGCTTGTGTTTAAATTTTTCCAGAGCTTGGTTTTTGACTAAATAATTGGAGATCAAACTTTCAGCTATTAAGAAATAACAAGGTATTACTAATTAAACTGGCTAGATAAATTATCCCCTCCTAAATGTATTTACATTTTAAAAGAGAAATTCTGGGAACGAGCATGCAGGCCCAGAACAGCAGTTCTGTGGCACTGCGTGTTTCAGGCACTCGGGGAGAACTGGTGGATACACCATTCAGAACAGTAGCAGCATCACCAGTCTTTGAATCTGTATTTACACCAGCCTCTGGCCTATGTTCTTTTTAAAGAGCATATCATTTAAGTTCTTATTTCATAAGAACCTTAGGAAACGAGTATTTCTCTTTTTGGGGGGGGATGGGAAAATAGATGCTCAGAAACCTTGATTAGTGTGCCTATGTCCCACAGCTGACGAAGGTCAGAACTGAATCAAGCTTTTAGCCTCTGTGATCTAGTCTTTCAGCAGGAGGTTGTCAGCAGTGAAACAAGCACAGAGGCTAGGCATCACCTACGATACATAAATAAGCCATGCTCAGGGTTTGGCTTCGGCTTTTCTCCACAGAAACATTTTACCGGCTCTGTTAGGCTGTCCCGTCTGTAATGCTTAGAAATGCTAAGGGCTCCAAGGACAGAAAGCAAAGGTCGGCCTCTCAGAAGGCCTTGTCGTCCACTGTTGGATCTCTGACCCAAGCCCACCGCTCCACGGCCGTGCACACTGCATCCCACTGGAAACTTTAAATACTTGCCTTATGCTGTATTTGGGGAAGAGACTACTTGATGTTTATGAATGTCTGTTCTCCTTGTGTTTACTTTACACTAATGGAGCTCAGTGTGACCTCTCCCAGTCTAATTACCACAGCTTCGGTCAGACTTGTTCCTCTCCCTGGTGCTCCAGCGCTGATTCCTTGTGTTCTTTCCCGCTTTACGGCTGAGTTTCCCACTGTCTGCCCCCCTGTTCCTGGAACAGTTAATGGCTGGGGACCTCAGGAGAGGGCGTTCGGTGCCGAGAATTCCCTCACCCCCTCCCTCGAGTCCCCCCGACGCCGAGTCCCAGGGCCGCCAGCCTCTGTCCCCCGCAGGAACGGAGTCACGCACGGGGCAGGGCTGGTGGGTGGCTTAACCGTCTCTGAATATTTACACTTAAAAAAGTGAATATTTCACAAAAAATAAATGAACTTCTAACTGTTGAAGCTTGAGGCAAAGCAGCAATAAATTGTGAGGATTTATGTGCAAGATGTTTATTATTTTCCATTTCGGTTATTGTGCCTTTAACCCTAGAATTTCTATTTTGAAACATGTATTCACATTCTTTCCCTCATTTAATATGTATTTTTATATTTTACATTAACTTTCAAATTTAAAAAACATTTAAACATACAATTTAAATTTTAAAAATATATTTATAATTTCAGTCTCACTATTGATATTCTCCCTTGTGGTGAATATGACATTATGGTCATACTTTAGTTGTTTAGGCATGGTTTTCTTTACTTTTTAATATATTTAAAATGTCTGACTTAAGCCTTTGACTAGTAATTCTACCATGGGCATCCTCCAGGAGTCTCTGTGGAGTGCTTTTTTCCCTGTGTATGGGCTGTACTTTTTTGCTTCTTTGCACGTGTTATAAACTAACATTTGAAGCAATGTAACGGAAACACTGGAATCAGGTTCATCCCCTCCACAGCATTTGTTGTTGTTGCCTTTTGTGCAGTAGTAGTACTTTTCATGGTTGTTTGCTTTTCTAGTGACTTTTCTGAACTAATTCTGTAAATCTATTTTCTCACTCTTGTGTGGCCACTAAAGTCTCTGCCCAGCTAGCTTAGTGAGCAAAAACAACTGGACCGGTTTCCGAAAACCTGCAACCATGAAGTCTCTAGGCCTTGCCAAGGTTCTGTGTGGTGGCAGGCCCTCAGCACACAGCTGGGCAGTCAGGAACTCTGCCGTGGCTGCCTTGCCAAGGTTCTGTGCGGTGACAGGCCCTCAGCACGCAGCCAGGCAGTCAGGAACTCTGCCGTGGCTTCACCTCCCACGGCTCAGAGGCTCAGGTTCATTCTGAGCATGTCTACAGCCATGGGCATGCAGGTGGCCTTCTAGATTCCCAGGAAGGTCCTCGAAGAGCTTTAAAAAGCTCCTGTGTGCCTCTCATAGGCCTCTTTTCCTTTTATGCTTCTGGTCAACCTGTTGTTTGCCCCAATGTTATCCAATGTCTTGGGCAGCTGATTAGAAATGAAAGAAGAGAAGTTACAGCTGACACCACAGAAACACAAATATGCCAATAAAACGGACAACATACAAAGAATAGGTAAATTTCTAGATATGTGTGGTCTCCCACGGACTCAGGAGGAAAGAGAAAACATGGGCAGATCAATTACTGGTAATGAAATTGAATCAATAATCAAAATCTCCCGACAAACAAAAGTCCAGGACCAGATGGCCTCACACGTAAACACTGCAAAACATTTAGTGAAGAGTTATCACTTATCCTTCTCAAACTAGTTCAGAAAAATTGAAGAGGAAGAATGCTTCCAAGCTCATTCTGTGAGGCCATCATAACACTGATACCAAACTAGACAAAGACACCACGAAAGAAAGAAAAAAAGAAAATTACAGACCAACAGTACTGATGAACACAGGTGCATCAGTGTTCACTTGAAAAGTCCTTAACAAAATATTAGCATACTAAATTCAACAATACATTAAAAGGATCACATACCATGATCAATGGAGAAGGCAATGGCAACCTACTCCAGTACTCTTGCCTGAAAACTCCCATGGATAGAAGAGCCTGGTGGGCTGCGGTCCATGGGGTCTCGAAGAGTCAGACACGACTGAGCGACTTCACTTTCACTTTTCACCCTCATGCATGGGAGAAGGAAATGGCAACCCACTCCAGTGTTCTTGCCTGGAGAATCCCAGGGACGGAAGAGCCTGGTAGGCTGCTGTCTATGGGGTTGCACAGAGTTGGACATGACTAAAGCGACTTAGCAGCAGCAGCAGCATACCATGATCACATGGTATTTATCTCAGAGATGCAAGTTTATCTGTAAATCAATCAGTGAGATACACTAAATTAACAGAGAATAAAAATCATATGATCATATAATAGACACAGGAAAAGCTTCTGACAAAATATTACATCCATTTATTACAAAAATTATCAACAAACTATGTATAGAGGGAACAAGCCTCAACATAATAAAAACAATATATAACAAACCCACAGCAAACATCGTCAATGGTGAAAAGCTGAAAACATTTCCTCTAAGACTGGGAAGAAGACAAGGATGCCCGCTCTCACCACGTTTATTCAACACAGTACTAGAGGTGCTAGTCACAGCAATCAGACAGAAAAAAAAAGATAGAAATAAAATGAATCCAAATTGGAAAGGAAGAAATAACACTGTCACTGCCTGTAGATGACAATATACCACACACACACACACACACAGCTGACTCATTGGAAAAGACTCTGATGCTGGGAAAGATTGAGGGCAGAAGGAGAAGGCAGCAGCAGAGGATGAGACGGTTAGAGAGCAACACCGATTCAATGGACAGGAATTGGAGCAAACCCCAGGAGGTAGTGAAGGACAGTGTGCTACAGTCCGCTGGGTCTCAAAGAGTCAGACATGACTTAGTGACTGAACAACAATGACATACATAGGATCTTAAGGACCAAACCCCATTAGAATTAATGAATGACTCAGTAAGGTTGCAGGGCACAAGATTAATACACAGCAATCCGTAATATTTCTGTGCAACAGTAACAAACCATCTGAAAGCAAGATTAAGAGCACAGCTTCATTTACAGCTGCATCAAACAGAAGAAAACACCCAGGAGTAAACCCAACCCAAGAGCTAAGAGACGTGTACTCTAGACATGACTGTAAGACCTGGTGAAGGAATTTGAAGGTGACACAAATAAAGGGACAGGTAAACTATGGTGATGGATTAGAAGAATTAATATTGCTAAATGACCACACTACCCAAGGCGATCCACAGATTCAATGCAATTCTTATCAAAATAGCAATGGCATTTTTCATAGAACTGGAGAAAATAATTGTAAAAGATTTAGAACAGGCACAAAAGATCCTGAAGAACTCAAACAATCTTGAGAAAGAAGAGCAGAGCTGGCGGTACCAAGACCCCTGACTCCAGACTGTACCGCAAAGTTACAGTAGCCAAGACACTCTGTCGCTGGAGCAAGAGACAGCTATGGAGCAGACCAGGGAGCCGAAAAACAAATCCGCAGGTGCATGGTTAACTAATCTACAACCAAGAAGGCAAGATCATACACAGGAGGAAGGTGGGGACATGAAATAAGTGAAGGAGATTAAGAGATAAGAACTTACAGTTCGAATATAAACAAGTCACAGGGATAGAATATACAGCATGAGGCAGAGTCAATAATGCTGTAATGACTGTATGAGAGTTGATTGTTACTAGACATAAAGTGGTAATCGACGTACAGTGAATGTGAATGTCAAGTCACTCTGTGCACCTGAAGCTAATGTAATAGGTACATGAACTATACTTCAATAAATCCCCACAAATTCTAAACAGAAGCTCCAAGCAGAACTGTTGATCCCGCCCAGGCCCCCGAAGGCCCTGCTTGTCCAGCCCTGGGTGCTCTGGCTGTTCGCTCAGAAGATGCTCCAGATGTGAAGTTGCATCACCCAAAAAAGAAAACTCTGCTGGGAATTTACACTTACCTCCTCCCTACACCAAGCACCATCTGATATGAGGGAACAAGACGCCAGTGCTTTTGCCCAGAGGCAGGACTTACTCATGTTCTGAGCTTCTCTGACCTCTCACCCTGCCCTGCTCCCTCCCTTCTTGCTCCCTCCCTCCAAGAATCCTTCTTGAATAAATCATCTCACTGGGGTCTTTGGCTCAGTTTCCATGTCCTAAGACCGCTTTCCTTATCTCTGTCCTCACACAGACCATGTTCCCATTCATCAGTTCAGTTCAGTTCAGTCGCTCAGTCATGTCCGACTCTCTGTGACCCCATGGATTCTAGCACGCCAGGCTTCCCTGTCCATCACCAACTCCCGGAGTTTGCTCAAACTCATGTCCATAGAGTGGGTGATGCCATCCAACCATCTCATCCTCTGTCCGTCCCCTTCTCCTGCCTTCAATCTTGCCCAGCACCAGGGTCTTTTCCAATGAGTCAGTTCTTCCCATCAGGTGGCCAAAGTATTGGAGTTTCAGCTTCAGCATCAGTCCTTCCAATGAATATTCAGGACTGATTTCCTTTAGGATGGACTGGTTGGATCTCCTTGCAGTCTAAGGGACTCTCGAGAGTCTTCTCCAACACCACAGTTCAAAAGCATCAGTTCTTCGGCACTCAGCTTTCTTTATGGTCCAACTCTCACATCCATACATGACTACTGGAAAAGCCATAGCTTTGACTAGATGGACCTTTGTCAGCAAAGTAATGTCTCTGCTTTTTAATATGCTGTCTAGGTTTGTCATAGCTTTTCTTCCAAGGAGCAACCATCTTTTAATTTCATGACTGCAGTCAGCATCTGTAGTGATTTTGGAGCCCAAGAAAATAAAGCCTCTCACTGTTTCCTTTGTTTCCCCATCTATTTGCCATGAAGTGATGGGACCGGATGCCATGATCTTAGTTTTCTGAATGTTGAGCTTTAAGCCAACTTTTTCACTCTCCTCTTTCACTTTCATCAAGAGGCTCTTTAGTTCTTCTTCACTTTCTGCTGTAAGGGTGGTGTCATCTGCGTATCTGAGGCTATGATATTTCTCCCGACAATCTTGATTCCAGCTTGTGCTTCATCCCGTCTGGCTGACAACCATGTCTGGAACTGTGCTGAGGTCACAGCAGGGGGCAAAGGAGACTGGGGCCCCTGCAACCTTCTTCTAGCTCAGCTGTGTGCCAAGGGCCTCAGTAGCTCAGACCCCAGGGGCATAGGGATTGGAGGCTTCCACCCCTGGGATGAGTCAGCCAGAAGAGAGTATGGTAGAGACGTAATCCAATGAGGTGGAGCTGGCCTCTCAGCAGGTCCCCCCAGCAAAGAGAAGCAGATTTTTTTCCTTCTGGTTTGGATACTGGGGAACTTCAAGTCACTGAATTGGCTCCAAAGAAAACCTTGTGATGCTCTAAAAATAACTGCTTCCCACAGTCAATCCAGTTGCTACAAGGGGAAAAAAACAAACCCTACAAAACCAAAAATTAACGTAAAGACAATAGGGGCAGATCTGGAGGCTGAAGTTATGGCCGCTGCTTGTTTCTGGGGTACAATGTGGACGGAGATGTTGACCTGAGCCTGGGAAAGTTCCCCACCTCCAGCCTCTGCTTCTCTTTTCATCCCAGAGAGAACGGTCCAGAGGCTAAAGATAGCCCTCTGCTAGTGTATTTAAACAGGTTTCCAACTAAGATTCTTAGTGCTTCTGAATTCTCAGACATATGTGTGTGTGTGTGCTTAGTTGCTTCAGTCATGTCCAACTCATTGTGACCCCGTGGACCGTAACCCGCCAGGCTGCACTGTCCGTGAGATTCTCCAGGCAAGAATACTGGAGTGAGTTGCCATGCCCTCCTCCAGGGGATCTTCCCGACCCAGGGATCGAACCCACATCTCATGTCTCCTGCATTGGCAGGCAGGTTCTTTATCACTAGTGCCACCTGGGAAGACCCTCAGACATACATCTATCACTAAAAGGCACTTTAAAAACATATAGACCTCTCAGACTTATGGCCTAGTACCTCTAAAAGACAGTACCCAGCACTGCAAGGCCCACTGCCAGCCCCTGTAGTCTGAGAATTTTGAAAGCAACTCAACTGTAAAATAACCCCTGATATGGTCTCGTTCCTGGTGTGAGACATACCAGCAGTTTTGCCAATGTTCCAGTGCAGGAGCTGGCGGTCTACTTTCAGTCTTTAAGTTGCCCACAGACACGTGTGAACTCAGGTTCCTCCAGAGTGTACCCTCAGTTCCTTCTGGTCTCCACGAGAACCCTGGCAAGATGCTGCCTGCTGCTGCCATCTTTGGCTCTCACCAGCCAGCGGTCCAAACTGTTGCCCTCGCTCTTCTTTCTGCTCAGAATCTGAACTATTTTTTAAGATGTAAGTCCCCAAGAACCCTTCCTCAGTGATCCAAGCTCTGAGATACTTTTCCTTTGTTAGGGAGCCCTGGAGGCAGACCCTGTGGGTCCGCACCGTCCCCAGACCCTTTGTCTGGCTTCTGGAATCCCCCCAACAGTCCTAGGCGCAGCTCCACTCCAGCAGTAGCTTGAGCTGGGGTGAATGCCCCAGCTGCGGCACCTTGTCCGGGAGCGGGGAGCCCGCTCTGTGGCAGCTCCCAAAGTCCCTGGAGGTTTGAGCCCCATTAAGCTCTTCTTCCCGCCCACTGTTCACGTTGCCCCTCCCCCTGGGGGCATTTCCTGAGAACATGCTCCAAACACATTGCTCGCACACACGTTTGTCTCTGGGTTGCTTCTGGAGGAAGCTCATCCTGAGACAGTCCCCACGGAACTTACATAAACTCATCTATTAATTATGCCTTTTTGCTTTCTTCTCTCTGTTACTTCATCAATGGAGTCACAAGCTATTTGAAGGAAGAGCTTCATTTTTTTGCATCATTAATTTTCATACACTCTAGAAGAGTACAGCATTTTATGCAGTAGAGAAAGTGTGATTAGCTTCTCAGTTACAAGGATTTTCTTTCATGTTGTAGGTTTTCACGCTTATTAGTTAGAGTTTAGGAAATAGGAAGCTCATGAGTTTACTAAAATGCATTTAAAGTATGTAAATATATTTTGGGCTCCAAAATCACTGCTGATGGTGCTTGCAGCCATGAAATTAAAAGACGCTTACTCCTTGGAAGGAAGGTTATGGCCAACCTAGATAGCGTATTTAAAAGTAGAGACATTACTTTGCCAACAAAGTCCGTCTAGTCAAGGCTATGGTTTTTCCAGTGGTCATGTATGGATGTGAGAGTTGGACGGTGAAGAAAGCTGAGCGCCGCAGAATTGATGCTTTTGAACTGTGGTGTTGGAGAAGACTCTTGAGAGTCCCTTGGACTGCAAGAAGATCCAACCAGTCCATCCTAAAGGAGATCAGTCCTGGGTGTTCACTGGAAGGACTGATGTTGAAGCTGAAACTCTAATACTTTAGCCACCTCATGCGAAGAGTTGACTCACTGGAAAAGACCCTAATGCTGGGTAGGATTGGGGGCGGGAGGAGAAGAGGACGACAGAGGATGAGATGGCTGGATGGCATCACTGACTCAATGGACATGGGTTAGGGTAGACTCCGGGAGTTGGGGATGGACAGGGAGGCCTGGCGTGCTTCGATTCATGGGGTCGCAAAGAGTCGGACACGACTGAGCGACTGAACTGAAGTGAAATACCATTTAAATCTAGGATGCCATTATTGGTGCCCAAGCTCCTGTTTTTGGTTTTATATAACTTTTTGTACGTATCTAACAATGGGGAGGTCATGGAACAACTAACATGGAAGCAACTAAAAGCAGCATCGAGTGAATGAAAGCTCTAGTTCAGGGAAAATGTGCCCATCTTGGAAACAGAAACTCTTTTAGATCCTTGGAGAATTTGACAGACTGAGGCTGCTTGATATGCAACCTGTCCCCTCTCTGGCTTCTTTTATGAACCCCTCTCACCCCATCCACCTGAAGCAAATTTTAAGCTGGTGACATTTTCCTGGATTGCACTACCTCCTCTTTATTCTCCGTCTCCAGAGTCTCAGCTCCTCCTGCCGGTTCCTGCTTTTCTCCCCCAGTTGAGACTTGCTGCAGCAACTATGTCAATGGAAAGGGTCTCACCATCCAACTAAACTAAAGGATTCATTAAGTTTGCATTTTATTAATACTCAATGCCGAATTAAAATTATCAAAAATAAAATTATAGTTTTATAAAAAATTTAAATTATAATGACTGTGAGTTATAAGGAAAGTCCAAAGTGTGATCAGTATTCTCTGATGGAGAAGACTTGCATGTACAGGAGTGGAAATATGCTTTGGTTTTTTGGAAAATTCTCTTATGTAGAAGAGGAATATGCTGTTGGTGTTAAACAAAAAATTCTTATCATAAATAATTACAATAATACAGCTGCATATTTACTCCCAAACAACTCACTACTAATTTAATGTCCATGAAAAATGGACCATAAATACCTAAGATTTATTTCAGCCGGGCCCAGTAATGATGCTGGGCATTGTGAATAAAGGCCCAGGGAGTCTGTTGCCTTGAAGCATCACCCCCAGAACCATCTTCTGGGGGTGGGCATGTCATGCTCTGACACTGGGTTGGTTCTCAACAACCCAGGTTATGTGTGAGATCTAATTTGTTTATGTCTTTTGGGGGAGTTCCAATCTAAAGCTTGTTAGAAATATGAAATTTTATTAACCAAAAGCAAATTCCAGGATAATAATTTGCTTTCAAAATCTCTCCATAGTCTGCATCAGCTGCAAAATTAGCTATATGTGTCTCAAAGTGCGAAGTCACTCAGTCATGTCCAACTCTTTGCAACCCTACGGACAATAGCCAGCCAGGCTCCTCCATCCATGGGATTCTCCAGGCAAGAATGCTGGAGTGGATTGCCATTTAGAGAAAGTACATTATTTCAAGCTTTATAACTTTCAGGATAAACTGGTTGTAAATACCTTTAAAAAAAATTTGGCCTTGTCTCTCGATGCAAAAATACATAGAACAGAGAAGTCCAGCCCATAGTAGCTCCCTAGGCACAGGGACTTCTCTTGGGAAATGCACTTTCTCTCCCAGGGTTCCCCATGTCAGCCTGCAGTGTGGTGGTGAACACAGGTCTGGGCAGATTAATTGATTAATTCAAACCAGCATTTATTGAGCTCTTACTGTGTGCTCACTGAAGACACAGTGGTGAACAGACAGACTGGGCAGCCCCTGCTGTGGAGGTTTTGTTCTAGTGAAGGAGACAAACTAGCAAAGAAGGAAATAAATAGTATAATTGCACACGGGAATAAGTGCTGTGGAGAGATGACCCCGGGCGGAGGAGGGTCTCTGAGACTGCTGAGGAGACACTGAATGCGAGGAGGCGATCTTGTGGAGACCTTGGGGAGAGAGCTAAGGCCCGGAACACAGCCTCGCGGCTAAGGTGGGAGGAAGCCAGCATGTCAGGACAGGCTTCAGCTAAGAGTGCGTTTTTATTCTCAGAGTTCCAGAGAGAGCATTTAGAGGCCTTCAGGGCAGAGCCAGGCTGTGATGCCAGCTTCAAGAAGGCGAAGAGACAGGACACATGGTCAGGAGGCTTCTCCACAATCTGGGCAGAGAAGCAGCTGCTGAGAAGCAACCTGGCCAGACCAGGCTCTGCAGACACCACCCCAGGACCTGACGGTGAGCCAGCAGGGGAGATGCGTTTCCCTTATTTGGGGAAATGTTTTTGGCCTGAGCACCTGGGTACACAGTTACCTAAAGGAAAAAGTCGATGGTTGATGATGAGAAGATGTGGGAGGGAGTGTGGTGAGGTCCTTGAGCAGGTGTGTGGGGCTTGCTGTCTTGAAGGGACACAAGGTTCATCCGCCCAGACTGGACACAGGCTGGCCACACGGGCTTGGGTACAAGCAGACGGCAGATTCTTGGTTGGAAGATAAGCTTCCAGTCTGATTGCTCTTGCTTCATTTGTGAAATAAAAGTAAGACGTTGCTTGAGTCTGGCACAGGAGAGGTTGTGGTCGAGTCCTGAGGTGGTAGGGGGGTGACAGTGGCCTTGGGGGTGGAGAACACTCTGGGTTTGTGGTCAGAGGTGGAGCAAGACCACTCGGCCTGTTGTGGCCTGACATCTACCAGGTCAGGGTTACCTAGAGTCAGAAGAGTGGAGCCCAGTGACCTGGGGACAGGGGCCTGGTGGGCCATCCCTGTCCCTTCTAGAAAGGAAGAGGGGAACTAGCTCCAATTGGAGCTGTTCTCAGGATGTGTCGGAAGCACTTGGGAGAAAGGCTGTCTGGGTCTTGGGGGTGGAAACAGTTCTACAAGGAATATGTGGGGTCTGGGAGGCTTCCTTTATGTCCTGCTTGAGCACAGTCACAGTGAGGAGTGCGCCTTCCAGATGTGGGAGGAAACTAGCCCTGAATTTTAGTAAGCCTGGGACCTCAGGCGAGGTGTTTCTCATCTGGAAAGGGAGTAATAATGCTACTTTCTTCAAGGCTGTTATTAATGCTGCAGAAATTATTGGGTATGCACATGGAACATCTTCAGATGCAAAGGATCCATTTGATAACTGTTAAGTATTACTATTATTTTAACTTTTCACTGTAGTGTGGTTGATTCACAATATTGTGTTGCTTTCTGCTGCACAGCACGGTGAATCAGTTGTGCAGATACATATACCTGCTTATGTAATTTATATGCAGAGTACATGATGCAAGATGTTGGACTGGAAGAACCACAAGCTGGAATTAAGATTGCCGTGAGAAATGTCAACAACTTCAGATATGCAGATGATATCAC
Source organism: Okapia johnstoni (assembly GCA_024291935.2). Lineage (NCBI taxonomy): Eukaryota > Metazoa > Chordata > Mammalia > Artiodactyla > Giraffidae > Okapia > Okapia johnstoni. The sequence continues at coordinate 36,827 of CM044312.1, forward strand.
TCTAACGGCAGAAAGTGAAGAGGAACTGAAGAGCATCTTAATGAGCATAGAAGAGGAGAGTGAAAAAGTTTGCTTGAAACTCAACATTAAAAAAAAGGATGATCATGGCAACCAGTCCCATCACTTCATGGTAGATAGAAGGGGAAAAAGTGGAAGAAATACCAGATTTTATTTTCCTGGGCTCGAAAATCACTGCAGTCAGTGACTGCAGCCGTGAGATTAAAAGAGGCTTGCTCCTTGGAAGAAAAACTATGACAAACTTAGTGTATTAAAAAGCACACGTATCACTTTGCCAACAAAGGTCTGTATAGTAAAAGCTATGGTCTTTCCAGTGGTCATGTATGGATGTGAGAGTTGGACCATAAAGAAGGCTAAGTGCTGAAAAATTGATGCTTTTGAACTGTGGTGTTAGAGAAGACTCTTGAGAGTCCCTCTTGAGACTGCAAGGAGATCCAACCAATCAATCCTAAAGGAAATCAATCCTGAATACATTGGAAGGACTGATGCTGAAGCTCCAATACTTTGGCCACCTGATGCAAAGAGCTGACTCTTTAGAAAAGACCTTGATGCTGGGAAAGATTGAAGGCAGGAGGAGATGGGGACGACAGAGGATGAGATGGTTGGATGGCAACACCGACTCAATGGACACAAGTTTCAGCAAGCTCCAGGAGATGGTGATGGACAAGGAGGCCTGGTGTGCTTCAGTCCATGGGGTCACAAAGAGTCAGACACAGCTTAGCAACTGAACGACAACAACATACATATATCCATCAACTTTTAGATTCTTTTCCCTTATCAGCCATTACAGAATATTAAGTAGACTTCCCTGTGCTACACAGTAGGTCCTTACTAGTTATCTGTTTTATATATAGTATTATTATTTTTAAAAACCCAGTTTTTGTAGTGAAGAGGAAATACCTCCATACTGCATTATTCCTAGTAAGGTGGGTGATATTCTGAGAAATTGTCAGATATCAGAAGGGCCCTGTAGAGAAAAATCATTAACTGAAACTCTAGCCAGATTTATAACACTTTAGTGCTGAAAACCATTTCTCAGATTGAGTCTGGTGCATGTGCACAAACCCACACACGTACACACGAGTGCGTGCACACGCGCACTCAGGCGCATGTGGGCGGGGTGTCTAGGCAAAGGGTTTGCATCATGTGCTGCAGCAGGTGGGGAGCTGTCAGGTCACTTGCTGGTGACTAGAGTCTGCCATGAAAGAGTCTTCCTTTCCTGAGCACTGCCCCACCCTCCTCCTGCTCTGGTTTAAACTTTGACTCCACTTTGTAAACTCGAAGAGAAAGCTGTCACCAGCTGATGACTCGGAACTGTTCATATGACTGACGCCTGTGGGGCACAGCTGATCAGTTCTCCACTTTCTACCTCCTGACTGAGTCACTGGTGCAGCATCCCTGGAGGTGCAATGCTGTAATTCTGTTATCTGCTGTGCTGATGGAATCTGGCATTGACTTCAATCAAAAGAATTGCAGACTATGTGGATTACCACGTGTTTCATGGACACTGAGTATCCTGTAGTTGGAATGGAGATGATCTTGACCATACTGTGTAAGCTGCCTATGAAGCTGCCAGCCACATGGATTCAGGGACAAGCAAGTGTCAACACTGCTGACATTGCATTGTGTCCCTTCCCATCATTCTCTTCTACATCCAGCTCAGGATGGGTGGGCTCTCTTGGCAGACCTTAGATTATATGTGGACCCCTAGCTGCAAGGGAGGCTGGACATCTAAATGGTTTCTGATTTCTGTAGCTAATAGTAAAAGCGTAGGGTGACATAGACTGAGCTAACCCACACGAGGTCTGTTGACGTTAATAAGCACACTTCTATGGTATCATTTTGTGGTTGTATAATATTATTATTTAAACTAAATTTCCTTGATGTTTCCTTAGGATATATGCCTAGAAATAATAAATTTGGGTTAAAGAGCCTATGATTTTTTTTTTCCAAGACTTTTGCTACGCCCTAGAAAAATCGTTCTGCAGAAAGATTACATCCATGTGTCAGAGTGTTCACTCAAACTCTAATGCTGAGTATTACTTTATTCCAATATTTTCCATTTTCATGGCCAAGAAAAAAGAAACATTAAAACCAACACTGCTAACATTTTCAATAGCCTTATTTTAAGCTACAAAGTAGAAGTAGCAAAACTAACTAAAAACAAATTTAGATAAATGGCAAGGATTTAGAGTTTGCAAATGCATTTAGGTTTCAAGCCATGTTCTGCCTCATCACTATGATGACAAGAAAAATGATTCATATTAACTCAAGAACTTTCACTGCATTATAGCTCTTTTTATTTAGGTAAATCTTTCAATACCAAGCTAGCTCAATGCTTTTAAATCTTGTAAACGTTTTTTGGATTCAAAGAGATATCAATTTTACCCACTTTATTGGGTCCCATTTCAAAACATTGCACATTAGTGCTCTTTCACTCTATAAGCAGCACCAACAGTATCTTTTCTATCCAATTTTGTAGTCTGAATGTATTTTAATCACTGAATTTATCCAAGGAAAGAAATAAGGCCATTATTCACACTTATAAAGTAGTTATAAAAACATTTCAGTCTTTAGAAATGCAATTGATATCTCATTGGAGCTGATAACTCCTAAACCAGTAAACTACAAACAACTGAAGGTAAACGTATGACTACATGTGTTTCCAACCTTCTGATTAGAAACCTTGATAGTACATTTTAATGCCTACTCTTTCTTCTTGAAGTTTAATTGGTTCAAATCTAAAGAACAGGTTCACTCCTTGAGAGTTTTGATCCCTGAGCTTTCAAAAACTTGAAAAAGATCTTGCCTTGACCATTTAAAACTTGATTTCCCATCACACAACACTTTTCTCAGTTTAGATTCTAGCCACAACTGTACATTTGTACCCTCCCGTCTTTCTGAACAGTTAACAGTGTTCATAAGACAGATGGCATGTGTCCACCTGAGTGTCAGTTTAAAGGAGATTCCATTTCTCAACTAATTCATAGATGAGGAGACCATACCAACAAACAAGGTAAAAAAGTGGGACCTTGGTAACAACCACCCAGATAAGGGAAAACTGGCCTCTGGCCCGTTCCTGAATGCACGTGAAGGTCTGTTGGAGCACAGCTGCACCCATGAATTTCTGTGCTGCATTGGTGCTGTGCAGTACAGTCGAGAGGAGTGGTGGAGAGTGTGTCCTGCTGGCTCAGATTTGTACCATCTGGCCATTCACAGAAAGGTTGCTAACCCCTGGTCTAGATCACTGGACAATCCCCTGTTGAAGATGAGTAGAAAAGCTGAATCAATGTATACATTTGATGTATGTGTAGGTTGATATATACAACTTCCCTGAGAGGATGGAATCACGAGAAGTGCCCAGGCTCTGGGGCCTTTTTTTCCCTGGGACAGTCTCTGGGGCTGAGCCCCCAGGCCGGAGTGGGCACTGATGTCCAGGGCCCAGAGGGTTACAGCATCAGTCCTGCAGGAACAAGTGGAACTGGAAGTAACTAGCTGACTGCAGTGGTTCCCACCACCTAGCTGTGACCCAGCTCAGCCCTGGAAAAATATAGCTGAGCAAACCAAAAAATACCCCTGAGAGAGAAGACAGTGTCCTCCTAAGACACAAATTATTTCTACAGCTAGTTTTTAAGTGTAATATTCTCAACATGAAAAAAATCTCGCTATGCTTTGCCCATGATGGAATGGATGATATTGGGCTTATTATCCTGCCACTAACAAGTGAAAAAGCTGAATAAAATACGCAAAGCTGCTCTTTGCAGGCCTTTGACAACAAACGCAGGCTGTGATGCCTGAGAGAAAAGAGGCACATGTGTGAGCCTCACATTCATCCTTGCTTCCCCCTAAGAGCATCTTCCAGATTCTAGCACAGAGGTTGGAGCCCACGTGAAGACCACAGGCTCTCTGGACAGAAAAATGGAGGCCAGAGCTCAGTGCTAAGTGGCTGCGATTTAGAGCAGGCAGAGCACAGAGCTGCAGGGAAGGGAGTCCAAAAGGCTGTGATTTTCATGTGCTCTTGGCTTACTCAGAGCGACGGACACACGGGGCCAGAGGGAACAGCCACGGGAGGCCAGCACAGAGCAGATTCCAGAGTTCAGAGATGCTGAGGACCCTGGAATTTGGTCCCAGTCAGGTTGGACTGACAAGCCGTGGCCTGGGAAGTCAGGACCACTCCTAGGTGTGAGCATCAGTTCTGGGGAGAAGGTCAAATGGAAGTAGCCATGCAACTGGTCAACAGTTGCTCACTCCATGTCTTAAGGAAAGGATTAGAAGAGAATTCTAGGCTTGATTGGAGCTTGAAAGATGAGTAATATTTGGGATGGTGAAACTGGAGTTGTTTAAAATATGCTTTACAAATAATGAATGGGCCTTGAAATCCCACAAATGCCCTTTCTGTGTGTGACATGTTAGAGTGTTTGGGCATCCTCTTGGTCCTGTGTAAGTCTTAGGAGCACTGTCCTCCACAAACATCCTCTAGAAGGGTCACAACTTGCATTTTATAGATGTTTTCTGAGTGAACCATGCAGCATGTACTCATTTTGCTTCACTTTTTTCATTCAGCTTAGTGTTTTTTGAGATTTATCCATATGGTACCATCTGTCAATGATTCACTCCTCTTTGTTGCTGGGTAGCATTCCACTGTATGAAGTAAAGCAATTTGCTTCCCATTCACCTGTTTACGGGCTTTTGGATTGCTTCTAGTTTGGAGCAATTGCCAAAAGCAAAAATAAAACCCTGCAATGAGCAGTCGTGTACAACATGTATGTATATATCAGATGAAAAACCCGGCGGTGGAGTGTTTCTGCTGTATAGTAGGAAACAGTGGAAACGGTGAGAGACTTCATATTGGGGGGCTCCAAAATCACTGCAGATGCTGACTGCAGCCATGAAATTAAAAGACACTTGCTCCTTGGAAAAAAATCTATGACCAACCTAGACAGCATGTTAAAAAGCAGAGACATTACTTTGCTGACAAAGGTCCATCTAGTCAAGTCTATGGTTTTTCCAGTAGTCATGTATGGATGTGAGAGTTGGACAGTGAAGAAAGCTGAGCGCCGCAGAATTGATGCTTTTGAACTGTGGTGCTGGAGAAGACTCTTGAGAGTCCCTTGGACTGCAAGGAGATCCAACCAGTCCATCCTAAAGGAGATCAGTCCTGGGTGTTCATTGGAAGGATTGATGTTGAAGCTGAAACTCCAATACTTTGGCCACCTCATGCGAAGAACAGACTCATTTGAAAAGACCCCGATGCTGGGAAAGATTGAAGGCAGGAGGAGAAGGGGAAGACAGAGAATGCAATGGTTGGATGACATCACCGACTTGATGGACATGTGTGTGAGTATACTCCGGGAGTTGGTGATGGACAGGGAAGCCTGGCGTGCTGCAGTCCACGGGGTCACAAAGAGTCAGACATGACTGAGTGACCAAACTGAACTGAAGAGTATGTTAACTTTAAAATGGATGAAGTTGAGCATCTTCTCATAGACCTATTTGCATATGTCTACTTTTGGGAGCATCTGACTTCTTGATACTGCTACTTCAAAAAACATTTGAAGCATATCATTCTCTACATTTTCTCCTAATTGATTATAAATAAGGAATGCCATAATAATACTATGATAAAGATCTGAGAGGTGTTATCTGAAGGGTAAGCTGCAAGTAGGATGCCTGAACGCTGGAAAGCAATTTACGGAAAGAACAAGATGTCTTCCTTTACCACACCATGGAGTAAACCTAACTCTATCAAATTTTATATGGAAAATGATCACTTTTATTCTTCTGTGGAATTTTCTTTATTTTTAAAAATCAGATGGTAGATATTTTGCTCAATTACAAGGGTGTAGGCAGATATCAGAAGATGAGCGATTAGGCTTCTGCTGTGTGTGTGTGTGTGTGTGTGTGTGAGTGTAACGCACACACCTGAAATACAGTCGTTCTGAATAAATTTCCAGAGACTTGAATCAGGTTGCATTTAGGACCAAAAATAACATTATTTTTTAATCTTTTAACTGAAATAATTTGGCATAATGTCACATTTAATTATGTGGTCTTCAGAGTCAGGAAAAACTGGGTTCAAACTCAATTTTGGTATTAATACTCCTGCACAACACTCGGCAAAGCATTCCTTCTGTCTTAGCCCTCAGTTCTCCGTACAAAACGTGATCATGTCATTGTTGCAAGAACAGATTTTAAAGCTGATGTAAAGCACAGAGTGAGTGCTCAGTCAATGGCTCCTATAAGTATCTTTAAATTTTTTATTACTTGAAACTGTGGACAATATAAAAATATGCATAACCTAATTCATCAGTGCGAGTTGGAATTGAAACTTTAGATCTGCTTTTTCAAAACAAACTCACCAGACGGATCTTTCATTTGACTCATGACTCGGAGTCCACGGGAGCTCACAGGACTTGGAGCGGCAACTTCTGTTGTCTCAAGGCTCTTCTCCTCCCTGCTGTTTGACCCCACATCTTCTCTCTTTTCTCCGCATCTGCCACTTGTCAACACCCTGATCCCTTTACCTGCAGATAGCTCCACCTTTCATCCTAAGATGAAGTCGTGAACGCCAGACCCTGTGGAGACGTCCTTCCCAGTTGCCTCACGCGGTGTCTGGTGTCTGTCACAACTGTCTAACAGGTGCGTATTGCTGACAGTCAGGACGTGTGACAGGCAGGTTCCCCCAAGCCCTCAATGCGTGGAGTGCACAGGAGGCCCGCTCCTTCCCCTTGAATGGAACACTCCCCAAAGCACAGCGTCTAGAGCTTTCCCTACCTCAGCAGCGTCTTTTGAGTAGAGAAAGCTTGACAGGTTTCTAAGACAAAAGAGCCTTAACACAAGCTATAATCTGCAACCATCAAACTTATTTATCTGAGATATTTTGTGTGATATTGTTTCTCTTATAAATGTCTTTCCTTTCTGGTAAATTTGTATGTTATAGGAATTAAATTTAATTCTGGGCTTATTACCCAGAAGATAATGATAAATATGAAAGTCTTTAATAATCTGTTGGCTCATTTTTAAATTCACAAACATATTCATATTTTTTTTCATGAAGAGGTCAATCTCAATTTTTATTTAGTTCATTTTCACATTTGGAACTCTTCCTTTGTTTTAACCAAGTGAAAACATGCTGTTTCCAAAATTCCTATTTATGCCTTTTATGTATAGCGACATGAAGTCATTGGAGTAGAATGTTTTTATGCTGGTTATGTCCTAAAAATAAAATAAGCATAGCAAATTCTATTAACTTGGATTACATGGCAGCCTATATTTTGAATGATCACATAATGATTTCAACATTTCTTATGTTCCTGAGAAGAAGCATTCAGAAACTTTTCTAAGCATCTATTTTTAAGCATCACAGAAAGCTTGGAGTGCCTGTAGTAATCTCTCCATTGCCTGCTGGGAAGATTAGACTTACATTGTTCCCAGTAGGAAGCTACAGCACTCTGAAATTTTTTTTTTGCAACTTCTCTAATGTATACAAAGTATTTACATCAGAAATGCCAGGAAAAAAGAAGGGGGCAATAAACCAATCACATGAGGGGTTGCTGACAAGTGTTACTTTCCCTTCCCTTTGACTGGAAACATTTTGCTCATTTTGACTTATCTTGCCTTTCATACTGTTTTCTTTTCTTCTTCTTATGGGTCTAATTATTTTTTCCAAGAAAATTGATGATTCAGGAAGAGGAGTGACGGTTTGAGGGCAGTTAGTCTCCAGTGATGGAGTGAGCTGGAGGCCTTGCACAGGGACAGCATTTGTGATCTCAAGTGTTCCAAACAGAGGCCAGCCTTCCCAGAACAGCCTGGCCACTCCCTGCTGTTCATCAGGGTCAGGGTTGCTGATTGCCAACTGATTAATAGACACTTTTTGGGTCTCTCAGGGTCACCAAGTTGATCTGGGTGCTTTGAAACAGAAGCCAAGTGTGCATGCCTGCAGCAGAGTCTGCACTGACCGGTCCCAAAACCCAGATCTCGGGAGGAGAGGAGGTGTGCGCAGGGGTGCGAAAGGCCAGCAGTCACGCTCGGTCCAGAGATCTGGGGCTGAACGAGTGAGCAAGCCCACTTGTCTGGAGGTCCCTGAGCTCTGAGTTACTGGCAAGGCAGCATCCTAAGGGCACTGGGAGTGTGGGGTCAAGAGGCCAGGTTGCTGAGAATTTCAGTTAAGTAGAGCAAACAAATGAACTGCACTCGGTGCTTCTGCCAGTGAAAATCAGAAACCTCTAGGCCCTGGTGTCAGAGAGTATCCTTGACTTTCAATTCATAGCCTGCATTTTAATGGTATCATAAGATAGACTGAGGACGAGAAGCCTCTTTCTCCTGAAGCTTGTGTCTGGTTGGCCGAGCGTGCACCCTCCTGAAGTCACGCCTATCAGGTCCACATCGGCAGGATTGTTCCTGCCCCTCAGGCAGCCTCGACTGTGGTCTAGGGCAACCTTCGGACCACAGCCATTATTTGAAGCTGCCAACCATTCAAGCTTGCGAACTATAAATTCCTCATTCACACCCGGAGCTTCGCTGAAGTCTGTCTCTCGGTGCAGCTTAAGCTTGTGCTCGCTTCCCGCATCGTGACGCTTTGTTTCTGCATCTCTCCGGAGCATGCCGTGGCCTCTGACTCGAGCTTTGCTGGCTTCCAACTCAGTGCAACAATGCTCTTGGGGGGCCCTGGGGACCCTTCACTGTCTTTACTTCCATGTCCATCTTCCTCAAACTCTGCTTTCTTCTATGCTAGCCTTGGCTGTTGAACACAGCTGGAGAAGTTAATAAACTATAGCCAAAACATCTTGCATTCTCTATGTGGTAAAATGTGATTGTTTCCTTCTTGGAAAAATCTACAGGCTTTGTATCTGCCCAACCCCCTGACCATGACATCTCATTCTGCCTTAATTCTTCATCTGTCGTGTTGTAACACACTTCTTTCAGACAAAGACAATGTCTTATTTGTCTTTTTATAATAGCACCAGATCAATATCAACAAACAGTACAATCTACTAGATAGAATGTGTTTAACAAGTATTTATTACATCGGGTAAAAAAGAATGAAGAGACCAGTTTGATTATTGCTAAATAAAACCACCTCCACAGGTGAAACTTGTGTGATCTGCAACATCTGGGTGGATATGTCTTATGTTACAAACTTATTGCTTCTTTTGTGTAAATCTTATCTAAATGCAAGATCTGTAAATCAAATAATGCTATGCTATATTTATCTTGAAATTCCAACATCATTTATCCAATGGCTAAATAATCCATCAAGTCACAGAATGAAAAGGGACTCTAGAAGTGGGTGTAGAGACTAACTACATTGGAATCACCCCGGAGGTTTATGAAACATGATTTCTTGTACTGTAGCCAGGACTCCCTGAAACAGGATTTCTGGGGCCCAAATTCATGTGACTTTAAAAATTACCGATGTAGCTCTGTTCTAAAAATAGGTTTTAGAGCCACAAATTTAGCCCACGATTCACGATTTACAAATGAATAAGCTGAGGGAGGGCCAGGGAACTTCAGCAACTGTCTGAAGTGTCATAGCAGAAAGGATCCGACGTCCCGCCCACTGCTGGCGGACTGACTTTGCCCAGGCCCAGCTGCTCCGCAGACAGACCTCACACCCCCAGCCCCACCTCAGAGCATCAGGTCGTCTCCGCGCTGCTGCCCACCTGGCGACGCCTGTGCCTCATCTCAGGCTTGAGCTACACTTTCCACCTTGAGGCTTCTTGACACCTGCCCTGCATTCACGCACACACAAGCTGTAAGTGCAGGGAGGCCGTCTCTCTGCCAGTGTGAGCAGGAAAGGAGCTGATGCCCCTTGCCTTCCCCTCTTTAGCAGATGATTTTGGATGGTGTTTTTTTATGCCCTGCAGAAGGTCCTAGTGACCAGTAGATACTGCCTTCTTGTGCAAACTATCTCTATTTTCCCGCTTCATTTCCCTTGGTCTTTCATTTCTGCTTCCAAAGTCACTTCCGAGGTAAATAATGTGCACTTAAGTTCTTGCCTTTGGTTCTGTTTTGAGAAATCGCAGACTAAAATGGGCCCTTAGTGGGAGATTTCGGAGCCAGATTTAACAGCAACAAGGACCCCACTGTGAGCAGAGTGAAGTGAAAGTCACTCAGTCGTGTCCGACTCTTTGCAACCCCATGGACTATACAGTCCATGGGATTCTCCAGGCCAGAATACTGGAGTGGGTAGCCGTTCCCTTCTCCAGGAGATCTTCCCAACCCAGGGGTCGAACCCAGATCTCCTGCATTGTATGAGGATTCTTTACCAGCTGAGCCACCAGGGAAGCCCAAGAATACTGGAGTGGGTAGCCTATTCTTTCTCCAGCAGATCTTCCCAACCCAGGAATCAAACCGGGGTCCCCTGCATTGCAGGCAGATTCTTTACCAGCTGAACTGTTAGCAGAGGCCATGCACTAACATCCCCACTAGGGCTCTTCCTTGGTAGCTGGAATGGAAGCAGTTGGAACACAGGCCTTGTTGGGCTCTGGAAGTTAGACGATTTAGGAACAACATAAGGGAAACGAACATGGACACAGTTGGCTTTTGTTAACTGCTTGGAAGATTTGAAAAACAGAAGGTGATTGGCTTAGGAATTAGCAACCCAGCCAAGAACCCCTGTGGCTGGTTCTTGAGTGTTGCTAGGGTGGCTCCCAGAGCCCACTGATGTCCTCCAGGAGAGCACAGAGATGGCAGATCGACCTTGCTCGAGTGTTAAGGAAAGGTCAGGGTTTGGGAGAGGCAGGAATATTAAAGCAGATTTACCATGTGATACCAATATACTCCTTTGAGACACCGTGGAGAGCATCCCCTTCAATAAGGCTACCAAGTCTATTGATAAAGAGATGCTGGCATCATATGGTAATGTGGTGTGAATACTGAAATCTGGGGTTGACAGTATGAGATGAAGCTGAATTGGGTTTTCTGTATCATTTAGGATTACAGGGCTCCAGAATGGCAGGGGCCAGGTGGTGGTACAAAACTTTAGAGCAAAGTGGCCGAAATGGCTGAAAAGAACAAGCAAAGCACAAAGGTCTGTGTTTCCAGCATAGAAACAGGTAAACGGCTCCCTTAGGGTGTTGTTTGGGTTAGGGAACAAAGAATCAAGTTGTTGCGACTTCTATCTTGTGTTTTCGAAAGGTCACTTTGTATTGTAGAAAGCAGGATTAAGTAGCAAATGTAGGTACAGGAAGATAGCTTGAAGACTTTGAATGATCCAGGTGGGCTAGGGGGTCATGGCCCAGGCCAGTAAAGGAGGTGAGTTGGGTGAAAGGACCAGGGGTGTGTCTGCAAGTAGAGACAATAGAATTTGCTGCAAGACTGGAGGCCAGGTAGGGTGGGAATAGGAACCACGAATAATTTCCATATTTCTAGGTCAAGGAACTTAGAGGATGGTGGCACCAAGAATTGCCAGGGGGCCAGGAAGAAGAGCAGGCTGTGGAGGGAGTGAGCATTCTCCCTAGGACGGGCCACACTGGGAATCTAATCACATCCGGTGGTCAAGCTGTGTAGGCTGTCAGACGAGGTGGAGGCACAGACTTAGCAAATACTTTCATGTCACTTGATATCACACCCTTGGATGAGAATTCCTGGAGAGACCCTGCAGGCAGGGAAGACAGAGGCAGGGGGCATGTGACACACTCTGGTGCTCTCTAACCACTGTGGAGGAGAAGAATCCAGGCAAGGATACAGAGATGGCACAGCCAGTGAGGCCAGAGGAAATCCCCAAAGAGTATGTTGTTGAGAAGAAAGTTCTTTAAGTGGAGAGAAAATATAAACGGACAGAGTGGCCCACTGTGTTGAACCTTGCTGAGAGGCTGAGTAACATCTGAGGACAAGGAGCTGACTGGTGGATTTAGCAGAAGGGAGGCCAGTATTCAGCGTCATTTAGCAAAATGGTGACATTGACAAGAGCCAGTTCAATAACTGGACGCAAACCTACAGGGGTGAGGCGAGGTCACCACCGTTGGGACAAAAACTTGGGGCACAAAGTCTGCAAATAATATCACGTTCATTACAAAGAGGCCACTAGTCCTATTTATAAACGTTGCGTAATGTTGGGTAGCTTAGAATGTTTAGGAGAAAATGGTCTAGCTTCTTAAAGAGACAAAGCAATAAAACGGAGGCTCAATTTCCTGGAAGAAAGAGGTTCCAGATGAGTCACGAGAAATCAGCAGATTGAGAGCACCGTGTGTCTCTGTTTTGAGAGTGGAAATTCAGAAATGTGGTGAGGATGAAGAAGACAAGCCAGCCATAGATCTGGAGAGGAAAAACTGGTTGGCGACTCGTATGGACATCCAGGAATAAGACAGAGATGGAGCTGAAGCCAAGAAAATGTCCTGAGGCCACCACGACGGTTAGAGAAAAGTTTAGGTGGGCAGGGCTTAGCCTGTTCCATAATAAGAAGTATATATTATTTGAACTTTAGAACACATCAATTCACTTTTGTTTTTACTATTTAATTTTTACAAAGGAAGTATAATTTACCAAAACATACTGGTAATAACACTTATATCCGTACAGACAAAACACATATGCATGGATCAAATATTATACATTGATTCTTTCATCATCCAAGTCTAAACACAGTTTATGCATTATTCCTAACCCATGACCAATTATTCACCGTGTAGCACCTACATAAATTAGAGTCATTATGGCTATATGGGAAAACGATGGGGCAAACAAGAGGATGGCATGGAAAAATGAAACAAAAACAAATATTCCACAAGTATTCAATTTTCTAGCCATGAATACACAGAGAGAAAATAAATTAAATGTGGTCAATGAAGTCTGAGTTGATTTACTTGGAAAAGTGTTATAGCCCTACCATTATTATGCCTTCAAATATTTTTGAGGTCCGTCATCGCCCAGTCTTACTCGTGCCAGTCACAAATACCTGGAGCCCAGAAGAGACCTTGGGGTGCACTGGGAGTTTCGTTCAGGCTACTTAAGCAGAAATGGAGCCGATGTGTTTGACACTGAAACATTCCACAGCTTACAGGCAATGGCGCTCCAGTCTCTCCCCAGAAGGGAAACAGAGCATTCTTCCTCAAATCAGGCTGCCAGTTTCACTTAACTCACCATAGCCTTTCCAGAAAGGGAGTGTTTGATCTGACTTTGTGCTCTCTGCAGAGTTAATGATTATCTCAGGAGAACCATTGTTTTTCCAGAGTAGATTCTGTTTCATTTCCGTTCTGAGTTACAATGGATATCTCTAAATCATGAACTTCAGACTCACGGAGGGAATGTTGTATTGGTTTATCGTGTTTGAATGTGAGCTTGCAGTTGAGTGCACAAAAGAAGGAGTCTACATCTAGCTTTATTTTTTTCCCAGCTTTTCTGGAATACTTGTTTCTCATTTGTTTATACGATGAGAATCATGACTTGCAGTTGAAAATCAATGTCTGTAACAGTAAGTTAAGGATAAAAATCATTCTTTTTTGATTTTACATCTTATTGCCAAATGCAGTCATTTGTTTCAGTAAAGTTCTGGTTTTGATAGATTAAAACATAATTTGATTTGCCTAGTTTATGGTTTTTGCTTTTTTCTTTCATCAGAAGCCAGGCTCAGCTAACATTTGAGTGCTAACTCCTCTTGTCAAGGAGAAGACTACAATAAAGACATTTGCATACTCAACAAGTAAAAAAGTTTTTTCATGGTTCTTCTCTGTTGTAAACATTAGCTGGCTTTTCCTTTTTATGTTCAATAAGTAAATATAGAGCCCGTATCTGGGAACCCACTCCAGGTTCCCTTCAAATTTGCTATCTAGATGATCCACAAATACGCAAGATGTGAGAATCTTGTGGGACAATCATGTGCTGTGATTGATATTACAGGGCAAACACGGGACAGAACAGACCCTGAATCTCTTGGGGAGAAATGGGATCTTGTCTCAAGTTCTCACAGGCAAAGCAGGCAACAGCTCTGTGGGAAGGAACCTCGTTTGTGTGGGCAACTGCTTTCTCTCCTGTGACAAGAACAAAGAGCAGCCAAGGATTTGGGGTCCAGCACTAATGCCTCAGAATCTGTGGGTTGGCTGCCCAGAAGTTTCCTTTTCTGCCCTCTGAGAAGTTGACTAAATTGTAGGATTATGTGCAAATTTCCCAAAGCTTTCCTTCCTGGCAGCTAGAAAGGCCATGATTCCTCAAGTTTGTTGAACAAAATGGTCTGAACTCACCTTCGCTGCTGTCTACTCTTCTGCTCGAGGGCAAGCTCGAAGCTTCCCCTTCCCTTGGAAGGAGGAGCAGCTCCCGACTGATGACTGCATCGTTGTTTCGTACATGTTCATGTGATCTGGCATGTCAAGGCTTCAGGATAATGCAAATCCAAAATAAACGCTTTGTTACGCTGAGCCACCAGTACTGAAATTGCCTGAGTTGGTTCCCTGAAAAACAATATGGGCTTTGAATAAAATTAGATTGAAATCGCTAGGATACCACCCCAGATTTGTGTAAAAACTGGAATAGTGTGGAAATTTTTCCTTAAATGAGTAGTTTATCCATCTGTAATCTGGTGGTAAGGCTGTTACCTACATCTTGGGGTTATCACGAGGATAGATGGGATGATACACACTCCTCATTCCAAATCTTAAACAAACTCCTTGAACTTAAATTGGAATAAAAGGCAGATAAACGTACCTAAAAGTATCGTTTGAATAAATTGACCATCTTGAAACAAAACGGTGATCAATAAAGGTTTTTGCTTGAATAGAACTGCCGTAAGTTTTAACAGTTTTCAGTGAAACTAAGAGCAACGTTTAGCGTTTCTGGATGCCTGAATTGGGTATATGTCTGTGTGTGCGTGCTCAGCTGCTTCAGTCATGTCTGACTCTTTGTGACTCCATGGACTGCAGCCCCCCAGGCTCCTCTGTTCAAGGGATTATCCAGGCAAGAACACTGGAGAGGGTTACCATTTCCTCCTCCAGGAGATCTTCCCGACCAAGGGATCAAACCTACGTCTCCTGGGACTCCTGCATTGCAAAGACAGATTCTCTACCACTGAGCCACCTCGGAAGCCTGAATTGGGCATAGAATGGTTAGATATTTTTTAAAGAATTGTTTCATATTTATTTTTCATTTCACAGTAATTCTACTTGTTACTGACTTTGAAAAAAATCTGAAATAACTTTAAATTCATACGAAATTGCAGAGAGAGCACAGAGAGGTCCTGTGTATTATAACAAATGTCAAAACCAGGAAAATGGACATTGGCACATGTGTATACTACCCAAAGTCATTTTATCCAAAGTGTAGATTCATGTAATCATCACCTCAGAGTGAAAGGTGGTAAATTCTCCCCACAGGCAATCCTCCTCACAGGGAATGCTTACAATGAGGACTATCGAATCCGACATAAGAAATCTGCAGTTCTCACCCTGGCTCCCTCTTCCACGAACTAGTTGCCTGAGCGTGAGTCTTGTTCGCTTCTGCTTTGGGCTCCTCATTTGTTCATGGGTTGGTTGTAACAAGTAGCAGGTGAAGTGACGGACACAAAAGTCCTTAGGGAGCTCGGGCAGAAAAATGTCAAGTGTTGTTACCATCTGGCGACCAGAGACCAAGGAATAATACTCAGAACCTCCTGAACTTCACTGCAGAACCTGGTTCCTTCTATCACAATGTGCTCTTCTAGCTATAAAGGGTGGGATTGAAGACGAGGACTTGTAACTCTATGGACCTTCATCTCCCAGCAAGACTGGCTTATATTCCAGTGTCAGCTGGTAGTAAGGTCTCTCTCTGTTAGAGTTGCCTTCACAAGCCAGGGTTGAAGAGGTCACTTCTACACAGTGGCCTATAGAAGAAGATAAAAATCTTCATTAACCAAAAATGCGTCTTCCATTGACAACCGTAGTTGCCTGTGATCTCACTTTGAAATCCATGAGTCAGCCCCATGACCCAAACAGGATGTTCACCCTTCCTCTGACAAACTTTTCATAGCCATTATCAAGCTCATAAAACTGTAAGCTAAATCTGACCAAAATTACTGCACTAAAATTAGAGTATTTGAAACTGTAACATAGTCTTCAACACTGAAAAATGAAAAATTACTCAAATATTCAACCATGGGTGATTTGTTAAATACTTGTTTACAAACTGAACTTTAAATTAAAGACAGTACAAGAAGCATTTATTCACATATAAAAATGTTCACAATGCGCAATTATATGCAGAAGTTGATGAAGCCATATACTTAGTATATGTTGATAAAAAGCAATCCGGAAGACTGCTGTCGATGTTGTTTCTGTTGTTCAGTTGCTCAGTCATGTCTGGCTCTTTGCGACCCCAGGGACTGAGGCACGCCAGGCCTCCCTGTCCATCACCAACTCCCGGAGTTTGCTCAAGCTCATGTCCATCGAGTCGGTGATGCCATCCAACCATCTCATCCTCTGTCGTCCCCTTCTCCTTCTGCCCTCAATCTTTCCCAGCATCAGGGTCTTTCCCAATGAGTCAGTGCTTCGCATCAGGTGGCCAAAGTATTGGAGCTTCAGCTCATCAGTACTTCCAATTCAGGATTGATTTCCTTTAGGATTGGCTGGTTGGATCTTCTTGCAGTCCAAGGGACTCTCAAGAGTCTCCTCCAACACCACAGTTCAAAAGCATCAATTCTTCAGTGCTCAACCTTCTTTATGGTCCACCCTCACATCCATACATGACTACTGGAAAGACCATAGCTTTGACTAGATGGAACTTTGTTGGCAATCCAGAAGATTATGCATCAAATTGTTTGAAATTTTTTCAGATTATTTTCATGTAAGACAGCAAACATATACTCTTGTTTCCTACAAGGAGTATATGTTCTTTCTTTTATAACCTGTTGCATTGCTGTTTAGTGTGAATGCAATAAAATTCACTTATTTGAAGTATGAAATTCAATGAGTTTTGCAAACTGTATGCAGTCATGTAAACACTGGCACCATCAAGATAGAGCCCATTTCCACCACCTCTCAAAACCGTCCTTGCTTTTCACCATCACACCTTCTTCAGGCAGCCATGGGTCTGCTTCCTGATCTAACTTTGCCTTTTCTAGAATTTCATATTACTGGAATCACACGTTATGCAGTCTTTGTTTTTTCTTCTTCATGTAACACAGTACTTTTGAGACTCATTCACTCACACCGCTGTGTTCATGAGTCCACTCCCTTTTATTGCCTCACCATATAACATTATACAGATTTTCCATATTCTGCTTATTCATTTACCAAGTGAAAGACTTTTAGCTGTTTCCAACTTTGGAAATTGTGAAAAAAGATACTATGAAATTTTTATACAAGACTTTGTAAAAACCTGGAGTAGAATTGCTGGGTTAAATGGTAAGTGTACTTTCAATTTTGTAAGAAATTCTTAAACTGTTTTTCACAGTCACTGTACCATTGTGCATTCCAAACAGCAAACTATGCAAGTTCCCATTTACTCGTACCCTCTTCAACACTCGGCTCCGCCAGTCTTCTCCACTGTAGGTGATCGTATCTCTTTACGCTTTTCTTTTCTTTTTTGCTTACCCTTCCTTTCATTTTGGAGACAGAATGGCAACCCATTGAAGTATTCTTGTTTGGGAAGCCCGTGGACAAAGGAGCCTGGCAACACGCAGTCTGTGGGGTCACAAAGAGTCAGACACAACTTAGCGACCGAAGAACAGCAACATCTTTAGGACCTACCCTGCAAGCGCGATTCAGTTCAGCTCAGTTCAGTCGCTCAGTCGTGTCCGACTCTTTGCGACCCCATGGACTGCAGCACGCCAGGCCTCCCTGTCCATCACCCACTCCCGGAGTCCACCCAAACCTATGTCCATCGAGTCGGTGATGCCATCCAGCCGTCTCATCCTCTGTCGTCCCCGTCTCCCCCTGCCCCCAATCTTTCCCAGCATCAGGGTCTTTTCTAATAAGTAAGCTCTTCACATCAGGTGGCCAAAGTATTGGGTATGATTAGTGGGTCTACATAAAGAGCTCTTTTTATTTTGCAAAGATGAGCCCTTTATCTGTGATATGAGTTGTAAATATATTCTTCCAGTTTGTCACTTATCTTTAACATTGTTTATGGTGCTTTGTTTTGTTAAACGTGAAAGTATCTATTTTTGTAAATAGTCAACATGTGTCAGTCTTTGTTTCTGGATTCAGAGACAGAGTTACAAAGCCTTTACTCAGTTCCAGACTGTAAGAAAATGTACCCATGTTTTCATCTGATATTTATATGGTTTGAGTCTTTGCATTTATATCTCTCATCTGTTTGGAGCTAACTTTGGTATATTAAAAAAAAGTTAATTTCCAAACGGATATCCAGTGCAGGAGGGTCCCCTTCTCTCCGCACCCTCTCCAGCATTTATTGCTTGTAGACTTTTTGATGGCAGCCATTCTGACTGGTGTGAGATGGTACCTCACTGTGGTTTTGATCTGCATTTCTCTGATAATGAGTGATGTTGAGCATCTTTTCACGTGTTTGTAGCCATCTGTATGTCTTCTTTGGAGAAGTGTCTGTTTAGTTCTTTGGCCCACTCTTTGATCGGGTCATTTATTTTTCTGGAATTGAGCTGCAGGAGCCGCTTGTATATTTTGGAGGTTGATTCTTTGTCAGTTGTTTCATTTACTATTATTTTCCTCCATTGTGAAGGCTGCCTTTTCACCTCGCTTATCGTTTCCTTCATTGTGCAAAAGCTTTGGGGTTTAATTAGGTCCCATTTGTTTAGTTTTGTTTTTATTTCCATTGCTCGGGGAGGTGGGTCAGAGAGGATCCTGCTGTGATTTGTGTCAGACAGTGTTCTGCTTGTGCTTTCCTTTGAGAGTTTTACAGTTTCTGGTCTTACATTTAGATCCTTAATCTATTTTGGGTTCACTCCCTTTGATTGCTTAATCATATAACATTATACAGATACACCATATTCTGCTTATCCATTTACCACGTGAAAGACATTTAACTGTTTTCAGGTTTGGCAATTGTGAAAAAAGCTATTGTGAAATTTTTACACAAGACTTTATAAAAACCTGGAGTACAATTGCTGGGTTATATGGTAAGTGTACTTTCAATTTTGTAAGAAATTCTTAAACTATTTTTTTAAGTGCACTATTGTATATTCCCAACAGCAAAATATGCGAATTTCCGTTTATTCATATCCTCTTCCGTACCCGGTTCTGCCAGTCTTTTCCATTTCAGGTGTTCTGGTATTTAGGTAATTGTTTTGTTCTGTTTTTCATTTTCATCCTCATTTTTATGATGCAAATATCTTTTTTACGTTAAAGTGCCTGTTCAAATCTCCCACAAATATTTTAAATCAGATTGCATGTCTTATTAATGACTTTCGAGAGTTCTTTACATGGTCTGGATACAAGTGCTTTATCAGATATATTTTTCTCCCAGTCTGAACCTTGCCTTTTCACTATTTTTAAAGAGTATCTTTGAAAGGGTAAAGTATTTTAGTTTTGAAGAAAGCCTGATTATCAATTATTCCTGTTATGATGTGTTCTTTTGGTATCATACCTTGTTTATGTTTCCCAACAAGGTCACAAAGATTTACTCCTACTTTTTCATGCTGAGGTTTTATAGCTTTATGTTGAAGTTTACATCTATGATGCATTTCCAGTTAATTTTTTTTACTACATGGTGTGAAATAGGGTAAAGATTGTTTTTATTCATATAGACATTCAACATTTTCAATAATATATGTCAAAAACATAATATTTTCTCTATAAAATTACCTTAGCTCTTTTGTCAAAAATAAATTATGTGGATTTACTTCTGGACTCCATTTTGGTCTGTATAGATATCCTTACACTAAAATCTCAGTGTCTTGATTAGTATAATTTTATTATGCACTTTTAAGTCATGTATTTTAAGTTCTCCAAATTTGAAATTTGTCAAAATTGTTTTGGCTGTCTACATCTTTTAAACTAATGTGAAATTTTATAATCTGCTTATAAAATTATACAAAATGCTCACTCTCTTGGAATTCTGATTGGAGTCTTGTTGAATCTTAAAATCACTTTGAAGATAACTGACACTTTTCACAGTAAGACTTTCAATGAGTTGACATGGTATCTCTATTTATTTAAGTCTTCTTTCAATTCTTCCAGTAATGTCTGCTGTTTTCAGGGTATGGATGTTGTGATACTTCGTTAAACCTGTCCTTGTGTAGTGTATGTTTTACTACGCTGTTACATTTGATGTTATCATTTCTATTTTAATTTCCAATTGTTTATTGCTAGTATGTAAATACACAATTAATTTTTGAATATTGACCTTGTACCCTAAGACATTTCTAAACTTACTTTTTAATTATATTAACTTTTAAAATTGATTTTTTAAGATATACTAGATAAATAGTTTTTATTTTTCGTATATAGTTCATGGGGTCCTCATGGCTAGTATACTGGAGTGGTTTGCCATTCCAGTGGATCACGTTCTGTCAGAACTCTCCATTATGGCCCGTCTGTCTTGGGTGGCCTTACACGGCATGGTTCATAGCTTCACTGAGTTACGCAAGCCCCTTCACCGCAACACAGAGCACATCCAGTGAAATGCTGGGCTGGATGAATTACAAGCTGAAATCAAGATTGTTGGGAGAAATACCAACAACCTCAGATAATGCAGATGATACTACTCTAATGGCAGATAGTGAAGAGGAACTAAAGAGTTTCTTGATGAGGGTAAAGGAGGAGAGTGAAAAAAAACAGCTTAGAATTCAATATTAAAAGAAACTAAGGTCACGGCATCCAGTCCCACGACTTCATGGCAAACAGAAGGGGGAAAATGGAAACAGTGACAGATTTCCTTATCTTGGCTCTAGAATCACTGCAGATGGTGACTGCAGCCATGAAATCAGAAGACAATTGCTCCTTGGAAGAAAAGCTATGACAAACCCAGACAGAGCGTTAAAAAGCAAAGACATCCCTTTGCTGACAAAGGTCTGTATAATTAAGGCTATAGTCTTCCCAGTAGTCACATACAGATGTGAGAGCTGGACAATAGAGAAGGCTGAAGAATTGATGCTTTCGAACTGTGGTGCTGGAGAAGACTCTTAAGAGTCAATGGAAAGCAAGGAAATCAAACCAGTCCATCTTAAAGGAAATCAACCCTGAATACTTTTTGGAAGGACTAACGCCGAAGCTGAAGCTCAAATATTCTGACCACCTGATGCGAAGAGCCGGCTCATTGGAAAAGACCCTGATGCTGGGAAAGATTGAAGGCAGAAGGAGAAGAGGGCAGCAGAGGATGAGATGGTTGGATGGCATCACCGACTCAGTGGACATGAACTTGGGCAAACTCTGGGAGATGGTGAGGGACAGGGAAGCCTGGCGTGCTGCAGTCCACGGGGCTCCCGAAGAGTCAGACACAAGTTGGTGACTGACTAACAGCAACGGATAGACAGTCACGTTGTCTGTGAAAAAGTCATTTCTACTAATGTCTTTGGACTCTGTACGGGTTAATTTCTTCCCCCTCAAGGCTCTGGAAAGGACTGCTGTGCAATACTGAATAGAAGTGGTGACAAAGGTGACAATTGCTGTAGTACTGACCCTAAAGGGAAAACAATGGTCTAGCACTGTTCAGTAGAGTGTTAGCTGTAGTGTTTCAAAATTTTCCTTCTGTTTATAATTAGCTACATTGCACTGATGTTGAATTTTGTGGAAAAAATGTCATCTGTGCCTGAATCATTGGATTGTAAGCTTTTTGTTGTTTCCTTTTTAGTCTCTCAATATGGTGAACTACATTCCCTGAGTTTTGGCTGTTAAAACAAACTTGCATAACTCAGGAAGACTCTAGTTAGTCATAGCAAATTCTCCCTTTTATGTACTGCTTATTCACTTTGCTTATATTTTGGTGAGGACTTTTCTGTTTATGTTCATGAGAGATATTGTTTTCTATAGTTTTCCAGTGATGTTTCGATTTGCTTTTGGTGTTAGGATAATGCTATGCTCACAAAGCAGTAGTTAAGTGTTCTTTCCTCTTCCCTTTTCTGGAAGGGTTTGTGTAGAAGGGTTTTTATGTTTTGGGGTTTTTTTTCAATGTTTGGTAGAGTTTACTAGGGACTGGAATGGGGTTTTTCTGTTTTATAATATTTTACCATGAATTCAGTTTTCTCTAATTTTAATAGACAGTGGGATATCGAAGTCATACATTGAGCAAATTTTAGTACTTTATGTCTTTCAAAGAGTTTGTCCACGTGCTGTCAGATTTATTAGCATTCACAGCGTGCTTTGTTAATCTTTTATATACACAGCATCTACGACGAGACCGAGGGCAGCCGAGGAATATATCCTATTCTCAGAGTTTCCATGTTGGGCAGCTTCTGCCACGGCACAACCATGGAAGAAAGAGCGTAAACTGAGGTCTGTTACTGTCTCTGCACTGGAAGCCCACTGCATTCCAGCTCAGTCACTTTATGTGTCCCCACGGCTGTGTGCCCATTTCTGGTTCTTTCTACAGCACACAATGGCTACGGGAGGCTCAAGTGCCGACTACTCCAGCTCTTCCTGCTGGAGGTCACTCACACTGGCTGGGGCCTGCCAACGTGGGGATATTCCCAGAGCCCTGAGGGGGGCTGGAGCACACATCCTAAAGCATCTGGCTTTATCCACAGCCTCTCTAATCCCCTCCCCTGGCTTCTGGCATTTCGACTTGAACTGAGGGAGAAACAGAAGCCAAGATGCTGTTGACTCCTTGCTCCTCTGCCCCTTCCAGTCCAGCCAGAGGCCCTGCCTTCTTCCTCTTCATGCCAAGAGGCATTTCTCTGCCTGTCTCCTCCTCCCCAAAGCGTGTGCATACCTCCCGCCCCTGATTCCATGAAAACAGAATGACATCTGGAGGCCAGCCTTTGTGGAAGAGAAGAGATTTTAAAAAGACTATAAGTTTAATACTTTCAAAATATTAATGTGTAACATATGTGACAGTGTTAAATAAATTATAAAGCTTGCAAAAAATATAAGGTGGTGTAATATTATTAACAATTCTTTGGAGAAATGAAAGTGGAGAGAAAACATTGAAAGTGGATTTGCTTTTGGCCCAAGTCAGCTCTGGGCTCAGTCAGGGTCCCGGGGTGACTCTGGGAGAGCCCAAGCCCACTGTCCAATGCCCCGCAAAATGCCAAGAGTGGCCACATGTCATCTGGAGGCAGAGGCCTGTGAGCCTGTGTGGCGGTTGTCAGCATCACGGGAGCTGTGAGATGTCTCTCTCCATTGCAAACTTGTTTACAAAGTTCTCATGCCCCAGGCCTAGGGCCTGCCAGGGATAGTGCTGAATGTTTATGCTTTGAGATGTCCAAACTCAAGAGTCGGAATGAGTCTCCTTCTCCTTGTTTATCACTCAGACAAAGCAGTTCTCCCATGTCTGCCAAGTCTAAATTCAGATCAGTCCCCAGCATCTCATGTCTCATTACCGAATCACCGAATCCAAAAAGCCATAGCCAAAATAGTGCCTAAGCAAATGGAGATTTGGGCCAAAACACCCTCCAGAGCCAAACCTCAAGTTTCTAAAGAAATAGATTTATTTTTAAAATTAACGTCTTTCCAAATGAGATCACAGTCTGTAAAGCATTTACAGTCACAGTCCAAGGAAAGAAGACCAGGATGAACCTGTGTGCTCAGTGAGAGGTGGTCAGCTCCTCTCAAAAGCCAAATAACAGTCCCCAGGATCAAGGGGATTTGGAGAGACCTTCCTCATGTAATAACTTCTAAAAAAAGAAGACTCTGAAAGGTCTCAAGCACATTCTTAATTAGCACTCAAGTCTGGCAGCCACCTGACTATTTAGTCATCCTTTGATTAATGAGCTCAAATATCTACCGAGTTTGAGAATGTGCCAGGCACTAGGAATGCGAAGATGAGTAAAGCAGGCCCCCTCTTTGGAACGTCCAGGTCTGATGCTAAACAGAGCGATGCTCGGACGCTGTGCTGCCTGGGACAGGGCGCCAGCTCTTTCCGGGACTAGCTTCCAGGCTGTTATGTAACACTCAAGACTGAAATCCTCCTTAGGCTCAAATTCCGTAGAAACAGAGCATTTCGTCCTCCCAACTCTGCCCAGTAGAAGTCACAGCAGTAAACAAAATCCAGCTGACATCCTGGGGTTTGTTTATTTGGTGCTTTGTCTGGGTGGACATTCCTCTATTTGGGGGCACAGACAAATTTTGGAAACTCTCTGGTTGGTTGAGTCAAATCCAGAGGCTGAATCTGAAGGTGGTGTGGAGCAGCCCCACTGACTGTGGGCCAGGCCGTCACGGCCCTGGAGTCGAGGCCGCAGTCCCGGCCCTGAGCTACCCAAGGACCAGGAGGGCTGCTGCCTTCTCCAAGGCCCACTACAACCCTTGGTGGCGGCCAGCACCCTCTTACCACCCCTCCACACGGTTCTCAGGCTCAGAGCCTGCTTCCCCAGCCAAGAAGCCCTTCCCTGGGAAGGGTTTGTCTTCATCTACAGTCCTGAGGACGAGGTCACTCTGCCTGCTCTGGGTCAGCAGCCTGAGGCCTCAGATTCTTGTCTGTCCCTCCTTAGCGGCGCCCGCTCCGCACCCCCGAGCCCAAACGGAGACGGAGGTGGGCATGCCCCACCCACCATGTCATCTGTGTCCCAGCCTCGGGGGTGTTCACGGCTGTTTTTAAAACTGGGACCACTTCCCCAGGCAGTAAGGACCTGGACTCTCTGTGATGGGGACTGGTGATCACTATCTTCCAAAAGCCCGAGAAGCTGACCTCCACCCCTGTTTTCATTCCTCTTGATTAGTGCATTATAAGAACTTTGGAAGGAGCCTGAGTAACCCAGAAAACTTTGCAAACTGCCCATCACTAAGTTTTGTGACTTCTCACTTGTGTCCTGTGCTTTCTGACTTCTGATTCCTTGCCAAAGTCTTACTGGTCATACAAGACAGACTTTACACCTAAACATAAAACCATAAGCTCTAAATCTTCTACAAGAAAACATAGAAAAAATATCTTTCTGAACTTGAGGTAGGCAAAAATATCTCTAGATGTGAAACAAAAACAAAAGAACAAAAAAAAATCTATCAACCACAAAATGAAATGTGACAAACTTGACTTCATCAAAGTCAACAACTTCTCTTCATAAAAATGCACTTCAAGAGCATGAGAAGCTGAAACAGACCAGAAGAAAATACTTACAATGCATATAACTGACGAAGTACTCTAAAATATATAAGAAACTGTAATCAATCTGTAACAAAAAGACAATCAGGCTAAAATAAGTAAAAATTTGAGCAGACATTTCACAAAATAAGATATATGAATGGCCAGTAAGCATGTAACAACTTGCTTGTCACCATTAGTCATCGAAGACAGTCAAAAATCACAATGCAGTATCACTTCACACCCATAACAATCGGTAATAATCTAAACATCAAGCTTGGCCTTGCATTGAGAAGCGAGGCATCTAGACCTTTCATACATCGCTCATGAAGTGCAAGATTCTGGAGTCGGTTTTAGAAGAAGGGCAGCAGTTTCTTACAAAATTAAAAACATAACTTATCCAATGATTTAGGCACGCCCCTCCTGGTACCGAAGAAAGAGAACACAAACCTATGTCCACAACGAGACCTGTTTGAATCTCATACCATTTATTCATAGGACAATATTCCATTGTATGTATGTCCCGCATGTTGCTTATCTGTCATCTATCGATGGGCACGTGCGTTGCCTCCACATTTTGGCTGCTGTGAATAATGCTGCTATGAACATAGGTGCTTAAATAGCTGTTCTGGTCTCTGCTTTCATTTCTTTGGTCTATAACCCCAGGATTGGAATTGCTGGATCATATGATAATTCTATGTTGAATTATTTGAGGAATTGCCGTATCGTTTTCCATGGGGGCTTCCCAGGTGGTAAAGAATCCGTCTGCCACTGTGGGAGATGTAAAAGACATGGGTTTGATCCCCGGGTTGGAAAGATCCCCTGGAGTAGGAAATGTCAACCCACTCCAGTAGTCTTGCCTGGATAATCCCATGGACAGAGGAGCCTGGTGGGCTACAGTCCACGGGGTCACAGAGTCAGACATGACTGAGCACACGTGCATGCATGTCATTTTCCACAGCAGCTGCACCATTTTACATTCCCACATTAACGCCCCAGACTTTGAATTTCTCCTCATCCTTCCCAACACTTGCATTTTCTGTTTTTTGATAATATCTATCCAAATGGTGTAAGGTGTTGTCTCATTGAGGTTTTGACTTGCATTTCCCCAGAGACTAGTGATGTTGAACATCTTTTTACGTACTTAATGCCCTTTGTATACCTTCTTTGGAGAAATTTTTATTCAAATCCTTTGCCTGTTTTTAAACTTTTTGTTGTACAAGTCCTTTATATATTTTGGATATCAATTCCTTTTTAGAAAAATAATTTGCAAATATTTTCTCCCTTTCTATGGGTTGCCTTTTTACTCTGCTAACCATGTCCTTTGATGTATATAAGTTTTTAATTTTGATGGAGTCCATCTTGTCTATTTTTCTTTAGTTGCCTGTGCCTTTGAGGTCCAAAGAATCATTGTCAAATCAAATGCCATGAATCTTTCTCCCTATGTTTTCCTCTGAGAGTTTTATAGTTTTGGCACTTATGTTTAATACTTTGATCCTTTCTGAGTTAATTTTTCTCTGTTGTATCCTGTAGAGGTCAATCTTCATTGTATTTTGCATGTATATATCAGGTCTTCCCCACACAATTTGTTGAAAGAACATTCCCAATTGAATGGTCTTGGCACTCTGGTTGAATAGTTCATGATTCAAAAAGAGTAATTTCCCCATCCTCCTGTGTTGATATGTCAAACAGTTTAGACTGATGCTGAAGCTGAAACTCCAATACTTTGGCCACCTCATGCGAAGAGTTGACTCATTGGAAAAGACCCTAATGCTGGAAAGGATTGGGGGTGGGAGGAGAAGGGGACGACAGAAGATGAGATGGTTGGATGGCATCACCGACTCGATGGACATGGGTTTGGGTGAACTCTAGGAGTTGGTGATGGACAGGGAGGCCTGGCGTGCTGCGGTTCATGGGGTCGCAAAGAGTCAGACACGACTGAGCGACTGAACTAACTAATGCTGCTCATGACCTTATTAGCTAGTTAAAGTTACGGTGTGGGGGTTCATTGCGGAGAATCCAAGGGAAATTGTTACATCTATATATCTATATTTATACCTTCATTTCCTGTGTTGTCAGAATCTTCTGAACATTTCTTATTATGTTGCATATTTTCATCAATTTCTCACATTCGAATTTCCTGCCTTCAAACACTGATTCATTTTTCCAGTTTAAAGTTCAACTAGATGAGGTAAATGAAAACTGACCGTAAAGTTCCTACCCCATATTTTCAGTCTTTTGGTATCAGGAAACTCCTTGCAAACAGAAGTAAAATTAGACATAATATTTGTTTACAAACAAATTATTTGGTGGAACACAGCTGTGGCAGGAAGTTGAACTGCTAACATTTTGTGTTATTTTAATTTATTTTCAGCGTATGTCTATCAAACATGTGGTACACTCTGGAAAATGTTTTGAGGATAGAGTAGTGAAACAAAACAGACAAATTTGTGCTTTCAGGGAGATTATATTCCAGTGGGAACCAATGTTTAATAAAAGAAGAAAGTCCCACTCTTCTGCAAGAGGAAAACTCAGCACTTTCGAGAAAATAAATGTTCAATTTTGGCCAAGTTTGCCAAGGATTTCAGTTTATGCTCATGTATTTCAGTGGACTGACTATTCAACAAGTCTTTCTAGCCTCTTCAACATGCTTTTACCATAGCTACTACCAAATTAATTAACAAACCGAAAAAGTCAACTTTGTGACTGCTGAACATAAAATTTTCAATCCCCTGAGTCTTACTAGACTCGGGTGATTGAGCCACCTGTCAAGGCAAGAGTTGTTGTGATTTTGCTTTCAATTTATTTAACAACTTTTTTAAGAGCTCAAGGCTTCCCTCATAGCTCAGATGGTAAAGAATCTGCCTGCAGTGCAGGAGACCCGGATTCCATCCCTGGGTCGGGAAGATCCCCTGGAGAAGGAAATGGCAACTCACTCCAGTATCTGTGTCTGGAAAGTCCCATGGACAGAGGAGCCTGGTGGGCTGCAGTCCATGGGGTCGCAAAGAGTCGGGCACAACTGAGCAACTGACACTCGAAACACTTGCACTTTCAGTCAGTCCAGTCGCTCAGTCGCTCTCTGCGACCCTGTGGACGGCAGCCCGCCAGGCCTCCCTGTCCATCACCACTCCTGGAGCCTGCTCAGACTCATGTCCATTGTGTTGGTGATGCCATCCAACCATCTCATCCTCTGTCGTCCCCTTCTCCTCCCACCTTCAATCTTTCCCAGCATCAGGGTCTTTTCCAGTGAGTCAGCTCTTCGCATCAGGTGGCCAAAGTATTGGAGTTTCAGCTTCAACATCAGTCCTTCCAATGAACACCCAGGACTGATCTCCTTTAGGATGGACTGGTTGGATCTCCTTGCAGTCCAAGGGACACTCAAGAGTCTTCTCCAACACCACAGTTCAAAAGCATCAATTCTTTGGTGCTCAGCTTTCTTCACCGTCCAACTCTCACATCCATACATGACTACTGGGAAAACCATAGCCTTGACTAGACGGACCTTTGTTGGCAAAATAATGTCTCTGCTTTTTAATGTGCTGTCTAGGTTGCACTTTAACAGCTCAAAAATTCAAGACCTTTTCACCAAATCCTTCAAGAGAATTGCCCTTTCAAGAAGATGCACCTGCCTTAATGCACAGCCCCTGTACATCATTGCTTGCCCTTGGCCTCTGCACAACAGTTTGAGCAACATACATATATAGAGAAAACAGTGACCTTGGAGTCGGGCCGGCCTTGGTCTGAATTCCAGAATTCTATTTATTCTGTCTCTGACCTGGGGATGATATTGTCTACCTCTTATAATTATTGTAGAAATTAAATGAGACAGATGGTGCAAGAAAAGTATCTGGCATAGTGTCTTGGACATGGTAAGTGCTCAGTAAATATTACCCATCACTTTTGTGTTATTACTCAACAATGTTCATTACTCTTCTTCATATAAACAATAGAATAACTCATGGGAATGATAATTTCTCTATGAAGTGGGATTTTCTAAGAAGGTCTCTTTGAGAGCCTATGCAATTAGAGACGGTAGCAGAAAGAAAAGCTGAAAGAGAAATTTCCTCTGCTCTGACACTTCCAAGTAAGTGTTGAAAAATTTGGTTCTACTCTTAACTCCATATTTTTTTCAGTCAATGTATTTCCTCACCTTTTGGCCCACCTTTTCCTTCTCCCACCCCTCACTCAACACCTTTACACTTTGTCTCGGATAGCTATAGACCCTCTCACACAGGACATTGTGTGCTGGGCTTCATTCAACACTGATAAGTGGGGCCCAGAGCAGCCCTGAGGAGGAATCAGTTCCCACCGGCAGAAGCAGAATACAGAGTCCCCACGAGTGGTGAAAGGACTGATTCTGTTATTCAGCAGGAGGCTGTGGATTCTTTCACGATGACCCTTTAAGGAGGGTCACTGACAGCCTCAGGGCTGCTCTCCGCGTGTGTGGGCATCGTCACGAGTTTCAGCTGCTTGATCTGCTTGAATGATTTTGGTTACAGTTTTTCTCTATATTCCTAATCATCGTTTAAGGAAAGAAAAAGTCACTTCTTTACGGTAACTTGCTCTCATATTACTCTCTAGGCTTAGCTTGATTGCTGGCTGTGAACACAGAAGATTCCTTTCTTTTAAAAAAAAAATGTTCTTAAATATACACCGTAGAAAATATAAATACTCACGCTCCTTTAACCTGAATTAGAAATAATGAGTGTAAGAAAAAAGTTAATGTAGGAATTCTTTATTTTAAAAGTAAAGAGATGTTTCCGGGAGACATCTCACTATTGACCTCGCATTTTAGTGAGAGGGATTCATCCAACCCCATAACATTCAACTTCAGTTATAAGAAACCACAGTAGGCTGGACCAGGAATTTAAAACCAGGGTCCTAAGCCCATGCCGTGCCTCAGTGGTGAGTCTTTGGTTGGTTCTAGTAATTTGTTCCTGCTCTTCTTCTGAAAGATGGAAATAGAGCTTCAGCCACCTCACAGGTTTGCTGGGGGTCAAATCATGCAATGCAGACTTCTCAAAGGTGAAAGAGAGAATGTCTGGGGGAAAATGAGTTGCTTTGTCTCCTGCTTTGATTTGTTTTTAGTTATGTTATTTGTTTGGAAATGTAAAACATCATTAAGAAAGCTCATAAATTGTGGCATTTGTCAAAGTGGCACATTGTTTTATAAGCTTGATAAATACAGCCAGGATTTGTGTTTTGTGTAAATGTTCTTTTGCTAAAACACATAAACATACTCTTTAGTGAATAAACCTATTTCTCAAAAATAAAACACAGTTCAAGTATATTATACTTTTAAAACTAAGGCAGAGAAGCAATCAGTTAAACTTTTTAAGATTTTGGTTGGACTGCAAAAGCTTTCTGGGTTCCCTGAGTTAGAACAAGAACTCCTTCAAATTCCTGCTGATTTGGATTACAGGGGTAACTTTACCGTATTGCACTGTAATCTGGGTGCTTGGGTGATCTGGAGAGTGAAGGGCTGATTACCCTGTGAGTAAATAAGAGGTCAGAGGGCTCGTCACTTGGGGCCAGAGGGCACGTGTGTGACCGTGAGCCTGAGAGCAGAGAAGCAGCCCCGCGTCCAGGAGCAGCTGCTGCGGTTGGTCCTCCCGCTTCCAGACCTCCTCTCCTGTCCCCTCAGACAGAAGCAATCTCCTCGCTTAAGTTTATTGGATATCCATGGTTATTTGTCCCAGCCCAGTGCCTCTTCAGGAAAGACTGAGTTGAAAGGGAACCTGAGAAGCCGTGAAAGACCCTCTCCCCACTTCGCTCCGCCTGCCCGCGACAGACCTTTCCCCTGGCCTTTGTGTCCAACTCCCACCCAAGAAACGCTGCTGTACTCCAGGAGCTGGGCCGGCCTCTGGGAACACGATTCTGAGCAAAGCAAATGAAGTTCACAGTTCAGTGGGGAAATACAATCTACTGAAAAGAGGATTTGAAATAGAATGTGATATAGATTTGTTAAAACAGAGAGCCGTTTCCCTTGTTGAACGTGCTGTCAGTCCTACTACTGTCCCGCTGCTTCCTGTCCACTCCGCTAACAGCCCAAGCTCCACCTCCCGCTCACACACACACTTACCGGCAACTGAAAACAGCACAAAATTTTCAAGGGCATAAACAGTTGCTTAACTCATTAGTGTTTTCCAAGGTTACTTAAAAATCATATCCGTAAGTGATAATGTGAGAGCAGATTCTCTGCCAAATTACCAGTTCCTCAGTCACAGCCTGGACTCCGTCAGACTTGCTTTATTTATTTATCACCTAACATCTGGAAGGACTTGGCTATTCCAATGAGCTTGGACACAGCCCACACGAAATCATCTGAGTTCTATTCATTCCCCTCTGCAGTGATTTTGAGATGGTATTATCTTGTTCATGTCAGTGGCACCCCACCAGTGCTGCTGATATTTCAAACCATCCTGCTTCCCTTATCATCACCAGAGAGTGGCGACGTCATGGGGCGGATGACATGATGATTCAACTCAGACCAGCGCTTGGGCAAGATGAACCCTGCAGCTTCTCCGCAGTGGGACCCTCTAGGGCATTCCCAGCTGAGTGACCTTGCCACCCTCTAGCACTTGTTCCAATCAAGAATCCACAATTATTTTTTAAACCCCAGGTCTTCATATTGGTCTGTTGATTTGTACGCACAGCAGACAGCAGCTCTCCGGAGAGAGGTGTGCTTATTCAAGATGAAATGGGACAAGGCCACCCAGCACAAGACCAAGCAGGAAGCCTACCTCCGTCGGGGCTGCCGCCAGCTCCTCAAGGCAGCTTCTCGTCAGCAGGGTGTTGGCAGCTTAAGACCTAAAGACTTGCAGTACCTAGAAATATTTAAGATCCAAAAGAATGAGGCCAGAAGGGATGGAATTTCAGACACCAGTCAGATGGTACAGTTGGTGAGAAATCTTACATCTGCAAAAGGTGCTCAGACATGCAAGTAGATGGTTATTCTCACTGTACAGACAGCAAGTAAAATCACTTACGGAGCCTTCACAGGGCTTGCGGAGTCAGCCCTATCTATAGGCAAATACACAGGTACATCAGTCAACCAAACGGAATTTTAAAATGTACCCATGTTCCTGCCCCTGTCCATCAGTAGAACACTGAAGTGGTGAAACTATATGCGTTCAAATCAATGGTAAGTAGGATAGCACTGTACTGTTGGACTAGAAATCACAAATACACTGTGATAGATTGAACTATGGCTCCAAACCATCACCTCCTTCTGTATGCGCTCTCTCTGCCAGAGGCCTTTGCAGCTCCTTACCGTAGAGGCAGGTGTACTTTCTCCACATTGGTGTTGGGCTTGGCCAGTAGGACTGCAGCAGAGATGATGGTACCAGAGGCTTGATGTGGGGCTTGTCCTCCAGGCTTCGGTCTTTGTCAGGGGAGTGTTGACCCAGCCAGCTCACGGCGGGTCGAGACACAGCTAGAGCAAAGCTGGGCCCCCTGTAACTCAGAACCCACTGGACAGCCACGATCTACTGACCTTCAGTCAATAACATGCTACAGGAAGTGAATGTTCCTGTTTCAAACACCAGTTGCTAACTGATAAAAAGGCATGTAAGTTATCGGTGGTTCTCCATAGTTTGCCCAGTTACTGAAGATTGTTTTCTTCTTTGTCTTTGTTTTCTAAATTTGCTGCAATATGTCAATAAATAAGATGTTACTGTGAGTTTAACTTGGAACTGAGATGGTCCCTGAAAACAGTAGAGGTTTTCCTTGTGCTGTTCCCAAGGGCCCTGCTGTATTCCAGAACACAGCCTTTGAAGAGATGTGCGACTGCAGACGTTTTCACTATTTCCATATTTATACTATTTTCTCATATTGGATAGCCATGGTCATAAATTTGGTTCATTGTTTTTAAGTCCAAAACATGTACCCACTCTTCAACTTTGATTCCAAGAGGTATTTTTAGTGCTCACTGAAGAGGCAGAGAAACACGTGGAGGCGGTCTTTCAGAGAAAGACTAGAGCCCTAATAAAGGTTTCAGAAACACCTCCGGCTTGCACTCAGCATTTTATATAACTTATCGCCTCTCTAAACACCAGCAACAGTGCAATTCAATTTCTAGGAGCTACATATATAATTGCAATAAAAACATGAGCTATCTAGGAATAAATCTAACAAATTATGTGTAAAATTCTTATGGAGAAAATGATATAATTTAATCAAAATTCATTAAAAGGACCCCAAAATGCATTATGTTCATGGATAGGAAGGCACAGTCTTTACATTTTCCATAGAAATAAATTATAAATTTAATTCAATACCAATCACAATCCTGAGAGGGTTTTTTTTTTTTTTTGGTGGCCTTTAGTAAGTCAGTTCTAAAACGTATATGAAAGAACAGAAGACCCAGTGTAGTCAAGACAAAGGCCTCCTAGGCTAAAAACGTCACCACGTGAAAGAGCATCCCACAAAACCGCAGAGAATCACTCAGTGTGTGCATTTCCTAGGCTTGAAAAGTCGGCATCAAATGATTTGATCCAAATACTATCAGCAACTTAATCCCACCCCCACCATGATTAGAAGCCGGAAACCCCATATGTTCACAAAACAACCCATTCAACAACTGTTCTCTGAGCACTGTTGTAGGCCACAGAGATACACTACAGAACAGAACAGGTGTGATGTCCACACATGCAACTCAAAGTCTAGACAGCAGTATAAACACAGACACTGACCGCACTTTATCATTTTGTGCTTATGTAGTTACATATACACACACTTACACACACACAGGCACACAGTTCTATATGCTGTTTTACATTTGTGCGTGTCGTTATTGGTGTTCAGTCTCTAAGTCGTGTCCGACTCTTTGTGACCCCATGAGCTGCAGCACTCAGTTCTGGCTTCCTTGTCCCTCACCATTTCCTGGAGTTTGCTCAAACTCATGTCCGTTGAGTCAGTGATGCCATCCAACCATCTCATCCTCTGCTGCCCTCTTCTCCTCCTGCCCTCAGTCTTTCCCAGATTGTGTAATTTATAATGTGAAACGTGCTACATAGTTTAACTACATATGTACTTAAATAATTAGAGGTGTAGTTTCAGAGCGTGCATCAGCAGTGTATGTGTTTGGAGAAGGGCCCAAGGATGGTCTTCTAAATACTTTAGCCAATGCTCTCACTGTGTCTGCGCCTGCACTGTGGGCACGTCGGAAGCCCTTAGACAGATGCCAGCTCGCTCAGAAACAGGTGCAGAGTGACTCCACAAGCAAGAAATGAGGGCTCGGGGACCCTGGCTCCCCAGAGTCACCCTTGGCTGCTGGTAAGCACCTAAATCCACCCTCCAGGATGCCTCAGCCCCTGGGCATGAAGGCAGGAGAAAGTGGAGCTGATGGGAAGATAGCTTCAACAAATGGAAAGTTTATGGTCATAGAAAAGCAATTTTGGAAAATTCCCTGGCAGTCCAGTGGTTAGGATTTGGCACTTTCATCGCAGTCACCTAGGATCGACCCCTGGTCAAGAAATTCAGCTTCCATAAGCCGCACGGCACAGACAAAAACAAACAAGGCAGTTTTTCCTCATCAAGGGAGATGTCGCCCTTATACTGTTTGAGATTTTATAAAATATAGCATTTGTCTGCTATTTGTGTGCTTATAATGAAATAAAGATAATACTGTTGTGGGCGAATCTTCTATTTGCACATACACACATATCAGAGGAGCCTGGCGG
This sequence comes from Okapia johnstoni, assembly GCA_024291935.2. Lineage (NCBI taxonomy): Eukaryota > Metazoa > Chordata > Mammalia > Artiodactyla > Giraffidae > Okapia > Okapia johnstoni. The sequence goes on from CM044312.1 coordinate 71,581, forward strand.
GCTGACAAGAGTCAGACACAACTGACGCGACTTAGAACGCACGCACATGTAACCCAAATAACCAGACGCTCAGACGCTTAGCCGTGTCCGACCCTTTGCCACCCCACGGACTGCAGCCCACCAGGCTCCTCTGTCCGTGGGATTCTCCAGGCAAGAATGCTGGAGTGAGTTGCCACATCCTTCTCCAGGGGAGCTTCTCTACCCAGGGATTGAACCTGGGTCTCGGGCATTGTAGGCAGATTCTTTACCGACTGAGCCACCAGGGAAGATAATATTCATAAATAATCATAACTATTTATAAATAATACACACAGAATATATTTTTTCAGTTCATGATTTCCTAGAATGAAAATGCATTCTCTAATGAATATGAAAATGCTAGCTTACTAGAATTTTTCTTACTATTTACAAATCATAATCCAACATGTATTTCAAAATTTAATTTCTAATTCTCTATTTACCTTAATGCTTCAATACCAGAGAGGAATTTCCAAATTAGAAAAAGTCCCTAAAAAGATTAAAGGCCCTTCGAGGCTTTTCTTTTGACTGGTTTGAATGTGACTTTCAGGTTGAAAATACTTGCTTCCTGGACTACCTACCATTTGCTGTCCCAGCGAAATGTCAATCAGACTGGATCTTGCTTTGGATTTGAAGCTTTTGGTCTGAGTATGGAAGATCTTAGGGCTGAAAGACATACTCTTAACATAGTTACACATAAGTACACAATCTAACACTGTAATGATCACTGTTTAAAAAAAAAACTTGAGAAACATTTTTGGTTATGTCAGAGTAGTAACTACATTTACAATCTTCAAAAAGCTTCAAAAGTCCTGAGTGGAAGCAGAATATGCTTCATATGATTTGCCAGGTAGGCTCACAGTTGAGCATAATGTGCTAACAGTGGAAAGAGAAAGTGAGACACATTCAGAATTTTTCCAAATTTGCCTCCACAGTGTTTGGTATTGTTCACACCTGAAACCCCAGAGGAAGCAAAGCTGTTGCCAGCATTACAGTCCCTCCCTGTATCACTTCCTCGCTGCATATCTGAGCGAAACGTTGGAAGCTGGGAAGGATCCCTGAAGAGATATTAAAGAGAAACACAGGTGGAGGCCAAGGGGGGCGGGGAAGCCCCTCTCCTCTGCCCAGAGACGCGCTGAGACTCCACCTCCGGGGGCAGGCGCCCTTCATCCCTCCCGGGGTGCCGTCTGCTGGGCGGACTGAGGCACCTCAGAGTCGTCACCCGCTGTGGGATCAGTGAAAACAAGGGGTCCTGCCCTGAGGGTACTTGCCTTCTCCTTCTTCCCGAAGTGCTTAGGCCTCCAGTGAGCTTGGCTGGATTATCAAAATGAAAGATCTTGGAAATTAGTTTAGTTTTGGACATGAGTGATTTCTTTGAAAGAGTATGCCTGCTGAATTGGCTAGTTATGGAGTATATTACATTCGCTTTTCCCAGGTCACTGGGCACGCCTAAACAACATAAAGTAGCAGGATTTTCATGGGAAAGAACACGATCTAACTTTCCTGCGGAGGCCGAGTTCTACCCAAACACTTGGGAAGAGTCAATCAGCGCAAGTGAACTTAGGCCGCATCAGATGCCTTGGACACTCCTAAATGGGTTGGATGTCACCATGGTAATGGGATGTTGCAGATCTGATTTGTAAGAGTTCATCTACTCCATCTCATGAAACAGTAAACACACTTGAAAAGTTAATTAATGACAGAACTGACAAAGACTTACACAATCCTTATTGTTTTGCAAGCTAAGACCCTAAGAATTATAAATTGTATTTATGTTAAAATAGAATTTAGTGAGCATTTAGTAGCAGATACTTTTCATGAAATTATGTGAGATTTCTTCTTTAACATCTTACAGCCCTTCTGGCACAATAGCCTAACAGTTCTTCTAAAACTATTCAGAAATGCTTTTAGTCTGGGTGCCAAAAACTATTCATAAAGTAAAGTGGTCATTTTACAGACACCATGCAAATGTGAGGCAGTGTTTCCGTCCACAAGGACACTGTGATGCTCTAGATACTTGAGGGATCCCTAGCTAAGGGAAATCACAATTTTAACTTGAATAACTGGAGAAGCCCCAATGCTTGTTCCGAATATTTTGAAAGAAGTAAAGCATTCAAATGTGCAATTCCGTGATGGGATTGGTAGCTGGGGCCCCTGGAAAGCTACTTTCATAACAATGCTCTGCTTATAGTAAGTTTTATAATTATTTCTATGCAAATTATTTCTAAATAATGAAGAACATTAAGTTCATTGTGCGGCAATAATGAAACAACTGCTGAGATTCCATATACACAAATTACTTTAAAAGAAAGCAAGTCAGACACCATGGCATCAGATATTCCTGGATGGAATAAAGACTATCTCTGAGTGACTCCAGTTCCACAATAGGGGGTTGGAATGGACTGCCATTTTATGACAGAGCATCTGTTTAGACTGTGTTGGTCAAGTTAGCTTTTTCCTTCACACAAGCATGTTCTGCACAGAGTTGCTGGGGTGTGGTGATAGGAGCGGGCCAAGCCCTTGTACACGGCAGGCCGCATACACTGTCACGTGTCAGTGTTTCTGCAGGTGAAATAAGGGGCAGAGCAAGAGGTTTATAAGTTTTCTTTCTGGCAAAAATAATTTAAAAAAAACATTGTTCGAGGGATCAAGTTATTATTTTCCTACCACTGCTGCTGCTGCTAAGTCGCTTCAGTCGTGTCCGACTCTGTGCGACCCCATAGACGGCAGCCCACCAGGCTTCCCCGTCCCGGGGATTCCCGAGGCAAGAACGCTGGAGCAGGTCGCCATTTCCTTCTCCGGTGCTTGAACAGGAAAAGCGAAAGTGAAGCCGCTCAGTCGAGTCCGACTCTTAGCGACCCCATGGACTGCAGCCCACCAGGCTCCTCCGTCCATGGGATTTTCCAGGCAAGAGGACTGGAGTGGGGTGCCATTGCCTTCTTCGACCACTAAATACCATATATTCAGTAGGCATTAAACACAATATCCTGTAAAGGAAAGTCAGGAGGAAGCAGGTTTCTTCACAATGGATAGATTTTCAAACAAGTAACAATGAAGTAACCCATGCTCTTAAGTTTTGTTCCTTAAACAAACTAAGCAAATACTAGGTACGTGTAACCTAAGATGATGTACGAATAATCTCTGTTTGACTGGGAAACTGATCTACCAAAGTCCTTGGGTCTATTCCAACGTAAGATTTCATGATTTTGAGTGTCATTCGACAATGCTACAGACTGTGATCCTATTCTCCAAAGCCTAGTTTTTACAAGATACCCAGAGAAAGGGCTATAGAGCCTCATTAGTTTTGGGGGGTTTTTTTTGAGCAGTTTTACGGAGCTATAAGGAAGTGAAAGTCAAAATGTTAGTCGGTCTGTTGTGTCTGACTCTGCAACTGCATGGTCTGCAGCCCACCAGGCTCCTCCGTCCATGGGATTCTCCAGGCAAGGTACTGGAGCGGGTAGCCATCCCCTTCTTCAGAGGCTCTTCCTGACCCAGGCTTCCCACATTGCAGGCTGATTCTTTACCATCTGAGCCACCACAGAAGCCCCATAATTGACACAAAATAAATACACATATTAAATATGTACAATTTAATGTTTTGACATCTGTATTCACTCAGGACACCACTACTCATTATTAAAATAAATGTGTCCATCATTCCCAAAAGTTTCTTCCTGCTGGTTTTTAATCTCTCCCCTGTGGCCCTCCCCTCCTCCAGTACCCAGGCAACCACTTTCATCACAATTGCGTAGTTTTCATTTTCTAGGATTTTATATCAGTTGAATCATCCAGTGTGTGCACTTTTTGTCTGGATTGTTTCATCAGCATGATTATATCAAGACATCATTGTACCAGCATGTGTCAGCACTTCTTTCCTCTTTATTGCTGAGTAGCGTCCCACTGTGTGGCTGTATCAGTTTGTCCATTCACTTACAGATAGACACGTGTGTGCTTCCAATTCTGGCTATGACGTATAAAGCTGTACTGAGCATTTATGTATGGCTTTGTGTTGACATATGCTTTTACTTTTCCTAGTAAACACCTAGGAGTAGAATGATTGAACACACTGAAGTTGTATGCTCATCTTTTAGAGACTCTGAAAATCATCTTCCAAAGCAGCTGTACCATTTCGCCCTCCCCTTCCGCCTGCCCACCCCCCGGTGAGAGTTCCGGGTTTTTCATAGCCTCGCTGACACTTGCTATGGCTGATCTTTTTATCTGTAGCCAACCTTAGCACAAAGTTAACCTTGCGTTTAACTAGTAAATAATGATATTGAATGTGTTGTCACGTGTTTACTTGCCGCTCTTACTTCTTCTCTGGTTCAAACCTTCTGTCCATTTTGCAGTTGGCTGTTTTGGTGTTTTGTTATTGAGCTTTGAATGGTCATTACGTAGTCTAGACACAAGTTCGTGACTTGCAAATAATTTCTCCCTGGCTTCTATTTTATTCTCCTAACAGTCCTTCAAACAGCAGCAGCGTTTTATGTTAATTAGCTTAAATTTATCCATTTTTTTCTTTAATACTGCAGAGAGGCTTTGGCTCAGGAATATCTTATGGAGTACATTATTCAGGTTTTTCCCTGAAGAATTCCACCTTCAAACTTTGAATCCTTTTCTTTGGGCTTGGCTGAGTTACATCAATATGTAAAGGTGAAAAAGTACTCATTTCTTTAATGGATAGATTAACCTTATTTGCTCACCATGAAGATGGACCTGGAATCCCAACAGATATTAAAACTTTGACATATTTTCACATTAGGTGGCTACAGTAATACAATCTAGACAACACATGCCTTCAGAGGAAGTTGCATCTTTACAAGTCTCTCTCATCAATCTCACTACGAAGTGTTATCCTGATCTTGTGGACTATCTTGATAAAGTTCTAGAAATAACAGTAGACATATTTAATAAACTCGACCATGAACATATTGCTACCAGTAGTGCAGTTTCACCATAAACTCACCAGACTTTGGAAGATACCTGTTGACACAACAATATTTTAACAATCTTGAAGTTAAAACATTTTCACCCACTCTTTGAGAATTTTGATGATGAGTCCAGAAAGAGCATGAGTTGTTATGTGCTTAGTAATGCTCTGGATTATAACACCAAAATTGTCTCTCAAGACCAGGTGGAATCCATAATGAATCTGATATCTACACTGATTCAGGATCAGCCAGATCAACCTGTAGAAGACCCTGACCCAGAGGGCTTTGCTGATGAGTAGAGCCTTGTAGAGAACATTTTGTGCAAAGTAGGGAACATTTCATGCAAAGATGGGCACAATAAAGGACAGAAATGGTATAGACGTAACAGAAGCAGAAGATATTAGGAAGAGGTGGCAAGAATACGCAGAAGAATTGCACAAAAAAGATCTTCATGACCCAGATAATCACAATGGTGTGACCACTCACCTAGGGCCAGACATCCTGGAATGTGAAGTTAAGTGGGCCTTAGGAAGCATCACTACAAACAAAGCTAGTGGAAGTGATGGAATTCCAGTTGAGCTATTTCAAATCCTGAAAGATGATGCTGTGAAAGTGCTGCACTCGATATGCCAGCAAATTTGGAAAACTCAGCAGTGGCCACAGGACTGGAAAAGGTTAGTTTTCTTTCCAATCCCAAAGAACGGCAATGCCAAAGAATGTTCAAACTACTGCACAATTGCACTCATCTCACATGCTAGCAAAGTAATGCTCAAAATTCTCCAAGCCAGGCTTTGACAGTACGTGAACCATGAACTTCCAGATGTTCAAGCTAGTTTTAGAAAAGGCAGAGGAACCAGAGATCAAATTGCCAACATCCATTGGATCATCAAAAAGGCACGAGAGTTCCAGAAAAACATTTATTTCTGCTTTATTGACTATGCCAAAGCCTTTGACTGTGTGGATCACAACAAACCGGAAAACTCTTAAAGAGATGAGAATATTAGACCACCTGACCTGCCTCCTGAGAAATCTGTATGCAGGTCAAGAAGTAGCAGTTAGAATCGGACATGGAGCAACTAACTGTTTCCAAATTGGGAAAGGAGTACATCAAGGCTGTATATTGTCACCCTACTTATTCAACTTATATGCAGAATACATCATGTGAAATGCCAGGCTGGATGAAACACAAGCTGAAATCAAGATTTCCTGGAGAAATATCAATAACCTCAGATACACAGAACACCACCCTTAAAAGCTAAGAAGAACTAAAGAGTCTCTTGATGAAAGTGAAAGAGGAGAGTGAGAAAGCTGGCTCAAAAGTCAACATTCAAAAAACTAAGATCATGGCATCCAGTCCCATCACTTCATAGCAAATAGAGGGGTAAACAATGGAAATAGTGACAGACTTTTTTTTCTTGGGCTCCAAATTCACTGCAGATGGTGACTGCAGCCATGAGATTAAAAGACGCTTGCTCCTTGGAAGAAAAGTTATGACCAACCTAGACAGCATATTAAAAAGCAGAGACATTACTTTACCAACAAATGTCAGTCTAGTCAAAGCTATGGTTTTTCCAGTAGTCATGTGTGGATGTGAGAGTTGAACTATAAAGAAAGCTGAGCACTGAAGAATTGATGCTTTTGAACTGTGGTGTTGGAGAAGACTCTTGAGAGTCCCTTGTACTTCAAAGAAATAGAACCAGTCAATCTTAAAGGAAATCAACCCCGAATATTCTTTGGAAGGACTGATGCTGGAGCTGAAACTCCAATACTTTGGCCACCTGATGTGAAGAGCCAACTCACTGGAAAAGACCCTGATGCTGGGAAAGACTGAAGGCAGGAGGAGAAGGGGATGACAGAAGATGAGATGGTTGGATGGCATCACCAACTTGATGGACATGAGTTTGAGCAAGCTCTGGGAGATGGTGAAGGACAGGGAGCCTGGGGTGCTGCAGTCCACGGGGTTGCAAAGAGTCGGACACGACTGAGCGACAACAGCAATTGTTGCGTCACTCACTGCTCTTTCAGGTGTAGCTAGTTTTATGTGTCGACTCGGCTCAGCCAGAGGAACCACATGTTTGGCCAAACATCAGCACAGATGTTGCTCTGGAGGTATTTTTAGATGAGAGTAACATTGGAATCAGCAGACTTTAGGTAAAGCAGATTGCCCCCAGAGTGTGGGTGGTCTCACTCACTCAGTTGAAAGTCTTAAGAGACAGATATTCAGATCCTCCTAGGAAGAAGGTATTCCCATTATTTCTCAGCACTCAAAAGTAGAAATAGAGACTGAATCCTAGGGGGCTTTATTATAGTTTTGTCACATATAGCACTCAGAATGTAAAGAGTAAATCTCGTGAGTATTCGTAAAAACCAAAAGAACGCTTAAGTTGTATTTTGATGTGATACTTCCTTTTTACATTAACAGATTTTAACATGTAGCCATAGCAAAGAGGAAACTCATCCCATTTGGTAGGTTAGGTACCCAACAGAAAGAGAAATAGGTTTTATAACTTTCACCCATTAGTGTGGAGAGAGAATTTGTGATGACTACCATATAAATTAAGATATATCGTTATGTTCAACTCTTAGAGAAAACTGGAAGTCTCTGTTTTATATCATTTATATATGATTCTGCATAGGAAGGGCATAGGAAGCCCCTTGGAAGAAAAGCTATGACAAACCTAGACGGTGTATTAAAAAGCAGAGACATTGCTTTGTCAACAAAGGTCCATATAGTCAAAGCTATGGTTTTTCCAGTAGTCATGTATGGATGTATGGAGTCACATATGGAGAAGGAAATTGAAACCCACTCCAGTATTCTTGCCTAGAGAATCCCATGGACAGAGAGGCCTGGCGGGCTACAGTCTATGGGGTTGCAAGAGTTGAACACGACTTAGCAACTGAACCACCACCACCACCATGTGTGAATGTGAGAGTTGCACCATAAGAAGGCTGAGCACCAAAGAACTGATGCTTTCAAACTGCGGTGTTGGAGAAGACTCTTGAGAGTCGCTTGGACAGCAAGGAGATCAAACCAGTTGATGCTAAAGGAAATCAATCCTGGATATTCATCGGAAGGACTGATGCTGAAGCTGAAGCTCCAATACTTTGACCACCTGATGCGAAGAACTGACTCATTTGAAAAGACTCTGATGCTGGGAAAGATTGAAGGTGGGAAGAGAAAGGGATGAGAGGATGAGATGGTTGGATGGCATCACCGACTCAATGGACATAAGTTTGAGCAAGCTCCGGAAGTTGGTGATGGACAGGGAAGCCTGGCATGCTGTAGTCCATGGGGTCACAAAGAGTCGGACATGACTGAGCGACTGAATAATAACAATAGGAAATGTGCTTCTTGAATCTCCAAAGCTCTGGCTTATCTGCACATAAACTTACCTGCTTATGTGCAAGCAGTAATTCACTACATATTTGAATATTGTGCTAAAACTATTAGAGCTTATAAGAAGTAGCCTCTTTGTAACTGTGACAACTTCTCTTTGATAAGATTTCTTTGCTTAAATTAAAAAATAGCAGGTGTTGACTTATGCAGTTGTAAAGTGTCAGACTTAAAACTAAAATTGCATATTGTACATCAAGTGAATTAGGAGGAAAAGTTGCCAAATATCTATAATTTCTCCATCCCCTACCAAGACTCATAATTTTGTAGTTCTTTCAGATTCAGCAGGAACGGGTAATTCTTAAATTCACAAATCTGTAAAAGGAACATAAAGGAGAATGTCTTACAATCTTTAAAAATGTAAAGTCTAAATATTATACCAAAATTAAGTTATAATGGAAAAACTAATAAATGTGAGAAAGAAACTAGTGATTTGCACTTGATACAAGAAAACTATGAGAAAAAATGCAGCCTATATGACAAAGAGATAAAATTAATAATTTAAGAAGAACCTTTACAAATGAGTAAAACAATATGATGAGTAATATAAAAAATGGCAGCAGATATGAATGAACAATTAGAAAAAGAAACACTGACCAGTGAACACGAAAACATTTACCACTTTATTTCAATCAAATAAGTTGCATTTGAGCTAATAATATGTTATTTTATAACCTTCAGATGGGCAAACACTAAAGAGTAAGACAATACCCGGAGGTGATCCTGATTGGATGAAACAGGTGCTCTATTAATGGGTGTACATTTTACATTAATAGTCATTATGATAGATATCAATAACCTCAGATATGCAGATGACACCACCCTTATGGCAGACAGTGAAGAAAAACTAAAGAGCCTCTTGATGAAAGGGAAAGAGGAGAGTGAAAAGCCTGGCTTAAAACTCAACATTCAGAAAACTAAGATCATGGCATCTGCTCCCATCACCTCATGGCAAATAGATGGGGAAACAGTGGAAACAGTGACAGACTTCATTTTCTTGGACTCCAAAATCACTGTGGATACTGATTTCAGCCATGAAATTAAAAGATGCTTGCTCCTTGGAAGAAAAACTATGACAAACCTATACAGTGTATTAAAAAGCAGAGAAATTATTTTGCCAACAAAATTCAGTCTAGTCAAAGCTCTGGCTTTTCCAATAGTCTTGTATTGTTGAGAGACTGGGGTCATAAAGAAGGCTGAGTGCCAAAGAATTGATGCTTTCAAACTGTGGTGTTGGAGAAGACTCTCGAGAGTTCCTTGGACAGCAAAGAGATTGAACCAGTCAATCTTAAAGGAAATCAACCCTGAATATTCATTGGAATGACTGATGTTGAAGCTGAAACTCCAATACTTTGGCCACCTAATGCGAAGAGCTGACTCATTTGAAAAGACCCTGATGCTGGGTAAGATTGAGGGCAGGAGGAGAAGGGGACGATAGAGGATGAGATGGTTGGATGGCATCACTGAGTCAATGGACGTGAGTTTGAGCAAACTCTGGGAGATAGTGAAGGACAGGGAAGCCTGTTGTACTGCAGTCTGTGGGGTTGCAAAGAGTCAGACACGACTGAGCGACTGAACAACAGCATGGAAGATAAACTTGCAACATTCTTGTTTATTGAGATGTAATTATCATATAACATTTACTATTTTATTTATTATCCTAAAATTTCTTATTGCTGGAAAACTAGATCCCAAGACTTGTTAAATGGTATGCAGGGTAGCAGTAGGACTGAAGGCACAGCTGATGAGCCCAGTCTGTGAGCCTGAGGAGTGAGCACACTGAATGCTGGAGTTTGGCTTTGTTTCACTTGGTTCTCAGCTGTGTTCTGTATAGTTGAGGTTTTGGTCAAGAACTTAGATAAATAAATTGTTTTTGGCTTTCTACAGAGTTTATAGAGAAAGACAATATTTGTGTCTCCTTTGAATTATAGACTCTCAGGTCAGATATACTTTCCAGACTTAATTCCATTCTTAAAATCTAAAATTCACGATTTTAAAGTGTACTATTCAGTCAGCTTATTATATTCCCGTGGTTTTGCAACCATCAGCACTTCTAATCAGGAAGGTTTTCATCACCGCCCCCAGAGAAATTCCTAACCCATCAGCACACACTCTCCACTCCCTCCTCCCTCCTCCCTCCAGCTCCTGGAACCACTGTTCTGCTTTCTGTCTCTGTGGATCTGCCTATTCTGGACGAGGAAAATGGAATCATGGACTATGTGGTCCTTTGTGTCTGACTTCTCAGCATAAAGTTTGCACAGTTCATCTGTGTCCTATGTCAGGGCTTCCTTCTTTGGTCTCAGTGAGTTAGTCAGTTCAGTCGCTCAGTCGTGTCCGACTCTTTGCGACCCCATGAATCACAGCAGGCCAGGCCTCCCTGTCCATCACCAACTCCTGGAGTCTACCCAAACCCATGTCCATCGAGTCGGTGATGCCATCCAACCATTTCATCCTCTGTCGTCCCCTTCTCCTCCCACCCCCAATCCTACCAGCATTAGGGTCTTTTCCAATGAGTCAACCCTTCGCATGAGGTGGCCAAAGTATTGGAGTTTCAGCTTCAACATCAGTCCTTCCAATGAACATCCAGGACTGATCTCCTTTAGGATGGACTGGTTGGATCTCCTTGCAGTCCAAGGGACTCTCAAGAGTCTTCTTCAACACCACAGTTCAAAAGCATCAATTCTGCGGCACTCAGCTTTCTTCACAGTCCAACTCTCACATCCAAACATGACCACTGGGAAAACCATAGCCTTGACTAGATGGACCTTTGTTGGCAAAGTAATGTCTCTGCTTTTTAATATGCTGTCTGGGTTGGTTAAAACTTCCCTCCCAAAAAGTAAGCATCTTTTAATTTCATGGCTGCAATCACCATCTGCAGTGATTTTGGAGCCCCCAAAATAAAGTCTGACACTGTTTCCACTGTTTCCCCATCTATTTCCCACGAAGTGATGGGACCAGATGCCATGATTTAGTTTTCTGAATGTTAAGCTTTAAGCCAGCTTTTTCACTCTCCTCTCTCACTTTCATCAAGAGGCTTTTTAGTTCTTCACTTTCTGCCATAAAGCTGGTGTCATCTGCATATCTGAGGTTATTGATATTTCTCAAGGCAATCTTGATTCCAGATTGTGTTTCTTCCAGCCCAGCGTTTCCCATGATGTACTCTGCATGTAAGTTAAATAAGCAGGGTGATAATATACAGCCTTAACATACTCCTTTTCCTATTTGGAACCAATCTGTTGTTCCATGCCCAGTTCTAACTGTTGCTTCTTGACCTGCATACAGGTTTCTCAAGAGGCAGGCCAGGTGTGGTCTGGTATTTCCATCTCTTTCAAAATTTTCCACAGGTTATTGTGATCCACAGAGTCAAAGGCTTTGCCATAGTCAATGAAGCAGAAATAGATGTTTTTCTGGAACTCTCGTGCCTTTTTGATGGTCCAATGGATGTTGGCAATTTGATCTCTGTTTCCTTTACCATTTCTAAAACCAGCTTGAACATCTAGAAGTTCACAGTTCATGTATTGCTGAAGCCTGGCTTGGAGAATTTTGAGCTTTACTTTACTAGCGTGTGAGATGAGTGCAATTGTGCGATAGTTTGAGCATTCTTTGGCATTGCCTTTCTTTGGGGTTGGGATGAAAACTGACCTTTTCCAGTCCTGTGGCTGCTGCTGAGTTTTCCAAATTTGCTGGCATATTGAGTTCAGCACTTTCACAGCATCATCTTTCAGGATTTGAAATAGCTCAAATGGAATTCTGTCACCTCCACTAGCTTTGTTCATAGTGATGCTTTCTAAGGCCCACTTGACTGCACACTCCAGAATGTCTGGCTCTCGGTGAGTGATCACACCATTGTGATTATCCGGATCATGAAGATCTTTTTTGTACAGTTCTTCTCTGTATTCTTGCCACCTCTTCTTAATATCTTCTGCTTCTGTTAGGTCCATACTATTTCTGTCCTTTATTGAGCCCATCTTTGCATGAAATATTCCCTTGGTATCTCTCGTTTTCTTGAAGAGATCTCTAGTCTTTCCCATTCTGTTGTTTTCCTCTAATTCTTTGGACTGATCACTAAGGAAGGCTTTCTCATCTCTCCTTGCTATTCTTCAGAACACTGCATTCAAATGAGAATATCGTTCCTTTTCTCCTTTACTTTTTGCTTCTCTTCTTTCACAGGTATTTATTTATAAGGTCTTCTCAGGCAGCCATTTTGCTTTTTTGCTTTTCTTTTCCATGGGGATGCTCTTGATCCCTGTCTCCTGTACAATGTCACAAACCTCCATCCAGAGTTCATCACGCACTCTGTCTATCAGATCTAGTCCCTTAAGTCTATTTCTCACTTCCACTGTATAATCATAAGGGATTAGATTTAGGTCATACCTGAATGGTGTAGTGGTTTCCCCTACTTTCTTCAATTTAAGTCTGAATTTGGCAATAAGGAGTTCATGATCTGAGCCACAGTCAGCTCCCGGTCTTGTTTTTGCTGACTCTATAGAGTTTCTCCATCTTTGGCTGCAAAGAATATAATCAGTCTGATTTCGGTGTTGACCATCTGGTGATGTCCACGTGTAGAGTCTTCTCTTGTGTTGTTGGAAGAGGGTGTTTGCTATGACTAGTGGGTTCTCCTGACAAAACTCTATTAGCCTTTACCCTGCTTCATTCTGTAGTCCAAGGCCAAATTTGCCTGTTACTCCAGGTGTTTCTTGACTTCCTACTTTTGCATTCCAGTCCCCTATAATGAAAAGGACGTCTTTTTTGGGTGTTTGTTCTAAAAGGTCTTGTAGGTCTTCATAGATCCATTCAACTTCAGCTTCTTCAGCGTTACTGGTTGGAGCATAGGCTTGGATTACCGTGATATTGAATGATTTGCCTCGGAAACGAACAGAGATCATTCTGTTGTTTTTGAGATTGCATCCAAGTACTGCATTTCAAACTCTTTTGTTGCCCATGAGGGCTACTCCATTTCTTCTAAGGGATTCCTGCACACAGTAGTAGATATAATGGTCATCTGAGTTGAATTCACCCATTCCAGTCCATTTTAGTTAGCTGATTCCTAGAATGTTGACGTACACTCTTGCCATCTCCTATTTGACCACTTCCAGTTTGCTTTGATTCATGGACCTAACATTCCAGGTTTCTGTGCAATATTGCTCTTTACAGCATCGAACCTTGCTTCTATCACCAGTCACATCCACAGTTGGGTATCGTTTTTGCTTTGGCTCCATCCCTTCATTCTTTCTGGAGTTATTTCTCCACTGACCTCCAGTAGCATATTGGGCACCTACCGACCTGGGGAGTTCATCTTTCAGTGTCCTATCTTTCTGCCTTTTCATTGTCTAGCCATATAAAAATTCCATTATACGAATAGGTGGCATTGTGTTTATCCATTCATCTGTTGATGGACATTTGAGCTGTTTTTACATTTTGGCCATTGTGTAAGATCTCCTGGAGAAAGGAAAGGCTACCCACTCCAGTATTCTGGCCTGGAGAATTCCAGTCCATAGGGTCACAAAGAGTTGGACACGATTGAGGGACTTTCACTTTCACTTATAGAGGTATAAGTCTTCCCAGGTGAAACTAGCGGTAAAGAACCTGCCTGCTAACACAGGAGATGAAAGAGACATGGGTTCAATTCCTGGGTTGGGAAGATTCCCTGGAGTAGGAAATGGCAACCCACTCTGGTATTCTTGCCTGGAAAATTCCATAGGCAGAGGAGCTTGGTGGGCTACAGAGTTGGACACAACTGAGTGACCGAGCCCACACGAAGTTATAATGAACAACATGCACAAACCCATGTTTGAGCCCCTGCTTTTGACTCTTCAGAGTGTATCTTTCAGTGCTTTGAATACATCGTCCCACTCTTTTGTGGCCAATGTGGTTTCTGATGAGAAATCAGCTTCACTGTTATTGTGGATACACTGTACACAAGGCGTCCCTTCTCTCTTGCTGCTTCCAAGATCCTCGGTGACTTTTGAGAGGTTTACTTTTTTAGGTGTAAATCACCTCGAGTTTTTCTTTCTTAGAAGTTATTTGTGCTTTATAGATGTGTAGATCAATGTTTTTCACTACATTTGGGAAGTTTGGGACGTTACTTCCTTAAATTGTATTTCCACCCTCTTCTGTTTCTCCTCTCTTTGGGGCTTCTATCATGTGCATGTTGGGGTTTATTTTTCTTTCTTTCTGTTTCCTTGTTTTCTCACTTGAGCAGGTGAGACTACATCATCTCACTTGAGTTATCTTCAAGTTCTCCGTCTCTTTCTTCTGCCAGCCCAAACTGTTGTTGAGCTCCTACATTGAATTTTTCCATTTTAGTCCCATTTCTCAACTTTAGAAGTTCTCTTTAGTATTATTTTATAACTATGATCTGTTATTAGTATTATCTATTTGGTATAACATCACTGTTATGCTCTACTTTAATTCTCTAGACTCCAAGCCAGACATAATATTAGTTCCTAAACATAGTTACTGTAACTAATTTAATGTCTTTGCCTGTTAAATTTAACATCTCAGATTACTCAGGGAGAATTTATATTGGCAATTCTTTTTTGTTTTCTTTTTTGTTATCCAAACTTTCCTGTTTTGGGATATGCCAAAATTTTTGTTGAAAACTGTTTTGTTGGGTTTTTTTCCTAACATAAAATATGGCAGTTCTGGAAGTGAGACCATTCCACTGCTCCAAAGGAGTCCTTGTTTTGTTTGTTGGTACTATTGTTTTTGACTTTCCTAAATTCATCATGTGGGCTTCACTTGTGGCTCAGCTGGTAAAGAGTCTGCTTGCAATGTGGGAGACCTGGGTTCGATCCTTGAGTTGGGAAGATCCCCTGGAGAAGGGAACAGCTACCAACTCCAGTATTGTGGCCTGGAGAACTCCCTGGAGAAAGAAGCCTGGCAGGCTTCACAGTCCATGGGGTCACAAAGAGTCAGACATGACCACGCGACTTTCACTTTCACTTTCAACTTCATTACGTAAGTGTATTCTCTGTTACACGTGGGCACTGACATCTCTGGTCACTTGCCTTGGTTGCTGCTAATGACAGAGCTGAAATTTCCCTGACAGTCTCGAGTAGTAGGTCTCCCAGCCTTTGCTGTGGGCCTTGTGTGTGTCGATGCTCTGGCAGGCGGATTACAGCACAGCTTCACCCATCCCCTCCTGCCCGCGGGAGAGGTGGGCGCAAAGCGAGAGCACTGGGCCTTGCCGGGCCTTTCCTGGGTGCTGTGTGGGTGGCGCGCTGTACCCCAAGGATGCGCTGGAGCTTCCGGAGCCCCTGTGGACATGTTATTCCTTAGGCTTTCCTTCTGCTGTTCTGCTCATTTTCTTGTTTGCCCCAAATGCTGTTGCTGCTTCGTGCGGCTGTTATATTAAGTAACTGCCACTGACTTTTTCCAGCAAACACCCCTGGGAAGGACTGCTTACACTAGGAAGCTCTGAGTCAGGGCAAATAAAGGCAAGTCCTTGGGTGCAGGTTTCCAGAGAACTGCCAGACTTGCGAAAGAGTGGGCTGATCTGGGCACCAGGTCTGGGGAGCTTCAAAGCCTTCTGGCCCTGCTGGTAGCTACACAGTTGCCCTGACTGTGAGGCTGGAGGTTTCAACGTCAGGGCCAAGCTGGTGCAGGAGGGCCGGAATGGGAAAAGTTACGGCGCCACAAAGATCTCAGCAAGACACAGCCATTTTTCTTGAATAAACATTCCTTGTTGGTGCACTGGGATGACCCTGAGGGGTGGGATGGGGAGGGAGGAGGGAGGGGGTTCAGGATGGGGAACACATGTGCACCCATGGCTGATTCATGTCAACTCATGGCAAAAACCACTACAATATTGTAAAGTGATTAGCCTCCAATTAAAATAAATTAATTAATTTTAAAAAATCCCTTGTGTTGCTGCAAGGCTCTGGTTAATTTCTAAATTGTTGAAAACGTTTATTTGACGATTTTGCCAGTATTCTCATTGTCTTTATGGAAGAACAGATGTTCAAGGCCTTTACTCCACCATTCTGGGAGCATCGTTTAATCCGCACGTGTAAATTGTAAAAGAATGCATACTTACCCAGTGAAAAGTGGTTAGCTACTACAATGTGCGTAGTTCGGACCACCAAACTGGTAGAGAAGGAGCAAAAGCAGAAGCCCTGAAGCAGGAGGAAAACAAAGAAACCATCAAGTAGACGAACACCTGCCCCCTCCCCAAGCCGAGACTCAGCATCCAGACCGTGAGAGGAGCCCCAGGATGCGAGCCAGGTGCGGATGACACACGCCGAGGGCCTGTCCGATCAGAGGCGTGGGGAGCAGCGCCTCCAGAGAGAAACGCTTACCAGCCTTGTCTGCGTGAGACATCATAGCTAAAGGTGCATTTAAAACACGAATTTATTTTGGGAAAACCTGAAAACTGAAATGCGTTATCTCCCTATCAGGAGTCTGGCGATTTCAGAGCGTGAAATTGCCCCAACACGAGTATGTTACCAGTCTCTTTGTTATCCTATTTTAATGTGGTTTCCTTTACCCTCCGTCTAAGAATATGACGTGAACTACCCACTTCACTGGGCTGTAGGAGGGTAAAGTGATGTAAAAGGTGATTTTCTCATCAAGAAGTCACGGGCACAGCATCCCACACTTCTCCCATGTGCGGGGGCCGGTCAGCACCTCTGTGTCTGCGGAAAGAGGGGTTAGTTTTGATGGGGCTGGAGCTGAAGAGAAAGACAATTTAAAACTACTACAGCTGACAGATGATCGTGGGGAATGCACCTCTCTGAAGACTTCCAGGAGATTATTTTCACCCTGGAGGTGGAATGAGAGACAGAGGCCCTTGTGCTGGTCACGGAGAAGCTGGAGCTGCAACCCCCTGAAACACGTGCTCACTCCAGAGGGGCCTCCACTTCCTGGGCTTTCCCAACCCTCAGCGGTGGGGTTGGGCACGTGGAGCACATGTCCTGGGAGGGCCCGCAGGCCCCCAGTCAGCCTCCTGGGAGCTCAGACGATGGCTTGCTTGTGGTCCCTCCAGAACAATCAGCAGGTTTCCCAGTGCTGTTGGCCACCAGGAATATCAGATGCCTGGCAGAGTGACTTCAAATGAACCACGGATGACGAATTTTTCTAAGGTTTAAAACCATTGATCTCCAGCAATGTCTTGATGATTAAATAGAAAATAGGATATAGACATCTATGGGCTTTTGTGTCCCCATCTTCTCCAAAGAAGGGTGAAGGGACAGACCAAGGTCCATGCACAACTATCCACGACTAAAGAAGTCTACTTGTCCCCCAGGACGGGACTATCCCAATAGCAACAGCCCAAACCTGTTTGGGGCTTCTGGGATAACACGGGCCTGATACCGCCTTGAGTGGCAGAGCCTTCCTTCATTAACAGTTAGACTTCTGCAGCCAGTGCGTCCAATCCCACCTTTGCATTTCTGACCAGCGACCCTCTCTTAACTGCTGGTCCATCAGTACCACTGCGCACGTGGACAGGAACCACTCTTCGGAAAGTACAGGCTTGCAGGTTTGGAAAATGCAGCCTGCATTTCATCCCTGCTCACTTCAAAGATGAAAAGACCAGTGCAACACCTAGAGACCCCATGATGTTAGATTTAGGTCTTTCATTTACATGGACATTCAACTCTCCTTGGATAATAGTTCTGCAAAAAGCAATCTTCCCACTTAAGATTAGTCATGATGCAGGGATAATAGTTTTCCTTTTTTGGTCTTCAGAGAGAATAATTCTACCCTTGGCTAGTTCAAGGGTAAGAATTTCCTCCAAAGATGCCAGCTATTAGCTTTTTGAGTCTAGATTGACTTTGAATTGAGCCTATCCTCAGCCATACATCAACTTAGTATTAATAATAGAAAACACTTTTGAGTTCTTGTGCAATCATTGCTCCTGAGTTCTGTACCCAGGTCTGACTGACTAAGGACCACTGAATCCAAAGAGGATCACATCTTTTAAATGTCTGAAAAAGATTGTTAACGTCTAAACCATTGATAGTTACACTCAGCTTCCTCTGAAACAAAGATACTGAATACAGAGAAGAAAAGTCATACTTCAAGGTCAAACCATCTTTCTTGCTTTCCGTTAATTGGTTCAAGAAAGGGTCTCAAGGTCAACCTAATCTTTAGACTGAAAACAGACCCCTGGGGACAAAATGACAATTTAAGTTGTATATTAAATATTAGCTCATGGTGGATCTGAGTCCCACATTGCACATGCCCTTGCGGATAGTAATTATGTCACCAAAAGATGACACTTTCCTCACGCAAACTGATATAAATCCTGTGTTGAAACCACTTCTTATCTGCACCTGGTCGATTCAAGATCCCGTGAAGTGTGGCCCAAGGGCTATCACTGCCACGCAGCCCCCTCTGGCCAGGTAAGTCCACTGGCTCCTGGAGAGTCCCCTCCAATCTTCCCAAGGCAGGGGGTCTCCAGCCCCACCATCTGGAGTCACTGCTTCTCCTTTCTGCACCCCTATTTCTAATTCCTAAAACTAGGCAGTCATGTTCAGCACAAGGATTTTAGGGTCTGTTCTTCAAGGCTCATGTCAGTTCCAGCTTCATTTAAGGAAATGAGAAGAAACCCATTTTATCCAGTTTTCAAGGGTGAGGTTGGGGGTGAGAGGTGAAAAGAGTGGGGGAGACCATCCAACGAAAAGCGTGGAAACTGAGGATGGAGGCTGGTTTGAAGGACCTTCAAGCCCAGCAGGACCTCTAACCCGGCAGAGCCTGTGAGCCCAGGCATAACCTCCTAACCCAGCAGAACCTCAGCTCAATTTGGTGCTTATTGGGCACATTCAGAGCTCTTGAGCAGGAGTGTAGCATGCAGATAAAAGAATTCTTGATTTCTCAACCATGCAGCACTGAACCCTGACTTAATAAACTGGAGCCGAGGGCCTGGGATGGCAGATTCAGAAGCCAGAACTAAGAGAGGCTAACGCACAGGGAGAACGTGGTCAGTCTATTATGTTAGAAAACACTTGTTTAGAATAGCTGCCTTTAACTGATGTTCGCATGTCTCCATCCATGATTATTTTAGTTAAGAAATTAGACAAAATTTCTGTTGGTTGTGAGAGACATGAGAATACTTTGCTCAAGGCAGCTGTGAACTATCTCTGTCTGCCTGTAGTTCCCCGGGCAACAGAGCAGTAACACCAGCTAAACTTGGATCATGTTGATTGTTACCCAGAGTAGCCGGAATTAGACGGAGGCCAACAGGGATACAAGCTATAGGCTGAGGAGTAGCCAAGGTTGACCTCAGAAGAGCATCACCAGCCATCACGTCCAGGGCCTGGGGGACGAGTAAGCGGGGGAGCTTGAAGCCCAGCAGCACGAACGCAGAGCAGAATGCGCGGTCCAGACGCTTCTGTGGCAGATGATAGCGATCAAGCTAAATCTAGTTGACCAGAGCTGAGCTCGAGATGCACAGAGCTGAGAAGACTGGCAGCATGAGAGGTTGTGGATGATGATGAAATCAAGACTCAGTCTGTGCGTGTCCCTTTCTCTTCTGCTGTCTTAGCTCTGCCCTCAGCTCAGGCTCACATACGTTCTCTGAACACCTGTGGCAGAAACCAGGAGCGTCCCCTGGCCTGTGGGCTGGTGCAGAGCCAGGAGGGACATCTCCCGGGTCCCCCAGCACGACGTGCCCACAGCCAGGGGGATGCAACTCTTGAATGGCAAGGTCTGGGTCCCCTCAGTCCTGGAAAATGCAGAGAATAGATGTTTTCCCAAAGACAGTCAGGGTCTGACACCCTCGAAAGGGATGAATGCTGGACAGTCAAAAATAAGAGAATGCCCACAACAGGAAAAGTGGTCCCTGTGGCGAATACAGTTACCAGTGGTGTCGGCTCAGGCCTCAGGCAAAGAGCCGCATGCTTAAGGTCTAGAGGGTGTTGGGGATTTCAGAGAAGAGGGAGATACTTGTTCTTAAACGGTTTCCTGTAGACTGGAGGCAGAGGGAGAAGCCACATGACAACCCGCCCCCGTCTCCTGTCCCTTCCCGCCCTCTGGTTTTCCCACCCTGGCCCATCTGTAAAATAGATTAAAGCCAAACTAACCATACTTTCTCTGGGCCAAATTAATTAATCTTTTCTTCTGTGATTAACATCTGGAAACATGCAAAAACTGGAGAGGTGGACTGTTAATTCACCTGTACCCCTGCCTATGATGTCTTTCAAAACACATACTTAGGATAAAGCTTTTTCTATCAACAATGCTTTGCTACCAAATCACAGTATATACTTTATCTTAATATCACTTACATTCAGGGTTATGTGCAAAGCTAATGACCTAGTGACTTTTAATACTGGTTTATACAGTACTCAAATGTTTTTACAATCTTTGTTTGTACAACAAGCTATAGCATCTATGGGTATTTTTTCATAAATCTGAAAAATTAAGTAAGCAAGCTTGGAAAATTTATTCTGAGTGAGTCCAGAGTCACTGAATTCTCTTAACAGCATTCAAATTTTGGAGCGGAGGCCACAATTTTCCTTCCTTCTGTTCATTAAGTTATAGTAATCAAATATTAAACTCACATTTGGAGTTACATGTCCAAAAGCAGAAACAACGCACATCTCCAGGCAGAGGTCGGGAGTGTTAGCTTCATGGTAAAGAAGCCAGTGAGACTCTGAAGGACGTTGAGCTCTGGGTGCCCAGTGAGGTCACAGAATGGCCAGCAGTAAAGGGATTTAGGGTGTTAAAGGGAAGGTGCAGGGAAATATG
This sequence comes from Okapia johnstoni, assembly GCA_024291935.2. Classification (NCBI taxonomy): domain Eukaryota; kingdom Metazoa; phylum Chordata; class Mammalia; order Artiodactyla; family Giraffidae; genus Okapia; species Okapia johnstoni. The sequence continues at coordinate 92,614 of CM044312.1, forward strand.
GTATTTGAATTTCCATAATGTGGAAGGATGATTGTGTCTGTTCTAGAGGCCCCAGGGTTAAATTAGGACCACGAGGAGAAAATGCAAGAAGGAATTTGGCTCACTCAGAACTATCAAAGATAGCCTGGGTCGCCTTTGGTTGAAAGGCATCAGGTATTTCTCAGCACAGAAGTGTTCAAGAGGAACCTGGCTGAACGCTGAGCAATTCTGATACCTCTGCTGTGTGAAACTGCTATCCCCCTGGGCGGGGGACTCTGTCCTCCTAAAGGACTTAATTGGCCAACCAGCTCCAATCTCTGTTTCTCTCTGAGCTCCTCCCCACCACGATTCAAGTTTCTCTCACCCTAAAAACAAACAGAAACCCAAACCCTGATGTCGCTCAGGCCTCACGTCTCCTCCAGCTGCTGACACTCCTGCCAACGGTGATGAAAACATCCTCCAGACTCAGTCTGCATTACGGCATCTTGGATGCACTTCCCGGACCGGTCGGCCTGGCCTGTGTTTGCACCGCTCCTTTGAGACTGACCTCACCAGGGACACGGAGGACGGTTTCATGTTGGCAAATCCAGCAGACACAGCTTGGTCCCCGGGCTGAATGAACTCCTGGAAGCTTCCACAGCTCCACACACTGCTGGTGTTCTCACCACTTGCCTGACCAGGACTCCAGGTCTCCATCGTCACCTCTTCCCCCTTTAGAGCAGAAAGATCAGCATCTTCACGAGCATCCCCAGGGCTCTGGACGTCAGGAATGCAGGACCCTCGGAGAAACGCCACCTCAAGCAGTGCTACCCCGACCTCTTTGCTGACCCCACTTCAGTGACAGAGCCCACCGACTCATCCCCAGGATTGCAGTTAGTCACCACGTTCCGCTATGTGCAGCCCGTGACGCTCCTCTCACCTAGCTGTTTCTTCCTACCCCTGACAGCACCATCTTCTCACCAGGACGGCTGCATGGGGAAGGTACCCCTTCCTCAGGGCTCCTGTTTGCCCGCACAGAATCCACATTCTCAGTCTTGCCCCAGGCCCCTCCCACCTTCTCCTCCTCACCCACATCCCAGCATCACGGCTCCTTCCAGCTCTCAGATCCGCCCTCCTCCTCCCGGCTGCAGCAGGGTCCTGCTGCTCTGTCTGCAACAATCTTTGTCTAAGTCCCTATCATCGCTTGGGTCTCAGCTTAATGCTGGCTCTTCTAGAAGGCCTTCCCCAGACTCCAGGTCCTGAGTTTGCTATTTATCCTCCTTGGTAAACTTCAAGCCCTTTGAGGGTGTAGCTGGTGTCTGTATTCTCATGACAGAATTTGTAGTATAGATTCAAGTTTCAGAGGCTCTTTAGGGATCAAATACGGGAAAAACACAAGTGTTTGTAATTGTCTGATGTGGCCTTGGGCAAGTACATGTCTGTGTGACTCTGCCCTTGTTCCATCCAGACACACACACCATCAGATGACGTCTGGGTGGCCGGCTGCAGCTCCAGGACTCCAGGGAGCACTGAAAGGCCTGGAGCACAAATCTTTTACTCTGGATCTCCCTCAAGTCACTGCATGTCAGAATCCCCATAACCCTTGGAGAAAGAAATTAGTAAGAAAACAGACCTTGGAATTGAACCCAAAGTCTTTGGTAAAGTGGGCCCTCTGAGATGATGATCTGACCGGAAGTGCCTTAAAGACACTCTGTAAGGAAGTCCCTTAAAGAGAGAAAATTTATCATAAACCCACAGGAGCAGTGGTCCGTGCCCAGCTCCCTGGAGCCTTCACTTTGCATCATCTTTCTCTCCCTCAGGCTGGGGATGCCAGCATCCCTGGCTGGACAGATGACCGTCTGCATGTGCCTTGAGGTCTTCATGTGAGAATGTGGCCCATCTGCTATCAGTGGTGCAGTCACACGTGGCTCGCGGCCCTGACAGCTGGGAGCCCTGGTGGCCTCCCCTTTAGCGGGTGTGAGCACAGCACACACATCCCAGCCTGTGTGCGGATGAGGATGCACACCACACAGCTTGTCCCTGGCCCTGGTTTCCAAGGACATCCAAGGAGAAACCTGCTGCTGGTCAAGTTCTTTATGAGAAGGGGCACTCAGAGAATGGAAATTCATTAACTTGTTGGAATGGGTGTGGGGATTGCTTTCAGGCTGAAATTTTTAAAAAGCAGACGTCTAAACCAATGCAGTTCAGTGGAGAAAATGCTGGCCTGGCTGCTGGCTCCTGCTTTGACACAACTTGTGTGACATTAGAAAGTTTCTCAGCCTCTCTGTCCCCAAACCTGTGCAAGGAAGAGGCTTGTTCTCACCAGGGCACCTCCCAGCTCTAAAAAAAGAGGTAGTCTTTCCTGCCTTCCACACACTGGAATTCTAGAACCATTCTTTTAAAACTCTTACATCAAATGTGCTTCTTTACCTTCCTCTTGCCTGTCGCCTTTGAACACACATAAAAGCCAGATCCAAATCCTGACATTGCTGAAGGTCTAATTACAGATTCTTGTTCCAGTTTTGTAGTTCGCTGCAAAACAAGCATTTAGGAGGGATAAAATAACCCTCAGATTGTCACAGCTCCCTCCACCCTCCCAGGCTTTCTTCCGGGGTGTGTAGGTAGGAGGGTATGAAGCCGGTCTCCAGGGCACAACGGGGAATTACAGAAGTTCTTGACCTTCTGTTGAGGCTGTGGCTGCCCCCATCTTCAGCCTAGATGCTTCTGTTTCCTCCTGTTGTATTTGATGAGCTTGTTTGCGGGACTAAATGATTGCCAGTCCTCTCAAAATTCAGATTTATGAAAAATATTACTTAATGCTTGTACACAGGTGACAACACCCTTATGGCAGATGACAACATCCTTATGGCAGAAAATGAAGAGGAACTAAAGAGTCTCTTGATGAAAGTGAAAGAGGAGAGTGAAAAAGTTGGCTTAAAACTCAACATTCAGAAAACTAAGATCATGGCATCTGGTCCCATCACTTCATGGTATATAGATGGGGAAACAATGGAAACAGTGACAGACTTTATTTTCTTGGGTTCCAAAATCACTGCAGATGGTGACTGCAGCCATGAAATTAAAAGATACTTGCTTCTTGGAAGAAAATCAATGACCAACCTAGACAGCATATTAAAAAGCAGAGACATAATTTTGCTGACAAAGTTCTGTCTAGTCAAAGCTATGGTTTTTCCAGTAGTCATGTATGGATGTGAGAGTGGGATTATAAAGAAAGCTGAGCATCAAAGAATTGATGCTTTCGAGATGTGGTGTTGGAGAAGACTTTTGAGTGTCCCTTGACCAGCAAGATCAAACCAGTCCATCCTAAAGAAAATCAGTCCTGAATAATCATTGGAAGGACTGATGTTGAAGCTGAAACTCCAATACTTTGGCCACCTGATGGGAAGAATTGACTCATTTGAAAAGATCCTGATGCTGGGAAAGATTGTGGGCAGGAGGAGAAGGGGACAACAGAGGATGAGATGGTTGGAGGGCATCACCGTCTCCATGGACATGAGTTTGAGTAGGCTCCAGGAGTTGGTGATGGACATGGAGGCCTGGTGTGCTGCAGTCCATGGGGTAGCAGAGAGTTGGACACGACTGAGCGACTGAACTGACTGTATAATGGACACAGCGGTGTGAACTTGAAATTTGTGTAGAATTTACGTTAATGGCGAAGGGGTTTGTGCCCTTCTCACATAGCCGTCCCGGGCCCCCTGGCGTTCCCTCCCGCCCTGCCTGGCCCAGCCACTCCTCTGCGGCACAGGCTCTCTGCAGCCACTCTGGGTCCCCTCCACCATCTCATCTGCCCCCTCTCCACCAGAGACCTGAGCACTGTGACCTCAATCAATCTCATCAGAGAAAGTGTAGCGTAGACAAACTACCAAAAATATACAAGTAGTTCATTGCAAAGTGGACATACTTGTACATGTATAACTCTCTGTCATTTTGCAACCAGAGCTAAACAAAAATTTATCAAAAAGCAATTGTCCATGAGCATGCTTGGAAAGGATGCTGCAAGCACCAACATTTAAAGCCTTTGACTTGAAGAAAGAGGCTTCTTGCCTTGTTTATCTAACCTAAGTACAGAGGATAACAGGACATGAATGCAGGGAAAAGAACACCCTAACTGCCGTCAAGCTTGCCCTTTAGAAACAGTTAAGCCGTCTGCCAGGGATGCTGATGGTAGGGGAAGAGATGCAGGTCGTTCCAGCAGGCCTAGGCTGTTCCTTCTAACCTACCCGCAGCAAAGCAGCCCCCTCAGCATCAGCACCGGCCACACCCTCTGCAAACCTGTCACTCTCTACACGGTCCACACGAGGCTGAGAGGCCGCGGGGTGGGGGCGACCTGAGGCCCTGCCGCTCAGAGCCGCGTCCCGGCCGGTCCCTACCTGGCCAAGGAGGCAGGCTGACCGCACCTGGGCAGAGACGGGGGCCCACGGCCGTGGGCCCCGAAGGCTCCGCCCCACTTCTGCCTTCCTCTGTCCGCGGGCTGTGGCCACGCTGCGGAGACTCCTAGACCCCCTTACCCCTGGATAGTGCCGGGATGGGGCTCTTGGATGGTACGGATGGGGGTGGGTTCTTGCATGTGAGTGTGCACACATAAGTGCGCAAGTGTGTGCACGCATGGGATTGAGGGGGCCCTGCTCAGCGCTGTGTGCCCCACTTTGTGGCTCCCTGGTGCTCCCGGAAAGGGTCTATTTGGACAGAAGTTTCACACACACTGTTTTCAAGTGAAATTGCCCTCAGAGAGGCGCCCCGTCACGCACACACAGGGGAGGACAGACCCGCCGGGCGCGCTGCGGAAACCCCTCAGCGAGGGAAGAAGGGACAATGAGGACAGCACTGGGGATCCTCCCCCCGAGACTCGGCCTGTCCCCTCGTGGTCCCCAGGGCCGCTGTCCCAGGCCCGGCCGCCTCTGAGCGGACCCAGGACTCTGCAGCCCCAGCCAGGGCCCTGACTTATCCCAAGCGAGAGCCCCACTAGCTCCTGGGCCTGAACGACTAATAATGAATGGCGTGGACCGGTGACACTTCAGGGGTTCCGGGCAGTTGGCTCTGAGAGCAGGCGAGGCGCTGCCCCTGCAGTCAAAGTCAGCGGACTCCGCTCCAGAGTGCAGCGCGGCCCAGACCAACCACTGGGACCAGCTCCTTCTCTACCATAGAGACGGCAGGAGCTCAAAATGGTTGGAGGAAGGAGGGCAAAGAAGAGAAGAGAAGCTGACCCTGCGCACGAGGGGCTCAGCCGTCTCATCTGCGGGTGAGAAACATTTGTCCCCTGATGAGCCACACGACTTGTCCAAAGCCCCGGGCTGTGGGCGCAGCCTCACCTCTGTCCACTCACACGTCCGGCCTGCACTTACTGAGCTTCTACCACAGGCCACGCGGCCACCACCCAGCTCCTGTCCTCACACAGCCCATCAGGTAATTATCGGTGTAGCAGAAACTGCCGAGTAAAGCCTTCATTCCACCCCAGAGGCCGAAGAAGCTTCTCTGAGAGGTCCTGGAACTGGGTCTTAAAGAACCAGAAGGAATTAGCCAGACGAAGCTGGGAAGTGGGCTGGAGAAGGTTCCCAAGGAGACAGCAGGGGGGCAGCAACCACAGGGCTCCTCCGGGTCAGACTCAGCCCCGCGTGGCGGCCTTCCAAGGGGACAGAACCACGCACGCTGTGTCCCCTTAGTAAATACAGCAGGTGATGCAGCGCATTGCTTCCCTGACTAAGGTAGGTTGTAAAAGTAATATAAGCATGTCCAAGAAAACTTTGAAACTAAACAAAAAGGGAAAATTCTTACCTCTAATCTTAGCACTGTGGCTTCCCAGGGGCTCAATGATAAAGAATCCGTCTGTCAATGCAAGACATGCGGGTTCAATCCCTGGATCAGGAAGATCCCCTGGAGGAGGAAATGGCATCCCACTCCAGTATTCTTGCCTGGGAAAATCCCATGGACAGAGGAGCCTGGTGGGTTACAGTCCACAGGGTCGCACAAGAGTTGGACACAACTGAGCAACATCAGTAACAATCTTAACACTGAGCATTGCAAACATAACCATTTGGATAAATGTCCTTACATGCATGTTTTTATGCATGTTCTGTGCACGAAATGTAATCATAGCATGTGTACAGTTTTGTGACTCACTTCTGCAGCAACTAGGAAGCATTTGTTCATGTTGCTATAAACTCACCACCAGTGCATTTCATTGCCTCTTGCTTCCCTGAGTCCTCGAGGCAGTGTCAGGCCAGACACACAGCGTCCAGACCGGGAGCCAGGGTGTCTGCCAGTCTTGTACGGTCGCTGAACACCTGCCGCCTGCTGGGAGAGTGACAAGAGAGGGCCCAGGGCACTGACCTGGAGACATAGGCTAAAAGAGTCAACAAACACAAGACTACAGGCTTCCCTCATAACTCAGTCAGTAAAGAATCCGCCTGCAATGCAGGAGACCTGGGTTTGATTCCTGAGCTGGGAAGATTCCCTGGAGAAGGAAATGCAACCCACTCCAGTGTTCTTGCCTGGAGAAGCCCATGGACAGACGAGCCTAGCAGGCTACAGTCCGTGGGTTTGCAAGATTTGGACACGATTTAGAGACTAAACCACAGGCATGTCATATCAGCATTGTGAAGAAATATCAGGATGAGGAGCCTGAAAGCCCCAGCTTGGTTCAAGGGGCTGAACTGCCCTAAATTCAGCTGTTTCATGTACAAAGTTGAACAATTTTTTTCAAGTCGTGTTTCATAGGATCTTGTCAAATTAAGATGATAAAGACAAGCTGAAAAATTAATGTTGGTATTTTGATTAGAAGGAAATGGCAACCCACTCCAGTATTCTTGCCTGGAGAATCCCACAGACAGAGGAGCCTGGCAGGTTACAGTCTGTGGGGTCTCAAGAGTTGGATGCAACTTAGAGAGTAAACCACCACCATTAGTGACAGAGGTCATTTCTCTGTAAATTATTCGATAGTGTCAGGTTTAGACTAAAATTTTCACATGAAGTATTATTGGAAACCCGTGTCTATCGCAGAAGTGCTATGAGGGAGCAGCCTGTGTAAATTTTTCTACTGATTTATTACCTTATGAAAGTTTCCAGAAAATACACTGTGAAAGTACCATTTCCTGGTCCCATTAAAGTGAATCCTGGGCAAGCAGCCAAGATGAAAACCCTTAACCTTTGCAAGGATTTCATAGCCACCTGCATCCCAAGGTACAAGGCAGAGAACACATGTCTCTGAAGGTGGAAACTGCAACTTCAAATCCTCCCAAAAGGAGACAAAGTCGTTTAGAAAAACAGCTTCTCTGGAACTTGACCAGAGTGAGCATGTGTCTCAGGGCTGGTCCTCAGCAAAACATCAGAGCCAAGTTGATACTCACCTCACACTGTCCTGCTTACACTTTTCTGTTTTTCACTGTTTTCTCACTTTTCAATGAACTTTCCCCTGCTTGACTACTTCAATCACATGATCATCTTTTCCTGTTTTTTTTTTCCTTCTAATTGAAACTTCAGCTTCTAACGTACTCTCATTATTGTTTATGCAAAGCCCACTTTTAAAAATTCATTTATTTAAATAATTCAGCAAACGTCCAGAAAAGTATTACCCGGAATAAAACTGAGGACTTTATAAAACTCCTGCCACTGCCTGAACCGCCCCCAACCCACTCCTCCACTTGGATGTTACCCTGTGCTACTTGCCCTGCTGTCCATGTATTTCCAGCCTATATACATGTGGCTTTAGTTTTACTTGTTTTTAATTCTTTGGGGATTTTCATTTACCACTCAAAACCAAATTGTTAAAATTCATATATTTGTGGTTCCTAATTTCAGTTCAGTTCAGTCACTCAGTCGTGTCCAACTCTTTGTGACCCCATGGACTGCAGCTCTCCAGGCCTCCCTGTCCATCACCAACTCCTGGAGCTTGCTCAAACTCATGTCCATCAAGTTGGTGATGCCATCCAACCATCTCGTCCTCTGTCGTCCCCTTCTCCTCCTGCCTTCAATCTTCCCCAGCATCAGGGTCTTTTCAAATAAGTCAGTTCTTCACATGAGGTGGCCAAAGTATTGGAGTTTCAGCTTCACCATCAGTCTTTCCAGTGAATATTCAGGACTGATCTCCTTTAGGATGAACTGGTTGGATCTCCTTGCAGTCCAAGGGACTCTCAAGAGTCTTCTCCAACACCACAGATCAAAAGCATCAGTTCTTTGATGCTCAGCTTTCTTTATAGTCCAACTCTCACATCCATACATGACCACTGGAAAAACCATAGCTTTGACTAGACAAGCCTTTGTTGGCAAAGTAATGTCTCTGCTTTTCAATATGTTGTCCAGGTTTGTCATGGCTTTTCTTCCAAGGAGCAACTGTCTTTTAATTTCATGGCTGCAGTTACCATCTGCTGTGATTTTGAAGCCCAAGAAAATAAAGTCTGTCACTGTTTCCATTCTTTCCCCATCTATTTGCCATGAAGTGATGGCAGTGGATGCCATGATCTTAGTTTTTTGAATGTTGAGCTTTAAGCCAACTCTTTCACTCTCCTCTTTCACTTTCATCAAGAGGCTCTTTCTTTCCTTTTCACTTTCTGCCATAAGGGTGGCGTCCTCTGCGTTTCTAAAGCTATTGGTATTTCTCCGGCAATCTTGATTCCAGCTTGTGCTTCATCTCAGTCCAGCATTTTGCCTAATTTGGGTGCTAAACTAATCCACTGTCTGGTATACGACACACTTTGCCCATTCCCCTGTTGGTGGTCATTCCAGAGTTTTGCTGTCACACTAAGCACTCCCATTCATGCCTTTTGAGTACATTTCTGTGACGTATGTGCTGCTGCTTTTGGACATTACTAGTGCTATTCTTATTGATTTAAAACAGCTCTTGGGGCCACTGGATTTCCATTTCTGAGAAGGGGTGGTCACTCCCTCTCTGGGTAGAGATGCAGTTCCAAGGTGTGGCTTCTCAGAGTTCTGTTCTTTGCTAGTGAGAAAACTCACAAGAGAAGGGGGAGGAAAAATTGAAAAAGAAACAAAAAAGCAGTTCTTGGAATTCCAGGTACTAATCCTTTGTTAATTATATGATCCACATATCTGCTCCCATTCTGTGATGTTTTCAGTTTCCTTAAGGTAACTTATCAACAGCACGTCTGGGCTTCTTTAAGAGCTCTTTTGCTGAATGTCCAGGATGACATTCCCAGATGTCCAGGTCTGGAAGACATTTGTCTATATTTTCTACTGGCGGCACCTTGGTTTTCACTTTTTCCATAAAACTGAACGGTATCATCGCATGCTCAATTTCAGCTATTTTTCAAGTTGTGCACAGAAGCAGCTGACATGTTAGCTTTGCCAAGGTCACTGGCTTTTAAGGCATTTTTCCTCAGTGTGGAATGAGAGATCTGGATCAAATCATGTGGTTTGAGGTATTAAGTCTAGGGTGAGACTGAGTCTCAAGGGGTTCCTCGCAACACCCTTCTGTCTGCTTGGGGAATGAGGCTGATCCTTAGAATAGACATCCTCGAAATGCACGGAAACTCGGGCTCCCATGGTGTCTTGGGAACGCTTGACATGGGCCTTGTTTCCCTGGCACTAGAAACCTTTTTCTTAGAAATACTAAAACTGAATGAGTTTGAACCATCCTACTCTCACTGCTAATGTTCCAAACTCAGCAAATTCCTTCTAGCTATGAAAAGCTTTCCAAAATATCAGAAACAAGGTGTTATATTGATTCATCCTAAAGCAAAATTACTCTACATAGACGCATACTCTAACTTTAACAGTAAATTTATTACAGAATGCAAGCAACTTGCCCTGTGATTTGAAAGGAATAATTTTGGTTTCAGTTAGCCAAAGCTTTCCATTCTAAAAACGACACACACACTGCTTTACTCATGTCAACTAGAAAAAAAAAAAAGGAAAAGAGTCCAATTTAGTATCTGAATCATCTAAATTCAAAGACTGGAAAGTGAGAGCAGATGTGCTGCACCTGGGAAAAGCATTCCTCAACCAGCAAACCAGGAAATTCCAGGCTGTGTCAATATCCACAAGAGGTAAGCAGCAGTTCAAACAAACGTGCTCGCCAGATCTCAGAAACACTCCTCCTCTCCCAAATAGTTTAACGTTGTTTGAAGTAGAACACAAATGGAAAAGTGTACAAAACACAGATGTGCAGTCCAGGGAAGTATCACCCACGTGGAAACCAGGCGGTTGCCTGATCCTTGCCCCCAACGACGACCCCTGCCCTGTTCCCGCAAGGGAGCTGCTCCCTGGTCCGAGAGCACCAGTCCAGCGTTGCCTGGCCTCTAACCTTGGGGGATGGACACCGTGCATTGCTTCGGGTCTGGCTTCTTTGCTGGTCTGACTCGCGTCTGCTGTGACGATCCACTCAGAGATCCTTCCCGCTTCGATTCTCCCAGCCGCTGGGAGTGCTGTCGGCAGAGGACCCACAGCCATCGGCTCTGCGCAGGGGTGGTCCGGCACACCCAGGGCACCTCACAACCACTGATGGATCCAGGTGGGGGTAAAAGTCCCACACGAGGGGCCGCTGCAAAGGGCCATCCCAGCCTCAGCGTCTTCCGTGTGGTCAGCCACACAGCTGAGACCGTGTCCCAGCTCAGATTTGCCCTCCGCCCACTCCTGCCTTAGGGGAGGTGCAAACGCCCTAACCGCCCTAGAGATGGTGAAGGAGGGATGGGTGGGCTTGGAGAGGTGGGCTCGCTCGAATGGAAGAGCGCCCAGAGGGCTCCCCGCTGACCAAAGCGCAGCGGAATTTGCCGGTGGGAGGGAGAGTGGTGGCCCTCCGAGCAGGGGGTCTGAAGGGAGCAGAGACGCAGCTGAACTGGGCTCTCCGACGGCAGTGGGGTCACCGGGCCCTGAGCAGTGCAGGCCAGGTGGCTTCACACCACCCTCAGGAGCCGAGGGCAGCGCTCAGAGTCTGCGAGCCGGAGGGGCAGTTAGGGGGTGCCCGACTCACAGACGTTGCAGAGGGATTGTGGCAGAGAAGGGTCCCCACGCTCAAAATAGACGGACAGTCAACAAAGGCGCTCAGCAAAGGCTCTGTGAGCTCAAATCAGGCATGTCCATGATCCCAGTGAACACTTACGAACTGCAGTTTGGGGACCCCAAACCCCACTATCTGAAGGGGTCACCGGTCCGCCAGCAGGACGGACTCGGACGCACTGTCACAGGGGAACATGGATGTGGTTTCCTTAGTCCTTGCCTCAGCGGAGCTTCGGCCGGTTACGCAGGTAACCGTTTGGGAGGGAAGGACGAACAACGCAAATACTTCGGACTGATGACCGTGGCAGTCCAAGTTGTCAGACTGCCTGCTGCTTCTTGAATGACCTTTGCTACTTTGTATCTTTTAAGAAACTGGTCTATTTAGCCTAACTGTCAAATTTATGGGCATAGAGATGTCTACAGTAGTCCCTTAGTTTCCTTTTAACGTCTTCAGGCTCTTTGGTGATATCCTTTCAGTAAGTTTTGATAACGATGATTTGTGCCTTTTATGATTTGCGGAACAGTCCAGCTAGAGGTTTATCAATTGCAGTGACATTTTGCAAAGTATAAGCTTTTGAGTTCAGTGATTTTCTGTATTTTTTGTTTTCAATATTACTGACTTTTGCGTTCACATTTTTTCCTTTGCCTTCCTTTGTGTTTAATGCTCTCTTTTCCTAGGTGATTTTTTCCTATTGTTCTAAGATATTAAATATATATATAAATATTTAATGCTGGAAAATTCCCCTTTTGCAATCACTGTAGCCAGATCCCGTTGGTTTTTCATGTCTTATTTCTATTTTCATTTAGCTAAAAATGTTTTCTAATTAACGTATGTTAATTAGGCTTAGCTTATTAAACTATATTCTAATACTTTTAGGTTGCTTCTTCTATCAGGAACTGAGAGAGGGACTTGAAAAGTTTCAGGGCTTTTTCTTTTGTAGTTCTGTATAGTTTTTCCTTGTACATTTTGAATCTATGTTATTTGGGACATTCATGTTTGTAATTACTAGAGTGAACCAGTGAACTGTACTTTTACTAAGACGTCTAGGGCTTCTCTGGTGGCTCTGTGGTCACGAATCCACCTGCCAGAGCTGGAGACAGGCACTCCACCCCGGATCCGGGAAAATCCCGCAGGCCACAGAGCAGCTAAGCCCATGTGCCGCAGGTACTGAACCTGCGCTCTCAGCCCGGGAGCCGCAGCTACTGAACTCGTGGGCCCTGGAGCCCCGTGCTCTGCTGCAAGGGCACCCACGGCATGAGAAGCCCGAGCACCGCAGGGAAGAGCAGCCCCTCACCGCTCCTGGGGAAAAGCCTGTGCCGCAGCCGAGGCCCAGCAGAGCCAAGAGTGGAGAAATGAAGAAACAAACAAAATGATGAAAAAAAGTCCATCTCTTGATCTAAAGTCATGCATTTTCCATAAAGTCTGCATTGATACACAGCCACATAATCTCTCTTTTGGTTTAGGTTTGCATCAAGTTCTTTCCCAGCCTATTACTTTCAACCTGCATTATCTTTACATTTTATATATGTCTCTTGGAAGAAGCATGTAAGTTTTGGGTTTTAACTTTATTTTATAATTAAATATTTGTTCTATTTACATGTAATGTAATTATTGATATATTTTATTTGAAATCTACCAACTTGTTAATTGCTTTCAGCTTGTCACATACGATCTATCTTCCTCTTTTGGTCTATTCATGTTCCACAAGATTGATCAGTTTTTTGTTCTTTTATCCTTTTAACTATTAGTAATTACAGATTCTATTACTGTTCCCTTTCTGATTATACTTGAGACTACCGCCAGCATCTTTTAGTTAGAAAATTCAAATTTAAATTAGGATATTTCCTCTTAAAATTTGAAGGAACTTTGAATAATTTTACTTCATTTGCCACCTCACGAATCATACGCTGTTCATATCAGATATATTTTTAAAACTCTCCATACATTATTGCTGCTGTCGTTATTTTAAACCACCTTCATGCAGATTCCCCGCACATATACACTCTCCATCACTGCTGTTTATTCCTCCCTGAATTTCTGAGACGCTATTATCCAGTATCACTGGACTTCTACCTAAAATATTTAAACAGACTTTATATATTTCCTTTAGAGAATTAGCTCTTCTTGTAAAAAATCTCTCAAATTTGTTTGTCAAAGAAGTTTTAATTTTTAAATTTATTTATTATTGAATAATATTTTACTGAATATAAACTTTCAACTTGGCATTTTTATTTCTTTTTGCACTTAGTGGTAACATTCTCTTTTGTTCTGGACTTTTTTTTCCTGAGAGGTAAAGTATCTCCTAATTATTATTCCATTTAATAGTTGTTTTAACAGTCGACTGCTTGAAAGAACTTTTGCTGTTGTTCTGCCTCTGCTTGTTGTTACCGACCCACTTCCCTTCCTCCTCCTCATGCGTGTGTGCTCAGTCATGTGACCCCAAGGACTGCAGCCGGCTAGGCTCTTCTGTCTATGAAATTTTCCAGGCAAGAATACTGGAGATTACCTTCTTATCATTAGTTTTACAGGTTTTACTGTAATATGTGTAAATGTGATTTTGTATGGGATTTATAGTGAATCAAATTTGAGATTTAATGTCTTTCAACATATTTCGTTAAAATCTGTTTAACATAGAGTTTTGCCAAGAGAACGCAAACATTGGTCATAGCAAACACCCTCTTCCAACAACACAAGAGAAGACTCTGCACATGGACATCACCAGATGGTCAACACCGAAATCAGATTGAATATATTCTTTGCAGCCAAAGATAGAGAAGCTCTATACAGTCAGCAAAAACAAGACCGGGAGCGGACTGTGGCTCAGATTATGAACTCCTTATTGTCAAATTCAGACTTAAATTGAAGAAAGTAGGGAAAACCACTAGTCCATTCAGGTATGACCTAGATCAAATCCCTTACAATTATACAGTGCAAGTGACAAATAGATTTAAGGGACTAGATCTGATAAATAGATAGACATTAGTGCCTGATGAACTGTGGATGGAGGTTCATGACATTGTACGGGAGACAGGGATCAAGACCATCCCCAAGAAAAAGAAATGCAAAAAACCAAAATGGCTGTCTGAGGAGGCCTTACAAATAGCTGTGAAAAGAAGAGAAGTGAAAAGCAAAGGAGAAAAGGAATGATATTCCCATCTGAATGCAGAGTTCCAAAGAATAGCAAGGAGAGATAAGAAAGCCTTCTTCAGTGATCAATGCAAAGAATTAGAGGAAAACAATAGAATGGGAAAGACTAGAGATCTCTTCAAGAAAATCAGAGACACCAAGGGAACATTTCATGCAAAGATGGGCTCGATAAAGGACAGAAACGGTATGGACCTAACAGAAGCAGAAGATATTAAGAAGAGGTGGCAAGAATATACAGAAGAACTGTACAAAAAAGATCTTCATGACCCAGATAATCACGATGGTGTGATCACTCACCTAGAGCCAGACATCCTGGAATGTGAAATCAAGTGGGCCTTAGAAAGCATCACTACTAACAAAGCTAGCGGAGGTGATGGAATTCCAGTTGAGCTATTTCAAATCCTAAAAGATGATGCTGTGAAAGTGCTGCACTCAATATGCCAGCAAATTTGGAAAACTCAGCAGCAGCCACAGGACTGGAAAATGTCAGTTTTCATTCCAATCCCTAAGAAAGGCAATGCCAAAGAATGCACAAACTACCGCACAATTGCACTCATCTCACATGCTAGTAAAGTAATGCTCAAAATTATCCAAGCCAGGCTTCAACAATACGTGAACCGTGAACTTCCAGATATTCAAACTGGATTTAGAAATGGCAGAGGAACCAGAGATCAAATCGCCAACATCTGTTGGATCATAGCAAAAGCGAGAGAAGTTCAGAAAAACATCTACTTCTGCTTCATTGACTACACGAGAGCCTTTGACTGTGTGGATCACAACAAAGTGTGGAAAATTATGAAAGAGATGGGGATACCAGACCACCTGACCTGCCTCCTGAGAAACATGTACGAAGGTCAGGAAGCAGCAGTTAGACCTGGACATGGAACAATGGGCTGGTTCAAAGTTAGGAAAGGAGTACATCAAGGCTGTATACTGTCACCCTGCTTATTTAACTTATATGCAGAGTACCTCATGAGAAATGCTGGGCTGGATGAAGCACAAGCTGGAATCAAGATTGCTGGGAGAAACATCAATAACCTCAGATATGCAGATGACACCACACTTATGGCAGAAAGCGAAGAACTAAAGAGCCTCTTGATGAAAGTGAAAGAAGAGAGTGAAAAAGTTGGCTTAAAGCTCAACATTCAGAAAACTAAGACCATGGCATCTGGTCCCATCACTTCGTGGCAAATAGATGGGGAAACAGTGGCAGACTTTATTTTTTGGGCTCCAAAATCACTGCAGATGGTGATTGCAGCCATGAAATTAAAAGACGCTTACTCCTTGGAAGGAAAGTTATGACCAACATAGACAGCATATTAAAAAGCAGAGACATTACTTTGTCAACAAAGGTCTGTCTATTCAAGGCTACGGTTTTTCCAGACTCTTGAGAGTCCCTTGGACTGCAAGGAGATCCAACCAGTCCATCCTAAAGGAAATCAGTCCTGAATATTCATTGGAAGGACTGATGTTGAAGCTGAAACTCCAATACTTTGGCCACCTGATGGGAAGAACTGACTCATTTGAAAAGACCCTGGTGCTGGGAAAGATTGAAGGTGGGAGGAGAAGGGGACGACAGAGGATGAGATGGTAGGATGGCATCACCGACTCAATGGACATTAGTTTGAGTACACTCCGGGAGTTGGTGATGGACGGGGAGGCCTGGCGTGCTGCAGTCAGTCCATGGGATAGCAAAGAGTCAGACATGACTGAGAGACTGAACTAAACTGAACTGAACATATTTTGAAAATTCTTAGCAATGTTGTTTAGATTCTCTTTCTGCTTCATTCTCTCTCAGCTCTCCTTCCACAATTACAATTATGGCCGTGCTAGATTTTTGCTGCTTTTATCCCCCTGTGACTCCTAACCTCGTTTTTCCATATTGCATGGTTTTGTTTCTTCATTCTTCATTCTATTATTTTTTCTAAAACATCTTTCAATTCCACTAATTGTCTCTTTAACTCTGTCTTCATTATTAATAATCTCATCCATTAATTTCTTAGCCTGGTTTATAGTACTTTTTAGTTCTAGAATTTCCATTTGGTTATGTCTTATTTCCATTTCTCTGCCAAAATATCAACCTTGTCTTTTATTATCATTTTACTATGAGTGGCTATCTTAAACTCGTGCATCTCTAGTTACTGTGTATTATCTCTTTTATTTTTTCAATCACTTATTTGTCTCCTTGAGACAAGACTATTATTTTTTTGAGACAAGATTATCTTTTATGGATGTGTGTTTTATGTGGGAAAAAAAACAGAATGCTTAAGGCCTAGGATGAAATATTTCTTGAGAGAATTCTTCTTTATTTTTAGAAGTCAGCTAGATTAAGAGCTATAACAATTCCAGAGCACCTTAATGTATTTCTAAGGATTGAGAGGATTTGAATCTGTCTTCAGCCCTTGCAAGGGTTGGTATATTTCTGAGCTTCTTTTGTAATGATCCATCAGGTCTCTCATTTTCTTGGCAGACACTATATTCCAATTTTCACCCCTCTTTCCCATAAAGGCTCTGCTAAGCTTTGATGTCTTTCATCTGCCTTTGCCGTCTCGGAATCAGGAAAATGTTCCTATAGAAAAAGCATCACTGGATTACTTCCTTTTTCCCAGTCTTGGCCCCATATCTTTAGCTCTCTGAGGCTTTCAAGCAAGTATTTTTATATTAGTCCAGCTTTCCTAGTTGTTGTCAGGAGGTTTTTTCTTATTACCTAGCCTACCACTAACAAAAGTGGAATTCCCCCCAAATAACTTTTAAATGTAACTTGGGAAACTTTCAAATGTATTGCATGGTGATTGTATTAGTTATAAGATTCCACATTAGCCACATTGCAGTGTTGAAAAAATACACTTTTTGCCCTTTGTGACAGAGACAGTCAATATCCATTTGCCCTTTAATTTCCATGAATAGGACATCTGTCTCTTTTGATGGGTATATGGCCACATAAAATATAATCTAATTTTTCAAGTCTTTCTCAGACGTAGGTGTGCTGGAGTAATGTTTGGTCAATGGGATGTGTGTGTGATTTCCAGGCAGTGTCCTGAAAGGAAAGGACACATACTTTTCCATTTCTTCTCCTGTGCTACTATCTAGAATGGAGAAGCAATGGCGGGAGCTCCTTTCAGCCACCATAGACAATGGAGTGACCTTGGCAGTGGACGTCCTTCAGGACAACACAACAGAAGGAGAGGAGCCTGCCTCCCCGTCACTGTGGACCCTCCTGCCGAGGTTCAGCTGACCACTTCCGGACTTCTGGGATGTTGTAGAGCAGTAAATATCTGTCTTACTTAAGCCTCTCTTGCTGTCTTTAACTTGTGCCTAAAATGCCTCCAGGGAGGTTATATATATGCTTTAGTTAAAAGAATACCTAATGAGTGATACGAATCACAAGTAATAATAAATTCACAGGAGGCAATTAGGAGCCTGTAAGTTACCTGAAATTTTAGTGAGAGAGGAAGAATTTCAGTTTCACCTTGAATGAGGGATAGGATTTACATATGCAAAAAAGAGGAAATGAAGCAGTGAGCAGATGAAAGGCATATTGATGACCCGGTAGCTGACCGAACTGGAAGAACAAACGGCAGGGTTCTAGTTGAGGACCAGTGGGGGTATGTGGCTGGAAGACTTGGTTGGTATGGAGATTGGACAGGCCTTGAAAACAAGGCAAAATGACTGGATTCTATTTGCTAAAAACTTACAAAGAATGAACCTGATAAATATTTAATTATTCTGATAATTGAAGTCAGATAATTGAGTGGGTATCCTTTCCCCTCTTCAAGGATCTTCCTAACCCAGGGGTCAAACCCAGGTCTCCCGCATTGCAGGTGGATCCTTTACCAGCTGAGCCACAAGGGAGTTCAGAGAATCCTGGAGTGGGCGGCCCATCCCTTCTCCAGCAGACCTTCCCCACCCAGGAATCGAACCAGGGTCTCCTGCATTGCAGGTGGATTCTTTACCAACTGAGCTATCAGAGAAGACCCTATGAAGAATGATAAATATTTAATTATTCTGATAATTGAAGTCATCCAAGGACTGGTCCAAGCCATGAGTTGCCACCTGAGTCACCTTATTCGAGTATGCTCTGCATTAACACACTTGTCAAGAGTTTGAGAACTGAGATGAAGGATTTCCTGATCATGGTGTGGAAAACCACTCAAAAAATCCCTCAGAACTGGCAAACAGCAAGGAGAGCGGTCAGTGGAATCTTTGCCACTGGGGAGTCAGAAACCAAACCAAAGTGTTTGATGCAGAGGAAAATTATGATGATTTAAACATTTTTTCTACCCGTCCAACAGGTTTTATTATTACATTGCCAGATGGAAAAAGTATTTGTTAAAAAAGTTCGCATTTTTTCCAAGAAGGAAACTTCATCAACGGAAACTTGGCTTGAGAGATGCAGGCAGAAAATGCTCTGCTTATAAATTTTACTTTGAAGCATAATCTCCCATTACTAGAGGTAACTGTGAAAACGGGTCCAGAAGAAAGCCAACTCTCCATGTAAAATATGCTGAAGGTTTTCCACAGAAAAGTTTCTTGCAGACATTTAAAAAAATTGACTAGGAAAAAGTGGAATGTTTGTTGTCATAAAAAATATGAAAAAAGGCTGGTATGTGTGAAATGGCCTATTTTGGAAATTATCACAACACAGACAATGCTATCATCTCAACTAATTAGCTTTTCCTCTTTCTCCTCAGTAACTGCCTTATGGCTATGCACACAGACTTGCGGAGTTTGTGTGTTGTGGTGTTTATATGAAGGAACAGAACAGACACAACAGTCATTTTCATGGAATTTTTGACAAGTATACAAAAATATGAAAATGCTTGCTTGGGTGATGAAAGGAATGTAATTTTGAACTTTGTTATGAAAAGCACTGCATTTGTAGGTAAACGTGAATACCCCATCTTAAATTTACTGTCAACCTCTTTAATAACTGCAGCCAAAGTAACTTGAGACAGAGCCCATTTCCACCAGAACTCTCCCCTTCCCTTATTCCAGAGTTTAACTGAGCATACAGCTGCCCGGGGAGCCTTCGCAGTCAGCTGGGGCTGTTTGAGGGCTGCTGGCTGGTGAAGGTGAGCAAAGGTGATGCAGACACCTGGTCCTGGGGGTCTTCGTCCGCCTCGCCCCGCCCCCAGGGCAGCTAGTCCAGCGGCTCCGGGAACAAAGCGTCAGCTCCAGGCTTCCCCCTGTCTGAGCCCCGCCTCACTTAACTGCCATTTGTCCTTCCAGGCTCTGGGGCTTCGGTGTGTGGGTGGGAGCAGGACTCTCCTCCCCCACCCCTCATGGAAGGAGGCCCTGGGCTTAACCCAGCCCACCCACCAGACGCTTTAGCCTTTTCCCTGGATACACGAGAGTTTCCAGAGTTATAACGGGGGAGAGCCTGAAGACTGAAATGGAGAGGACTAAATCGGGCCCAATACAGTAGGAAATGGCTTCAGTTGCTAAGAAGTACTAATTTTAGCTATTTTCATAATTACTTTTTCAATTGTAAGTACGTGCTATGTTCTAAATCAGTGGTCCCCAACGTTTTTGGCACCAGAAACTGGTTTTGAGGAAGACAGTTTTTCCACAAACTGGGTTGGCAAGGGTGGCTGCGGGATGGTTCAAGGGCATTGCACTTATTATACACTTCATTTCTGTTATTATAACATGAGGTCCGACTCAGACCATCAGGCATTAGATTCCAGAGGTTGAGGGCCGCTGTTTTAGGTCTGATGTTGAACACTGAATATAAAAAGATGATTTCTGTACAAATCTGACCTCAAAATAGTAATGAAGATAGTTCATTCCAAGGAAAGAGCAGTTCAAGGAGAGGAGTGATCCAGTTTATCTTGGGTGGGGTGAGCTCATGGACTCCCTCTCAGATTGTAGGCCTTAGTATGTAGGTTTTGAAGGATGAGGAGGTGTTCGTTTGGCAGGCGAGTAACCCATTCCTGTTGTGTAAGTTGTGAATCCTGGGCTCAGCTAAGACTGAGGCTCAGAGAAAGGTAGGGTTCCCCGTGTGGTGCTGACTTTGGATTTTATCCTGAAGGTGATTAAAGCTGCTGTAGGATTTAAGTGGAGGAGAGAGAACAGGATCTCTGCTTTGGGAAGCACATCCAGGCGCAGAGTATGGGATGGTTTAGAACCTGAAAACCAGGCAGGGAGCCCTGCTCTCAGGGTCCTCAGAGTCCAGGGAGATGAGAGCAGAGGGTCCCTGCAGCAGGGCTGAGACTGTGAGGACAGAGGCGGGACTGGCAACACTTGTGCGTGACAGGAGACGGTGTGGGCAGGCTGGAGTCCTGGTGCCCAGAACGCAGGTGAGGAATCAGCCTCGGATGAGTTGGGGCTGAGACATCCCAGGGAGAAGCCGAGTAACACCAGGTGCCAACCCCAGCTGGTCTGTACAGGCTCCGCTCTGAATGCTCCACGTCCTTCAGCGTCACAGCCCTGCCCCACCCGGGGCTCTTGCACCCTGATTCCAGGTCAGAACTGAGGCGGGGGGACGGGTCCTCACAGAACTCCAATCTGAACACAGGCTCTGAGGTCGGTCTCGCCCTTGATCGGCACACACTTCACCTCTCTGCTCAGCAGGGGAGGGCTGTTGCTGAGCCCCCGGGCCCCTGGCTTGCTGCTGCAGCCACAAAAGGAACCATAGTGGTGGGGAAGGCAGCGCTGCCCCAGGCCAGGAGCCCTCAGAGCTAAGCCGACCCCGCCTGAGCATTGCAGCCGGACAGCGTGGAGGGCACAGTGGAACCCGCAAAGCCATCTTGGGGGCCTGTTAACTTTGGCAGGAAAACACATGTGAAAAACACAAGAAAAACTTTGGAGGAAACACACGTGTGACAAGGGGAAGAGAAACTTTGGTTCCTCTGGGAAGCTCTGCTGAGAAGCGGAGGAGAAAGGGAAGAAAGCCACCAGGTTGAGAGGACAGTTAAGAGTGTTTTACGTGCGCTTGACTTCCGATTTATCCCTCTAGGATGAAAATCATTTGAGCACGTTAACAGCCTGAGCTTAAGAGCGAACAGTGAAAGAAATGCTGAAGCCTCAGGAGAGAAGAGGGAAACCGTGAAGAGGAGGGAAGGGAGCCCGCGGGGAGGGAAGGTAGGGAGCAGTCAAGATGCTCAGCTGAGCTCGTGCGGCCCCCCCGCCCCCCATGGTCCTCCGAGAGACTCGCTCGTCGGCCAGCTGGAAATCCTGGGTGCTTACAGCCCCTTTAGGAATTGTAAGGGTGGGAAAATGTGGAAAGTGGAAAAAGCTGTAAAAATTGCTGTTCCTTCAAGTTTGGTATCTGTGACCTGTTTCAAGTTTACCGTTGCTCATGGGACAGAATGGGTTCACATAGATACCAAATAGCGGTTCGTGTATTAATCTGTTTTGTCTGGAAAAATTCAAAAGCAAATGAGGCCTTTGTGAAAATCCTCCTCTTTCAAAACCAAACCAATACTTGCTCTATAAGTTCCTTGTTAGAGGAGGGAGGCTTGGGCACCCCCTGCCACGAATCATGGGCAGAGCAGGGGGAGGGTGGTCGGAAGACACGCCAAGGTGGGGCTGAAGGAACAGCAGGGTCTTGACAACAACCTGGTCCTCCTGGGTCTCGGTGGCTGGAAAGCCCTTGTTTTCATTCAGTTTTCCTGACAGATTTGTGCTGGTCTGCTCTCACTTTATTTCAGCCCGTATGGTTTAAACGGATGAGTTTTGCTTCTCTTCTACATTTCCAGCTAAATGAATTCTATTTTTATCCAAGTGAAAGCTTACTGGTGATCAGAGTATGTCTGTTCTAGATGGAGTTCATCGCTGAGAGATTCCTTGGGTGGTCTCACCTTGGAGTCTTCAACTGCCGTCCAGGTGAGAGAGGGGATTCCTGTTGAGGGGTCTCTGAGCTGCTCTTCAGTCAGGCTTTATGGGTTGTTTCTCTTAAATACTGGAGAACAAGAGGTCCTGGTTTAACAAAACAAACTATTATATTAGGACCACTTGTCTCTGATTTTATGTTAACAATGTCTCTATTTTCTGATTCAGCCATGTAGTAAGTTTTCCTTTCAGAAAAAAAAAGTGCTTTCTGTTTGCTCTACCACACTGTGTGAATAGTCAACAATAACGTATGGGCACTTAAAACTTTCTTAAGAGGGTAGATCTCATGTTAAGTATTCTTGAAGTTGCTCAGTCGTGTCCGACCCATGGACTATAGCCCACCAGGCTCCTCTGTAGGGATTCTCCAGGCAAGAGTACTGAAGTGGGTTGCCATGCCCTCCTCCAGGGGATCTTCCCAACCCCAGGATCGAGCCCAGGTCTCCTGCATTGCAGGCAGACACTTTACTGTCTGAGCCACAGGGACCTATTACCTAAGTATTCTTACCACAGTGAAATTTAAAAGTTTTATGTGATATTTTTTCAACTCAGCAGGAATTTCTATCCTTCTCTGCCTTTAAATTTTTTCAGATTAAACTCAGCAGCAGCACATAAATTAGTTTTAGCTTTGTTTTATATTCTTAAATCTAAATTTTTTCCAAGCTTTCAACTTTTTTATTGTACTGGGGTATAGTACCAGGCTCCTCTGTCCATAGGATTTTCCAGGCAACAGTACTGGAGTGGGTTGCCATTTCCTTCTCCAGGAGATCTTCCTGACCAAGGGATCGAACCCAGGTCTCCCACATTGTAGGCAGATGCTTTACAGTCTGAGCCACCAGGGAAGTCCTATAGTACATATAGTTGAAGCTATGGTTTTTTCAGTAGTCATGTATGGATGTGAGAGTTGGACCATAAAAAGGGCCGAGTACCAAACAATTGATGCTTTTGAAATGTGGTGTTGTAGAAGACTCTTGAGAGTCCCTTGGACAGCAAGGAGATCAGACTAGTCAATCCTAAAGAAAATCAACACTGAATACTCACTGGAAGGACTGATGCTGAAGCTGAAGCTCCAATATGTTGGCCACCTGATGTGAAGAGCCGACTCATTGGAAAAGCCCCTGATGCTGGGAAAGATTGAGGGCAGGAGGAGAAGGGGGTGACAGAGGATGAGATGGTTGGATGGCATCACATAATCAATGGGCATGAGTTTGAACAAACTCTGAAATATGGTGATGGACAGGGAAGCCTGGTGTGCTGCAGTCCATGGAGTTGCAAAGAGTCGGACACGACTTAACAACTGAGCAACGTCAAGAATAGCTGATCCACATCGTTGTGGTGGTTTCAGGTGAACATCGAAGGGACTCAGCCGTACATATACATGTATCCAGTCTCCCCCAAGCCCCGCTCCCATCCAGGCTGGCACATAACACTGAGTAGAGCTCCATGTGCTACGTAATCAGTCCTTGTTGGTTATCCGTTTTGAATATAGCAATGTGTACATGACCCTCCCAAACTCCCTAACTATCCCTTCCCCTTGGCAATCATGAGTTCCTTTTCTAAGCCTTTGAGTCTTGCTGTTTTCTGAGTAAGTTCACTTGTATCATTTCTTTTTAGACTCAGTATATAAGAGATGTCACACAATATTTCTCCTCGTCTGACTTTCTTCACTCAGTATGGCACTCTCTAGGTCCATCCATGCTGCTGCAAATGAAATTGTTCCATTCTTGTTAACGGCTGAGTAATATTCTGTCATATATATATACACACCGCATCCTCTTCATCCATCCTCTGTTGATGGACACTTAGGTGGCTTCAATGTCTTGGCTGCTGTAAACAGTGCTGCAGTGAACACTGGGGTGCATGGATCCTCTCGGGTCAGGTTTTCCTCCAGATAGATGCCTAGGAGTTGAATTATAGGGTCATATGGTAGCTCCACTTTTAGTTTTTAAGGAATCTCTATACTGTTCTGTGGCCCTGTCACCCTGACTTAATGCTCACAAACATACAGCGTTATGAACGATAGCGCAGGGAGAGCTTGTGAAAGAGCAACTCCCTGAGAAAATGCTGAGTGCGTACTTATTGAGAACTTACCTGGCATTCAGTAACAGAGCTCAGCAAAGCGATAGTAAAGCTTTGAAGATAACGGAGTTTGTTCTGTATGCAGAACATCTGCTGAGGCTGACGTGTCAGCCAAGTTATCTATCTTAAGAGCATGAGAAAGGGCAGCTAAGGAAAGGGGAAGACAGGACAGTCCCCTTGAAAAAGAGGCAACATTTATATTCCCACACTGTTCTCCAGAGTGGCTGTACCAATTTGCATTCCCACCAACAGTGAAGGAGGCTTTCCTTCTCTGCATACCCTCTCTGGCATTTGTTGTCTGTGGACTTTTTTGACGACAGCCCTTCGGCCGGTGTGGGGTGATATCTCAGCGTGGTTTCGCGACGCATTTCTCTAATGACTGGCAAGGGTGAGCTTCTTTTCATGCGCCTATTGGCCACCTGTACGTTCTTCTGGAGAAAAGCCTTATTCAGGTCCTTCTGCCTGTTTTTCTTTATCTAACAAGGTCTATATCCTGACTTCATTTTAAAGCTAGTTTTGCTGAACCGTTTTTAGTTTCCACACTTTGAACGTGTCATTTTGCCTCCTCTGGCCTCGACTGTTTCTGAAGAGACGTCAGCCTGGGTAGACTTTCTCGGCCTGCTTTCAGGTTTGAGGCTGTCTTGGGCTGCCAGCATTTTGGCTGTGATGTAGCTACATGTGAATTTCTTGGTTTTTATCCTTTCTTTTCCTTTAATTTTTCTGATGGGTAGATCAGTATTTTCACCGTGTTTGGGAAGCTGTCGGTTGTCTCTCTGAGCACTTTTTCCACTTTGTCGCCCTCCCCCTTTATCGCTTCCACTGCACTCACGCTGCGCGCTGACCCGAGCCTCAGTGCCTCTTCATCCCCCTCTGTGATCGCTCCCGGTCTTCCTTCTGCCAGCGCAGACCTACTGGCGAGCCTCTAGGGACGTTCTCCTTTGGTTATTACCATTTTCATCTCCAACATTTTTACTTTATTTTTTTTAATGATTTCTCTTGAATCATATTCTCTGTTTAATGTGACATTGTCATCCTGCTTAAGCTTCTTAGGCAGAGTTCCGTTTGGTTCTTTGAACATCTTTATTGAAGCTGCATTGAAGTCTCTGCTAAGTCTACACTCTGGGCCCCTCAAAGGCAGTTTCTCTCACCTGCTTTTCTTCTCTTGCCCTGTATGTGGACCACACTTTCCCATTCATTGCATATCTCAGAATTTTTGGTTAAAAACGGGGGATTTCAGATAATATATTGTAGCAACGCTGAATACTGACTCACCTCTGGGTGTTGTTGTTTGCTCGGTTGTTTAGCTCTTGGCTGAACCAGATCTCTAAAGTCTATCTCCCCGCCAGCTTGCCCCCGAACATCAAGGGCAACCCCTAGTATCTCCAACCAGATTGCCACCATCTTCTAGTCTGGCTATGGAAGTTTCACCTCTGGGTCAGCCCAGGTCACTTTTTGGTCAACGGCTGTGTTTAAGTCAGTGACATTTTTCACCCTTTGACGCATTGCGTGATGGGGGCTCGGAGGCAGCTAACGCAGCTCACTAAGCTCACCTTTTCTGCCTCTTATTCATCCAGAGAGCAGCAGCCTGTGTTTTCCTTGCTGACCTCTCCTGAGGGACACGGTGGGAGGCGTGAATGGTCTTCCAGGCCACCAGGCCTGGCTTGCTATTCCTCACAGGCCCGGCTCCATAGGAGTTACCCCTGGGTCAGAGCAACTTAGTCAGTTTTGGTCACAAGACCCTCGTGCTGGTGTGACTCCTGCCCTGGTGATGGTCTGTGTGTGGCCAGGAAACACTCACATCTGCTGCTCGCGACATGGGCACAGGCTCGGCCACACCCAGCCTCGCACCTTCCCTCCAGGTCGTCTGAGAAGCTTCTGGCAGCTCTGCCGTCTTGCTCACACTGTGAAGCTACCAGCCCCGTGGTGGCTTCCCCCTACCCAGACCCCCACGGTTACTGACTCCACCTTTGGCTAGGGGCCCTCCAGGCTCCTGTTCCCCGCGGGCAGGACTCCTCCACATCCTGTCCTGCCTTCCTCCACTCCCGCTGCACCAGCGCAGGGGTGGAGAGGCAACCTTTCTTTCTGCAGCGACACCCATGCTCTGCAAGTGGGAGCCTGGAGGGGAACAAGTGAGCTGGGGTGCAGACCCCAGGATCAGCCTGCCGTGCTGGGGAAGGCTTCCCTCCTCCAGGTGGGAGCCGAGCGGGGAGAGGCTTCTGCGACGCGGTTCAGGAGGAGGATGCCTGGTGAGGGCAGCTCATCCTCCCGGGGAGGAAAACACAGCCCTGCCTGAGAACTGCGGTGGGGGCGGGGGGGGGGGGGGGCGCCTGTGTGGTCGGCAGCACCTGCCAAGGACGCAGCCTCTGCTAGACAGGACCTGGGGGCCGAGAGTGATCCTCCTGGTCATGGTTCAAATGTCTTTATGTTAACATGGTAAGAAGCAGGCAGAGAAACTGTAAATCACTCTGGCCAATGCCCACTGAGGTTCAGTCAGAAATCATGATGTAAGTCACTATAGACTTACACCTCGGCAGCGAGTGTTTGTGCAGAGCTTTAGTGGTCGAGTCTCAATTTCCTCACCAGGAGCGTCTCTGATGGCTCAGACGGTGACATTATCTGCTTGCAATGCTGGGGAGCGGGGTTCGATCCCTGGGTTGGGAAGATCCCTTGGAGAAGGAAATGGCAACACACTCCAGTACTCTTGCCTGGAAAATTCCATAGATGGAGGAACCTCACAGGCTTGTCATGAGGTCCTCTCACAGGACCCCATGCGTCCATGGGGTCGCAGAGTCAGACACGACTAAGTGACTTTGCTTTCACTTTTTAGTAGTCTAGTCTCAATTTCCTCAACTTCCTAAGGAGGTGAGAGCTTTGACGGGACCCCGAGAGAAGAGAGGGAACATGCAGGGCAGAGCGGGCTTCCCCTGGGGACACCCCGAGGCCCCAGCAGTTCAGCCCGCACAGGGGTCCCGGGCAGATCTGAGAAGAAAGGCACAAGAGCCAGAAGTCATGATGACCTGCTCAAAACTGTGCCCAGGGCGGACTCCAGTACATCAAGAGTCTCCTGCTTTCTTGGATGAAAAATCTGCAAATGTTGTGAGGCTAGAATTCCTTCTGTCTGGACAATAAAATCGTAAACGCTGGTTGTGCGTGTCAGTCTGCCCAAAGGGGTTCAGAAGCGCTCTCTCTGGCTTGGTGTGCGGCAGTTTCTGGCTTAGACACGGCTTCCAGCAAAGCACTGCTTTTCAGGAAGATGTAAACCAGCAGGGCCCAAGCCCCTTGCTCTGTTGACAAGGCCCAGAGAGGCGAGATCATTCGCTGCGATCCTCCCGGCTTGCGGGCCAGGCCCAGCGCTGGTCGCTTCACCTGACAGACGAGGGGCTGGAGGGCACAGCGTCCCCCAAGCGCAGCTTAGCCAGCAGGTCTGAAAGCGGAGACATCTGCCCTGCAGCAGAGACTGTGTCGGACTCAGCTGGGCTGGTCAGTAAGAGGTTTTCCAAGATCAGAGTGAGATTTTGAAGCTTAAGACTTGAGCAAGACTACCGTACTTTCCTCCTCAGGCTCCAAGTTTTAAAACTCACTGCTCTAGGTTAAAGCCTTGGAAGCTGGTGTTAAACTGTGACCACGATTAAGAGCTTGATGTTTAAGATTTTGTTGGATTGAAGCTTGCCCAGTTGAGGGATGTTTGGGAAAAGGCTCAGCATAAGGAAGAGCCAGGGAGAAGTCCTGGAGCAGGTGGTGAGGAGGCAGGCAGGGAGACAGAGCAGGGCTGTTAACAGAAGCTAGACCCCCATCCGCAACTGCTGACTCCCGCCGGTCCTTGCTCTGTGCCTGGACCGTTCTTACTCATGCTTCGTTTTTTTAACCTTCACAGCAGCCTATGTCAATGATATTATTATTGTCTTTCATTCTGCAGCCAGGACCTCTGCCTTGTACATGGCAACACACAGGGACCAGACACTACTGGATAAACTCAGGTTATGTTCTGGGCCAAAAGGCATGCTCCACTCCACTTCCAAAGCAGGCAAACGCAATGATTCTCCCCAATGGCAACTCCTCAGACTATCGTCTCCCAGGGGAAAATCTTTATAAATGACCCTCAATGACACTGAACGTCACAGCCAATGCCGTAAGAAAGACCACATGCAAATCCATCTCCATTCCTAGAAAAATAGACTTAAGTACCAGGCTTAGAATCAGATCCTTGGTTTCATTTAGTGGATGGAAGGGAGCTTTATGTGCTCCCTCAAAGTTTATCCCACGACGTGACAATGTCAGTTTGGGAACAGGCAGCAGTGCCAACAGCTGCATCACTACAGTTTCCAGCTACTCCAGACATCTTCTGGAAACTGGCCTGAAAGAGGTAAACTTGAGCAGCAGCTTGTACTTCCTGGCCTTTGCCCTTGGTCCAGTCCCTGCCAGACCTCCTGCAACGGGGGCCGTGTTCTACACATGGCAGGTACGCTCAGCCTGAACTGAGTTCTAGTTGTAAGAGCAAACAGAAAAAAATTCTTTTAATTTTCAAAATGTTTCCCTCTCCTGGAAATAAATAAAACTTGAGCCTGGAAGAAGGTCTTCACTGAGTCCTAATGGTTTCGCCTTGTTGTGCAAGGTGCTGGGAGCTCTGAGTGGAAGGAAGACCCCGAGGGGGGAGAAGACCACCCAAGCACCCCCAGTAAACGAGATATTCAGGAAAGGACTTCATTTGCACCAAACTCTTTCTTTTTTTACATCAGGGGTAGGGAAATATTGCCTGGAATATCTGAGTGACTATCTCCACTTCATTTTAGTTTCAAACACCTAATCTGTGACTAAAGAAAAAATGATGAAGAGAAAGGTGTCAATCTGGATGATCAGCTGATGTCTGAACACAGCGGCATTGGAAGCGCTCCTGTGACCTCAGCACCTCTCCCCGGATACGCCCACCCCAGGCAACTCCAAGCCTCCACCCGGGATCTCAAGGCAGCCCCAGTGGCACAGGAGAACTGAAGGATGAAGGCCTTGGCATTCATGCCCCTGGGATGGGACATTTCTGGGATGGCACACGCCAGATGTTCACCGCAATAATCCACTTATTAATGACCTTCTCTTCCCCATGTCTCCCCCCCGTGACCCCATCAACAACTCCAGGGCCACCTCCCAAACAAACTGGCTGCTCAGAGTTAGCTGCAGAGTTATTTGTGACAGAAAGAAAAAGCTATAATTTCCTGCTGATGGAACCAGGAAGGGTGCTGGTAAGAAACAGTGCCTGCTATTTGCTTCAAGGACTGTTTTGTTTTTTTTAAACCCAAAGCTTTTAATTTAAAAAAAAATTTATTTTTAATTGGAGGATAATTGCTTTACAATCCTGTGTTGGCTTCTGCCATACAACAACGGGAATGAGCCGTGAGTGTGCATGTTCCCTCCCTTTTGACCTCCCCCACGGCTGTCGCAGAGCACTGATGTGCGTGCTGTGTCTGTGGAGCAGCCCCCGCTGGCGGCCCCTCTCACACGCGGCGGTGTGTGTCACTCACACTTGGCCCACGCTCTCCTCCTGCCCTGTCCACAGTCTGCTCTCTCTGTCTGTGTCTCTATTCCTGCTTCTGTAGCATTTTTGCTGTCACTCAAAGCCATGTGAACGTATAAGAATATATAAAACAAACATATTTTAAAAATCCAATTAACTGACTGGAAAGTATTCAAAATGTTTGAGTTCTCACTCCTTCTCCACGTGGCCTTGAGTGGACCCCATGGTCTGGGAGATAAAGCCACTTTTGTGTGGCAATAAAAACAATCCCTGCTTCAAACTTATGGGGAAAAAATTGACGTACATAAGTTGAGTGAATCTTAAGTGCATGACCCGATGAATTTTACACACACACGTCCCCCTGGATCCAAGTACCAGATCAACACACAGAACCTTTCTGACCTCCCCGACCCTCAAAGGATCCTCAAAGGATCTGACCTCTGCCACCAGAGTACCGTCTGTTTTCATACCCGGTGTCCCCAGGCTCGTCCTCCGTAGACAGTCTTGGGTCTGGTTTCCTCCCCGTTGGTCACATCATGTGCGTCAGCGGTCTGTTCTCTTTGTTGCTGTAGGTTATCCCAGGGCACAACAATAGCACAGGTTACCTGTTTCTCCTGTTGTTGATGAATATGAGGTTGCTTTTAATTTGGGGATGCTATTAAAAGACCGCTAAGAGTACTGTACATGTGCTGCGGTGGACACACACACACACATTTATCTTGGGTGTCACCATGGATGGAGCCAATGGATCACCAACCGACACAGGTTTGGTCTTTAGCAGCTACTTCAAACGGTTTTCCAAGGGGCTTGCACCAACTTTCACTCTTACCAACCAAGAACGTGAGCTCCCTGCTCCATCTCCTTCCTAACACTCGATTCTGTTGGCATGTTTGATTTCTTTGAGTATATAGAGCATTTCTTTGATAAATAATGATGAGTAAGTAGTTTAATCACACTTCCATATGCTCATTAGCTACTTGGGTATCCTCTTTTGAAAGCACGTGAAGAACACATGGTTTTAATTCTAAATAAAATACTAGTATATAACATTAGGCTGTTGTTCAGTCGCTAAGTCATGTCTGACTCTTTGTGGCTCCATGGACCATGGCATGCCGGGCTTCTGTGTCCTTTACCATCTCCCAGAGTTCACTCAAACTTTCAGATCACTTCAAAAAATTAAAAGATGCTTGCTCCTTGGAAGAAAAGCTATGACAAAAGTAGACAGTGCATTAAAAAGCAGAGACATCACTTAGCCAACAAAGATATGGTTTTTCCAGTAGTCTAGGTTTGTGAAAGCTTTCCTTCCAAGGAGCAAGCATCTTTTAATTTCATGGCTGCAGTCACCGTCTGCATTGATTTTAAAGCCCAAGAAAATGAAATCTGACACCGTTTCCACTTTTTCCCATCTATTTGCCATGAAGTGATGGGACCGGATGCCATGATCTTAGTTTTTTGAATGTTGAGTTTTAAGCCAGCTTTTTCACTCTCCTCTTTCACCTTCATCAACAGGCTCTTTAGTTCCTCTTCACGTTCTGCCTTTAAAGTGGTATCATTATGCCCTCAACAAAAATGGTCCATGAAAAACAATAGATGTCAAAGCATATCTCATTTTCAAAAATTACCTGAAAGTTTCAAAGATGAATTTCCTTACTCAAGAATGTCACCCTGGAAATCCTGAGAGTAATAAGCTGACAATGAGCTGTCTGTGTCCAAATGATCGTAAGTGCTGAACCGCTGAAACCCACCCTCGAGAGCTTGCATGGAAGCGGCTCAGCCTGGTCTGACGGCACAGAGTCTTTGCTCAGGTCATCTGCGGTCCTGCTGGTGAGTGACTGTGGTAGATCACGTGGGCGTGCGGGGCGCAGGGTCTCTCTCATGGAGGAGTTCACGGCTCGTGGCTACCGCACTCAACTTACGGACACGGGGCCTCTGCTTCCCTCCCGCCTCACCTGTCTCTCAGCAAACAGCTTCTGTTCCAGCTTCCAGAGCACCTTGCTATCCAGACACAACCTCCCTGTGACCCAGTGCATTCCCACGGTGCCTGTTGGGACAGGGGAGAGGCCTGACATGGATCATCCCCTCAGTGAAGCAAAGAGAAACGAAGAGCAGGCTCCTGGCCGACGTGAAACTGAGGGGCATGCGTGATGGGCTGTAGAAAGGCCCACACATCTCTAACTCCAGCAGCTTCCGCGGGGGAAGCATCTTGGCCTCCCTCCTCTCTGCCCCAGCAGAGGTGGACCCAAGCAGCATCAGGTGGACCCATTCCTCCAGGCAAGACTCAGCATTACCCACCCCACAGCTCAGGGGCTTGAAGAGGCCATGGGCAGGACAGACCCCAAGAGAGACAGAGAGGCCAGACGCACAGGTGAGAAGCCGTGTTAGTGGTGGCTCCTCTGGCCTTAGCCAAGAGGGGCAGACAGCAGCCTTGTCCTTCCTGCACATCTGATCCGGAGCTATATGCAAAAGAAAACAGCTGTGTTAACGCCCTGACTTTTGTGGTAGTTTGTTACAGAGCAGTAAATAAGCAGAACACGCTCTGATGGGGTGGGCGCTGTCCACCCACGTGCTTTTCTGAGTGCGGAATACAGCAGGGAACAAACACCTAACCACTGGTTTCATCTCAGAAGAGGCATTAAGATCTCTGCCTGGGGTTCAGTGACATCCTGCACTCCTCCTGTGATAAGCGACGTAAGCCTCAGGAGTGGGCATTGTGGGAGCTGAGCAGGGCCTCCGGGCAGACAGCTGTGGGCTCCGTCAGCTCCTCCAGCAAAGTGAAGACCGAGGCTCTCAGCTGCCCCCTTAGAGACTGTGATACACATGTCCAGTGAAGGCCTTGATCAATGACACCCTGGCAACCAATGGCTCTAATTACAGGCGAGTCTTCTTTTTAACGACTTCTAGCTTGAGGCTTGAGGATGACATCTTCGGGCTGCATCTGAATTGGAGGCTGACCCGGAGGCTGACCCGATGAAGATGTGGGCTTGTGGCCACTGCTCACCTAGAGGCTCTGTGTTTGTGCCCCAGCAGGACCCCTCCCTGAGGGTCAGGGGAGGAAAGGCATCATCTGTCAAGTTTCTTTTGCAGCTGCAAGATGTTCAACATCACTAAGATTTAGCTACTTTTGCAGAACGAATTACTTCAAACCTTAGGGGCTTCAAACAAGAACTTTATGTTGCTTTTACACAAAGCTGGGGGGCAGGAATTTGGTAGGGACATGGCTGTGCACCTTTCACTTAGGGTCTTTAGTGTGGTTATGCTCCACTGGCAGCTGAGGCCCCAGTTGTTTGAGGGCCTGTTGCAGTGAAAGGAAAAAAGAAGAATGAGTTTTTCTCTCTCCCTTTCCTGAGAACAAAGAATATGAAGAGAACAGTGAATCGGCCTGAACATCCCTGCTTTTTTTACTCTAACTGCTCCTAATTCTGTGTGTCTATAACTAAATTTGCTTTTCTGCCCCCTAACTCTGCAGAAGCTACACTTTGCACCTATTTTCCTTTGACTCTATGCTAAATACCTCCCCTATCTGGTGTTTACCCTTATAACACTCTTCCCCTTGTAGTCACATATCAGAAAGAAGGTGCAGAGCCACCAAACTGCCAGACTCAATTACTGGGTTACTACTGACAGTTTATGACTGTCTCTGAAACAATGCAAGAGGGAGAAGTCAAGATCCTGCCCCCCGTTCCCCATCACTGACTCTCGCCTGGGAGCCCTGCCGTCTGCAAGCCCCGGGACCCCTCGGGGTGGGGTGGGGGGTGTGCACACGGCTCTCCAGCCATGAGCCTACGGGGTTCCCTCTCAGTCTGCTGAGACTAAAGCCACGTTTCTATTTCCTCCAAACTCTGTCTCCGTATTTTTCATTCTCGTTCGGTGGGCAGAGAAGGCCAATTTTGGCCACTGACAGGGCCTGGAGCCAGATGCCCAAGGTGGGAGCTTACTTCTTGGATTTCTCTGGGTGTGGGACAGAGGCCCAAATCATTGCAGATGTCTCAGGATAACTCCTCACATGGCCTCCCTCACTGGCTCCCCAACAGAGTGTCCCAGGAGAACCAGATGGAAACCATGGTAACCCAGATCTTAAACATTAAAAAAGTCAGAGTTGATTTTTAAGGACAAATTGGCAAACGATATAAAAATACAGTGAATAAAAATTTAAAGAGCAAAATTATTTCATGAACTTTCCATTCAGTTCAGTCGCTCAGTTGTGTCCAACTTTTTGCGACCCCATGGACTGCAGCAGGCCAGACTTCCATGTCCTTCACCCACTCCCAGAGTTTGCTCAAACTGATGTCCATCGAGTCAGTGACGCCATTCAACCATCTCATCCTCTGTGGTCCTCTTCTCCTCCCGCCTTCAATCTTTCCCAGCATCAGGGTCTTTTCCAGTGAGTCAGCTCTTCACTTCAGGTGGCCACATCAGTATTAGAGCTTCAGCATCAGTTCTTCTGATGAATACTCAGGACTGATTTCCTTTAGGATAGACTTGTTGGATCTCCTTGCAGTCCAAGGGACTCTCAAGAGTCTTCTCCAACACCACAGCTCAAAAGCATCAATTCTTTGGCACTCAGTTTTCTTTATGGTCCAACTCTCACATCCATACATGACTGCTGGAAAAAACAGCTTTGACTAGCCAGACCTTTGTTGGTAAAACAATGTCCCTGCTTTTTAACATGTTTTCTAGGTTGGTCATAGCTTTTCTTCCAAGGAGCTAGTGTCTTTTCATTTCATGGCTGCAGTCACCATCTGCAGTGATTCTGGAGCCCCCCAAAATAAAGTCTGTCACAGTTTCCATTGTTTCCTCACCTATTTGCCATGAAGTGATGGGACCGGATGCCATGATCTCAGTTTTTCGAATGTTGAGTTTTAAGTCAGCTTTTTTACTCTCCTCTTTCATTTTCATCAACAGGCTCATCAGTTCCTCTTTGCTTTCTGCCATAAAGATGGTGTCATCTGCATATCTGAGGTCATTGATAATTCTCCTGGCAATCTTGATTCCAGCTTGTGCTTCATCCAGTCTGGGATTTCACATGATGTACTCTGCATATAAGTTAAATTAGCAGGGTGACAATACACAGCCTTGACGTACTCCTTTTCCTATTTGGAACCAGTTTGTTCTTCCATGTTCAGTTCTAACTGTTGCTTCTTGACCTGCATACAGATTTCTCAGGAGGCAGGTAAAGCGGTCTTATATTCCCATCTCTTGAAGAATTTTCCACAGTTTGTTGTGATCTACACAGTCAAAGGCTTTATTGTAGTCAATGAAGCAGAAGTAAATGTTTTTCTGCAACACTCTTGCTTTTTCTATGATCCAACGGATGTTGGTAATTTGATCTTTTGCTCCTCTGCCTTTTCTAAATACAGCTTGAACATCTGGAAGTTCTCAGTTCACGTACTGTTGAAGCTTAGCTTGGAGAATTTTCGAAATTATTTTGCTAGTGTGCCAGATGAATGCAATTGTGCGGTAGTTTGAGCATTCTTTGGCATTGCCTTTTTTGGGGATTGGAATGAAAACTGACCTTTTCCACTCCTGTGGCCGCTGCTGAGTTTTCCAAATTTGCTGGCATATTGAGTACAGCACTTTCACAGCATCATCTTTTAGGATTTGAAATAGCCCAACTGGAATTCCATCACCTCCACTAGCCTTGTTCGTAGTGATGCTTCCTAAGGCCCACTTGACTTCACATTCCAGGGTGTCTGGCTCTCGGTGAATGATCACACCATCATGATTATCTGGGTCGTGAAGATCTTTTTTGTATAGTTCTTCTGGGTATTCTTGCCACCTTTTCTGCTTCTGTCAGGTCCATACCATTTCTGTCCTTTACTGTGCCCATCTTTGCATGAAAAGTTCCCTTGGTGTCTCTAATTTTCTTGAAGAGATCCCTAGTCTTTCCCATTCTACTATTTCCCTCTATTTCTTTGCATTGATCAGTTAGGAAATCTGTCTTATCTCTCCTTGCTATTTGTTGGAACTTTGTATTCAGATGGGTGTATATTTCCTTTTCTCCTTTGTCTTTCACTTCTCTTCTTTTCTCAGCTATTTGTAAGGCCTCCTCAGGAAACCATTTTGCCTTTTGTGTTTCTTTTTCTCAGGGATGGTTTTGATCACGGCCTCCTGTACAATGTTATGAACTTTCATTCATGGTTCTTCAGGCACTCTGTCTACCAGATCTAATCCCTTGAATCTATTTGTCACTTCCACTGTATTATCATAAGGGATCTGATTTAGGTCATACCTGAATGGTCTAGTGGTTTTCCCTACTTTCTTCAATTTAAGTCTGAATTTTGCAATAAGGAGTTCAAGATCTGAGCCACAGTCAGCTCCTGGTCTTATTTTTGCTGACCATATAGAGCTTCTCCATCTTCAGCTGCAAAGAATATAATCAATCTGATTTCCATATTGACCATCTGGTGATGTCCTTGTGTAGAGTTGTCTCTTGTGTTGTTGGAAGGGGGTGTTTGCTGTGACCAGTGCATTCTCTTGGCAAAACTCTGTTAGCCTTTCCCCTGCTTCATTTTGTACTCCAAGGCCAAACTTGCTTGTTACTCCAGGTATCTCTTATCTTCCTAGTTTTTCATTTCAGTCCCCTATGATGAAGAGGACATCTTTTTTTCAGTATTAGTTCTAGAAGGTGTTGTAAGTCTTCATAGAACCATTCAACCTCAACCTTTTCTGCATTAGTGGTTGGTTGGGGCATAGACTTGGATTACTGTGATATTGAATGGTTTGCCTTGGAAACAAACAGAGATCATTCTGTCGTTTTTGAGATTGCACAGAAGTACTGCATTTTGGGCTCTTCTGTTGACTACGAGGGCTACTCTATTTCTTCTAAGGGATTCTTGCCCACGGTAGTAGATATAATGGTCATCTGAGTTAAATTCGCCCATTCTGGTCCATTTTAGTTCACTGATTCCTAAAATGTTGATGTTCACTCTTGCCATCTCCTGTTTGACCACTTCCAATTTACCTTGATTCATGGACCTAATATTTCATGTTCCTATGCAATATTGCTCTTTACAGCATCAGACTTTACTTCCATCACCAGTCACATCCGTGACTGGGCGTTGTTTTCTCTTTGGCTCTGTCTCTTCATTCTTTCTGGAGCTGTTTCTCCACTCGTCTCCAGTAGCATATTGGCACCTACTGACCTAAGTAGTTCATCTTTCAGTGTCATATCTTGCCTTTTCATACTGTTCATGGGGTTCTCAAGGCAGGAGTACTGAAGTGGTTTGCCATTTTCTTCTCCAGTGGACCATGATTTGGCAGAACTCTCCACCATGACCTGTCCATCTTGGGTGGCCATACATGGCATGGCTCATAGTTTCACTGAGTTAGACAAGGCTGTGATCCACTTGATCAGTTTGGTTAGTTTTCTGTGACTGTGTTTTTCATTCTGTCTGCCCTCTGAGGGATGAGAAAAAGAGGCTTGTGGAAACTTCCTGATGGGAGGGACTGGCTGCAGGGAATCTGGGTCTTGCTCTGGTGGGTGAGGCCATGCTTAGTAAATCTTTAATCCAATTTTCTGTTGAAGGGTGGGGCTGTGTTCCCTCCCTGTAGTTTGGCCTCAGGCCAAACTATCATAGGGATAATGGTGGTAATGGAGACATCCTTCAAAAGGACTTATGCCAGCATGCCCCGTGCTTCCCAGGACTGCTGTAGTCAGTGCCCCTGTCCCCCCGGCAGGCCACTGTTGACCCATGCCTCTGCCAGAGACTCCTGGACACTCACAGGCAAGTCTGGCTCAGTCTCTTGTGGGGTCATGGCTCCTTTCTCCTGGGTCCTGGTGCACACAAGGTTTTGTTTGTGCCCTCCAAGAGTCTGTTTTCCCAGTCCTATGGAAATTCTATAATCAAATCCCACTGGCCTTCAAAGTCAAATTCCCTGGGGAGTCCCAGTTGCTCTGCAGATCCCCAGGTTGGGGAATCTGTTGTGGGTCCTAGAACTTTGAAACAGTGTGAGAACTTCTTTGATATCACTGTTCTCCAGTTTGTGAGTTGTCTGCTCGGTTGTTCTATGGTGGAGCTAATTGCGACCTTCTCCAAGAGGATTTATGCCATATGGCACAGTTCCCAGGTCTGCTGCAGCCGGAGCCCCTGTCCCTGCCACAAGCCACAGCTGATCCATGCCTCCACATGAGACACTCAAACACTCAAAGGCAAGTCTGGCATAGTCTCTTGTGGGGTCTCTGTGCCCTGGTGTGCACAGATTTTATTTGAGTCCTCCAAGCGTCTCTGGTGGGTATGGGGTTTGATTCTAAATGGAATTTTCCCCCTCCTATTGGCTTGTTGGGGCTTCTCCTTTGCCCTTGGGTGTGGAGTATCTTTTTTTGTTGGGATCCAACATTCTCCTGTCCATGATTGTTCAGCAGCTAGCTGCAGTTTTGGAGTTCTCACAGAAGATGAGCGCACATAGCTTCTACTCCGCCATCTTGGAACTGTGTCATGAACTTTAACTTCAAATATAAGTTACAATTTCATTGGTTTCTAAATTTACTGCTAAATTATTTCTATTGCATGGAGCTTTGCCAAGCTCATGCAGACCTGGCTGAATGGGTCACTTCTCTGAGCTATAAGTGCCTGGGATGCAGAGTGTGGACAAGAGCAGAAGTGACTGCCAGGTGGGCTTGTTCGTGATGCGGTGGTCTTGAGTATTACTAAGGAAGGGACAGCGAGGAAGGAATCCCAATATGGGAAATGGCTCCAGAGAGTTGTGGGAATAAACTACTTTCATTTGGACTGAACAAAGTGTTTGAGCGGGAAGGCAACAAAAATGTGTAGTTTGGTGGAGAAGAGAGAAGAAGGCAGCTCTTGGCGTTGAGGAACGCAGCTTTGGGTAAACACCTGAGGGAGAGCTAGCAGGGCTCCCCGGTCCCTGTTGCTCCGCCTTCACCACACCCACCTCCTGAGTCCCCAGTCTTGGTCTCCAACCGGAGAAGCAGCACTTTATTTTTCTGTCTTCTTAGGAATTAAACTCTAAGAAGATGGCATTAAAACTGCATTTTCAAAAGAGCATTTCATAAACAGAACTATAAGGAAAACTAAAAGAAACAGTTTTTATATTATTATTCAAAGGGAAGAAAATATGAGCCCTGCCTGGGGTGCAGAGTGGGGCTGCAAATACAGGCGGTGCGGGGGAGGGGAGAGGGGGAGGAACCCGAGCTGCAGATTCCCAGGGACCGCGCCCAGGTGAGGGCGTCAGACGTCATGACACCTGCCCGCCCACGTGGTCCGGTCACAGCTGCCCACACACAGCACCGACCCCAACCGGGCGCAGAGGCCGGCGGGTTGACCATGCTGCCCTTGCCGAGCCTCCGTTTCCTCTTCTGGTTTCCTTTTCCATTCCTATTCCGGTTCCGGCTCCTCAGGTTTTGTGTTTTATAAACTGCAGGGAGAGCTGATTGCGCAGAGAATCCAAGCAGGAAGTGAGTGTTTGGGGGATGAGCACTCTAAAGGGATCAGCGAAGTTCTCTTGGTTACAACCAGGCACAGCCTCAGGACACACGTGGGCCTAAGGGAGCTTCCTCTTCTGCAGTCACATCGCGTCCAACTCCTCGTGTTTACTTTATGTTGACTCATAAAGGCGTTTGAGCTAAAGCTCACTGTTTATTTCTTGTGTAATCATCTCTGCGTTCTTTGTGATCAGCCGGCTGAGTTTACCAGAACAAAGCACTGATGACAACTCAGCTTTTCCTGTCAGCGCCCAGGCGGTCTCCCTGCAGGCGGTGAACCCTGGAGGCCAGGGTGAGCCTCTGGTCCTCAAAAGTCCAGCACTGCCCCCCATGCTCTGGGTGCTGACTGCTGACTAACTGTGTTGGACCGCTGAACATGTGGTTAAAAACAGTTCTTTATTTTGTTTTCCGCTGCTGCTGCTGCTGCTAAGTCGCTTCAGTCGGGTCCGACTCTGTGAGTCCCCATAGAGGGCAGCCCACCAGGCTCCCCCGTCCCTGGGATTCTCCAGGCAAGAACACTGGAGTGGATTGCCATTTCCTTCTCCAATGCATGAAAGGGAAAAGTGAAAGTGAAGTCACTCAGTCGTGTCCGACTCTTCTCAACCCCGTGGACTGCAGCCTACCAGGCTCCTCCGTCCATGGGATTTTCCAGGCAAGAGTACTGGAGTGGGTTGTCATTGCCTTCTCTGTTGTTTTCCTTTAAACTTGCTCATTTTCTTCTCTTCTTCCTTAAAAAAATTAAGGGAAGCAAGCCATTGAAAAGGTAGCACCTCTTTCAGATGCTCTGTGTGTGGTGTCTGTCCACGCCACTGGTCAGGGCTGCCCTGTGAAAGAAACACCACATGGAACCCTTCTCAAAGCTGACAACGGCCTCCTGTGCAACCGGGCTCGGCAGATACTGTCCCTCCACCCTGGGCAGTCCACGTCAGTCCCCCATCCCTGCCACATGCTCCACTAGTGGGCTCAGGCCCAGCCCCAGCCCCAAGTCCTCTGCATCTCTGTCCTCTGGCTCTCTCCCTTCTCCCCTCCTCCTCCTCTCTGGACTGGTCACCCCATCATGGTCCTCTGGGCACCCCAACCTGCCTCCCCTCCCCCCCCAGCCAGCTCTGAGGGAAGGGCCCTGGTCTTGCAAGGCTGGATCTACTTTGGAGGAGGACCTGAGGGAGCAAGGAGCATCCTACCACACCTCCCTCCTTCCCCACAGCCCCGCCTCTCCAGGCTCACCACAGGGCACACTCTGCCAGGCCTTTCTCAAAGATGAAGGGTCTGGGTTACCAGTTCCTGTTAAACATGAATGATTTAACACCTGTCACCTGCGCCTGGGGCCTGGTTTAGAAGACCAGCGTCTCCTCCTGAGAGCTGCTGGCTTTGTTTCTGCTGGTTCTGCCTGGGGAGGGAGCCCTAGCCCCCGGGTTGCTCTCCCCGGGGCCTCCTCATGCCCATCTCCTGGCTCTGTTGGGTGAGAACTCCGGCCTGGCCTGGCACTAAACTCTGCTTAGATGAGTGGAGAGTCTCCATGTTTCCCTCAGCAAGGAAAGCAAGATGCTTCCCGAGATGGGCTGAAGGTGAGAGTGTCCACCCTGGGCTTGTAGAACCTCCAGTTGTCCAGTTGGAAGCGACAGCAAGTTTTGCTCACTCCAGACTCAGACAAGTGGTGAGAGAAAGGTAAGGAGGGGTCAGATCACCTGTGGCCTCAAGTCTAGGGTGACCATGGAATAGTTCCAAAGCAGGACAGGTCTGAGAATGCAAGTGAAACTGAAAGTTGCTCAGTTGTGTCTGACTCTTTGCCACCCCATGGACTATACAGTCTATGGAATTCTCCAGGCCAGAATACTGGAGTGGGTAGCCTTTCCTTTCTCCAAGGGATCTTCCCAACCCAGGTCTCCTGCATTGCAGGTGGAATGCAAGGGACACTGGTAATAGCCATGCTGGGGCAGTGGGTGAAGCAGATGGCAGACTCAGCATGATGCTGAAAGGTGTTTTAATGGCAGCCATAGGAGAGTTCTGGGCAGGGAGGGGTCATGGTCACTGTATTTTAAAAGTGAGTTTGTTGGTTGTTCAGCAGAACCTGTATCTGCAACATCCCCCGACCCTCCACTCCTGTCACTGCAAGGAACTCATCATCAGGGCTGTCCTTGAGCTCTGCAGGGACTTTGGGCTCACCCCCACGCTCCTGTTCATGGCCTTGACCACTGTTGTGCCCTGCATGGTGCCTTCCTCGGGCCACACCATCAGTCCCCCACATCTTACAGGGGTGTCAGGGAAAATCCCCGCATGACTAGATCTCATCTTTCTAAGCTGATTGTGAGGTTCCATCTAAGGCTGTGCCTCTCCGGTGGCTTTGTTGACAGGTCTGGAGGGTAGATCTTTAAGGTGAGGAAGAGCTGCCTACATCTTGGGATGCTGTGCACCTGGCCTCACTGACGCTCACAAGCTCCTTCCTTTGCTCCACAAACCCCGGGAGGGATGGCTCTACCTGAGACAGCTGGTGGTCTGGGGCCTGTTTCATGCCCCCCACACTCACAGTCAGTTGGTGATGGAGGCAGCCAGTAAGAAGCAAAGTCTGCCTCCCAGGGTGGACCCTTGAGCTGGGGGTGAGGAAGAGTGTTGGGGGAGGGCAGGTGTGCAGGACAAGCTCTACCTGTAAGGACATCAGCATCCCAAAGACTGGTCCCACCCCCTGGACCCAGCATCCTGAGCAGAAGCAGCCCTGAATCCTTGCTGGCTGCTTTGGTACCTTTGTGTGTGTGTGTGTGTGTGTGTGTGTGTGTGTGTGTGTGTGTGTGTGCACGCTCAGTCACAGAGACAGAAATACCTGTGACTTGGGCATCAAAAACACTTGATGTCACTGATGAGGTTTTTGAAAGAAAAGCTGAGGAGATTCCAGCTCAGTGGGGAAGCAGCTGCTTTGTGTGGCAGTGACCTGGGAGGCAGGAGCAGGAAAGGCCTTCTGAACTCCCAGGCTCCCGCTAGAGACTGCCCAGCATGATGTCAGCTTGGGCCACACAGGCGTCTGCAGGGGGCAGTCACAGCACCCACTGTGCAGGGATGATTTCATCGAGAGGCAAGAAGAGCACATCAGACGCAGAGCACGGGTCAGGGAGCCAGACGGAGCTAGGTGGGCTGGAAGGTTTGCTCTGTTCTGCCCCTCCCCCTCTTCTGGGAATGAGGGTCAACCATTCCGTCAAGGTCACTGCACTCTCCAGGCTGATAATCTCCAGCTTTTGGCTTTGAGTTTATCAACTCTGGAAAGTCAGCCCGCCATGTGAAACATTAAAGCTACAACTACAAGGCTCTCCTGATCTTCAAAAAGTACAGGAAATCTCCTTGTTTTATCACTTAATCTGCTGATCAGTTAATCATTTGATCCATTTTCCCTGGACTTTACCAAACGCTGAGTAAATGTTAGAGTGCATCTGATTTATACTCTGGCAAGTCCTTTAAAAAGTAATCCAGTATATTTACAGAAGTATCATGCTATATTCTACCCCACCCCTGACTTTTCTTAGGCATCCAGTTACTAATTCAGGACACAGGGAACTTGGAAGCCATCAGTTTTGTCTTCACAGCAAGAAAAAGCTGAACAACCTGGACATCAAAACCTCATTTAGAATATAAAAAATTGAGTTCAGAGGGCCCTCAAACTGGAGAGACACACAGCTGTTGCAGAGAACCGCAGCTTTCCAGACAAAAGCCCAGGAGCTGAGACCATTGTGGGAACCAGGCCCAGGACTGGAAAACCTGATTTGTAATTATTAATTGATGGAGGTTCATTGTGGACAAATTCAAGAGTTAAAAACTCCAACGGTGACCTAGAGCGCTTCACACTTTTGTGACTTTTACCTCCAGGAGTGACCAGGCTCTCACAGTGAAAATCCCTTCGTGCTTCCAGCAGGGGTGGAGAGAAAAAGTCATTTTTAAACACTCAGGGTGCTCTGTCCCTATCAAGGCCTGCCTCTGGGGGAGCTGACTGACCTACTGGGTGCAGGGAAATACTCAACTCCAGCAGCCCCGGCCAGCACCCCCAACCTTCTGCGTAAGGGGAAGAAGAACCTGGGAAGCCC
Organism: Okapia johnstoni; assembly: GCA_024291935.2. Classification (NCBI taxonomy): domain Eukaryota; kingdom Metazoa; phylum Chordata; class Mammalia; order Artiodactyla; family Giraffidae; genus Okapia; species Okapia johnstoni. The sequence goes on from CM044312.1 coordinate 135,609, forward strand.
TTGGAAAGTTTGGTCCAAGGACCCAGGCCGGAAGGCTGAGGCCTCCCATGGGTTATAACCCCTTCCCCCACTCCGCTCTGCAGCACCAGTAGGGCTGCTGGTCACAACAGGGAAAGAAACTGAAAGACCTGCACTCCTCAAAGCTTTAAAGAAGAAAAAGTCATCACTAGAGACAACCAGAGACAACAGAGGAGGAAAAACCAAGAACACGAGAAACTTCAGCCTCCAATATCCAAGGCTTCCTCAGACAAGCAAAACTGAGGGCGTTTGTTGCAAATAGTCCTGCCTTGCAAGAAATGTTAGAATAAAATTCTTCAGAAAAAGGAAATATGCCGTAGGTTAGAAATCTGAGTCTCTATAAGGAAGAGTGTTAAAGAAGGTATAACTGGGGACTCCCCTGGTGGTCCAGTGGTTGGGACTTTGCCTTCCAATGCAGGGAGTGCCTGGTTCGATCCCTGGTCGAGGAGCTAAGATCCCACATGCCTTGCGGCCAAAAAGCCAAAAACATAAAACAGAAACAATATCGTAACAAATTCAATAAAGTTTTAAAAAATAAAAATAAAGAGAAGGTATAACTGAAGGTAAAATAAATTTTTTTATTTTTATTTCTAATTGATCTAACACATAACACTTTGCTCAAAATAGTAAAAGAAATGGTACATTTTGTAATAGCTGATGGATGAATAAATTGAATGACATGAAGAACATTAGGATTTATTTGGGATATTCTGTTATAAGGTACTTATGTTACTAGCGGTTTAGTGTTGGTTTTTTTTTTTTAATTTTGCAACATAAAACTTACTCAAAGGACACTTTTACACTTCAACATATTCCCTAAAGACTTGTTAAAATTTCCGTGTTGGAAACAGAGTCAGGCTGGAGAGACTGCCTCAGGCAGCTTTCCTGTTCACAGATGAGGAAGCCAAGCCTGAGCAGAAGGGAGCCCAGGAATGCCAGTCTTCAGCTGGGATGCAAACCCAAAGCTCTTGACTTCAGTGCTTTCTTTTTCCTTGTGTTCTGCCTGTCTTGCGGTTACATCTATGCAGGGAGGTGTCCTTTGAAAGTGGACATGAATTGGTCATAAATATATATTACAAACTCAAGGACTACCACTAAAAAAAGGTCATTTTTTTAAGTACAATTAATATGCTGAGAGATGATAAAATTAAATTACATAAAATGATAAACCAAAACCAGAGAAGAAAGAAGAGCATGGAAGATGAAAAAACAAATGAGAAAAAAATCCTCATAAAGAGCAACGAATAGAAAACAGTAACAAAAATTGTAGATTCATCCAATTATGTCAGTAACCGCTTTAAATATCAATGATCTTAACATACACAAGTTATAAGGCAAAGACTGTCAGAGCTGATTAGAAACAAGGCCTACCTATACGTTGTCTACAAGAAACCCACCGTGAATAAAGACACAGCTAGATTAGAGGTGAAGGAAAGAAGAAAATATGTCATGCTAACAGCAATCAAAAGAAAGTTTGAGTAGTTAGTTTAATTTCAGACAATGCAGACTTTATAACATGGAAAATTATCAAGAAAAAGAGGGGCACTGCATAATCTATATAACAATCATGAATGCATATGCGCATAGCAGCACAGCCCCAAAATGCATCAGGCAAAAGCTGACAGAACTGTAAGGAGGAATAGCCTGAATCTGCTATTTCTGTTGGACTTCAACACTCCTCAGTGAGCAGTTGGCAGATCTGCCATGCAGGTGGTTAGTAGAGACAGCTGAACTGAATAGCACCACCCATCAACTGGATCTAATTGGCACTTATAGGACATGCCATTCAACAGCAGCAGGATGCACATTCTTCTCAGCCTTACCAGGAACATTCACGAAGACAGATCACATTCTGCGCCATAAAACACACTTTAACAAATTTAAAATAATAGAAATCATACACTGTGTGCTCTCAACTCACAGTGAAAGTAAACTAGAAATCTGTAACAAAAAGATAGTTGGCAAACCTCCATATCCTGGGAGATTAAACAACATACTTCTAAATAACATGTGGATCTAACAGAAGTCTTGTGAGAAATTTAAAAATATTTTTACCTAAATGAACATAAAATCCAACTAAACAAATTTTCAAGATACAGGGAAAATGGTGCTTAAGGGAAGTTTATAGCATTGACTGCATAAATTAGAAAAGAAGGAAGATCTGAAACCAGTCATCCAAGCTTCCACTTAGGAAACTGGAAAAAGAAGAGCAAATTAAATCCAAAATAAGCACAAGAAAAAAATATAAAAATTAGAGCAAAAGTCTTCTGTGAACAGTTCTTTTGTCTCCTTAGGTAAGTTTATTCCTAGATATTTAATTCTTTTTGTTGCAATGGTGAATGGGATTGATTCCTTAATTTCTCTTTCTGATTTTTCATTGTTAGTATATAGAAATGCAAGTGATTTCTGTGTATTGATTTTGTATCCTGCAACTTTGCTAAATTCACTGATTAGCTCTAGTAATTTTCTGATACTATCTTTAGGATTTTCTGTGTACAGTATCATGTCATCTGCGAATAGTGAGAACTTTACTTCTTCTTTTCTGATCTGGATTCCTTTTATTTCTTTTTCTTCTCTGATTGCTGTAGCTAGGACTTCCAGAATTATGTTGAATGATAGTGGTGAAAGTAGACACCCTTGTCTTGCTCCTGATCTTAGGGGGAATGCTTTCAGGTTTTCACCATTGAGAATAATATTTGCTGTAGGCTTATCATATATGGCCTTTACTATGTTGAGGCAGGTTCCTTCTATGCCCATTTTGGAAGAGTTCTAATCATAAATGGATGCTGAATTTTGTCAAAGGCTTTTTCTGCTTCTATTATCATATGGTTTTTATCTTTCAATTTGTAAATATGGTGTATCACATTGATTGATTTGTGTATATTGAAGAATCCTTGCATCCCTGGAATAAACCCAACTTGATCATGGTGTATGAGCTTTTGATGTGTTGCTGAATTCTGTTTGCTAAAATTTTGTTGAGGATTTTTGCATCTATGTTCATCAGTGATATTGGCCTGTAGTTTTCTTTTCTTGTGTTGTCTTTGTCTGGTTTTGATATCAGGGTGATGGTGGCCTTGTAGAATGAATTTGAAAGTGTTCCTTCCTCTGAAATTTTTTGAAAGAGTTTTAGAAGGATAGGCATTAGCTCGTCTCTAAATGTTTGATAGAATTCTCCTGTGAAGCCATCTGGTCCTGGGCTTATGTTTTTTGGGGGAGATTTTTGATCACAGCTTCAGTTTCAGTGCTTGTAATTAGGTTGTTCATAATTTCTATTTCTTCCTGGTTCAGTCTTGGAAGATTGAACTTTTCTAAGAACCTGTCCATTTCTTCTAGGTTATCTATGTTATTGCCGTATAGCTGTTCATGATAGTCTCTTATACTCCTCTGTATTTCTGCGTTGTCTGTGGTAACCTCTCCTTTTCCATTTCTAATTTTGTTGATTTGGTTATTCTCTCTGTTTTCCTGATGAGTCTGGCTAAAGCTCTGTCAATTTTGTTTATCTTCTCAAAGAACCAGCTTTTAGTTTTATTAATCTTTGCTATTGTTGCTTTCATTTCTTTTTCATTAATTTCTGCTCGGATCTTTATGATTTCTTTCCTTCTTCTAATTTTGGGGGGTTTTTGTTCTTCTTTTTCTGGTTGTTTTAGGTGTAGGGTTAGGTTGTCTATTCTATGTCTTGTTTCTTGAGGTAGGATTGTGTTGCTATAAACTTCCCTCTTAGAACTGCTTTTGCTGCATCCCACAGGTTTTGAGTTGTCATATTTCCATTGTCATTTGTTTCTAGAAATTTTTTGATTTCTAATAATAATTAGAACATAATTTCTAATAATGTGATTTCTTCAGTAACCTGTTGGTTATTTAGAGACAGCTTGTTTGGTCTCCATGCGTTTGTGTTTCTTACACTTTTTTTCTTGTAATTTATATCTAGTCTCATAGCTTTGTGGTCAGAGAAGATGATTTCAATTTTCTTAAATTTTCTCAGGTTTGCTTTGTGACCCAGGATGTGGTCCATCCTGGAGAATGTTCCATGTGTACTTGAGAAGAAGTTGTACTCTTCTGCATTTGGATGGAATGTCCTGAAGATATCAACGAGATCCACCTCATCTAATGTATCATTTAAGACATGTGTTTCCTTATTAATTTTCCATCTTGATGATCTGTCTGTTGGTGTCAGTGGGGTGTTAAAGTCTCCTACTATTACTGTGTTACTGTCAATTTCTCCTTTTATGTCTGTTATGAAAGAAATCAAGACATAAGCAGATGGAGAGATATTCCATATTCCTGGGTAGGAAGAATCAATACTATGAAAATGACTATACTACCAAGTGTAATCTACAGATTTAATGTGATCCCTATCAAATTACCAATGGCATTTTTCACAGAAGTAGAACAGTAAATTTCACAATTCATATGGGAACACAAAAGAGCCCAAATAGCCAAAGCAGTCTTGAGAAAGAAGATGGAGCTGGAAGAATCAACCTTCCTGACTTCAGGTCATACCACAAAGCTACAGTCATCAGGACAGTATGGTACTGGCACAAAAACAGAAACCTAGACCAATGGAACAAGACAGAAAGCCCAGAAATCAACCCATGCACCTATGGGTACCTTGTTTTTGACAAAGGAGGCAAGAATATACAATGGGGCAAAGACAGCCTCTTCAATAAATGGTGCTAGGAAAACTGGACAGCTACATGCAAAAGAATGAAATTAGAACACTTCCTAACACCACACACAAAGATAAACTCAAAATGGATTAAAGACCTAAATGTAAGACCAGAACCTATAAAACTCTTAGAGGAAAATATAGGCAGAACACTCGATGACATAAATCAAAGAGAGATCCTCTATGACCCACCTCCTAGAGTAATGGAAATAAAAACAAAAGTAGACAAGTGGGACCTGATTAAACTTAAAAGCTTTTGCACAGCAAAGGAAGCTATAAGCAAGGTGAAAAGACAACCCTCAGAATGGGAGACAATAACAGCAAATGAAACAACTGACAAAGGATTAATTTCCAAAATATACAAGCAGCTCATACAACTCAATACCAGAAAAACAAACAACCCAATCAAAAAGTGGGAAAAAGACCTAAACAGACATTTCCCCAAAGAAGACATACAGATGGCTAACAAACACATGCCAAGATGCTCAACATCACTCATTATTAGAGAAATGCAAATCAAAACCACAGTGAGATATCACCTCACACCAGTCAGAATGGCCCTCATCGAAAAGTCTACAAATAATAAATGCTGGAGAGGGTGTGGAGAAAAGGGAACGCTCTTGCACTGTTGGTGGGAATGTAAATTGATACAGCCACTATGGAAGACAGTATGGAGATTCCTTAAAAAACTAGGAATAAAACCACCATATGACCCAGCAATCCCACTCCTAGGCATATACCCTGAGGAAACCAAAATTGAAAGAGACACGTGTATCCCATTGCTCACTGCAGCACTATTTACAATGGCTGGAACATGGAAGCAACCTCGATGTCCATCGACAGATGAATGGATAAAGAAGTGGTGGTACATATACACAATGGAATATTACTCAGCCATATAAAGGAACACATTTGAGTCAGTTCTAATGAGGTGGATGACCTAGAACCTATTATACAGAGTGAAGTGAGTCAGAAAAAGAAAGATAAATACTGTATTCTAATGCATATATACGGAATCTGCAAAAATGGTACTGAAGAATTTATTTCCAGGGCAACAGTGGAGAAACAGACATAGAGAATAGATTTATGGACATAGGGAGAGGGGAGGAGAGGGGGAGATGTATGGAAAGAGTAACATGGAAACTCACACTACTGTATGTAAAATAGATAGCTAACAGGAACTTGTCATGTGGCTCAGGAAACTCAAACAGGGGCTCTGTATCAACCTAGAGGGTGGGACGGGAGGGAGATGGGAGGGAGGTTCAAAAGGGAGGGGATATATGTATACCTATGGCTGATTCATGTTGAGGTTTGACACAAAACAGCAAAATTCCGTGAAGCAATTATCCCTCAATAAAAATTAATTTTAAAAAATCAGAACAAAAATCAATGAAATGGAAAATAGGAAATTAATAGAAAAAATCAAAGAAACCCCAAGGCTGGTTTTTTGCAAAAATCAATATAATTGATAAGCTTCAGGGCAAGTTAACTCTCAGACTTAAGTAAAGAGAGAAAACACAGATTACTAATATCAGAAGAGAAAAAGGGGACATCATTATTGATTTCATGGACATTAAAAGGATAACAAATATTAGGAGCAATTCTGTGCCCACAGGTCTGATAGCTTAGATGAGATGAACCGATTTCTTGAAACACACAATCTATCAAAGCTCACATAAGAAAAACATATACTCTAAATAGGCCTGTATCTGTTAAGTAAACCGAATCATTAATTAATACTCTTCTAATACAAAAAAGCACCAGGCCCAAATGGGTTGCCTGGTGAATTCTACCATTTAAGAAAGAAAGTGTACAAATTCTCTACAATCTCATCCAGAAAACAGAAGTAAAGTAAGTATTCCTAACTCATTTATTTCCTTAATACCAAAACTAGATAAAGACATTGTAAGTAAAGAAAATTAGACTAAGATCACTCATGAACACAGATGCAGAAATATTCAACAAAATATTAGCAAACGAAAGTCAACAGTATATAAAAAGATATGCACTTCAAAAAAGTGAGATTTATTCCACGTATGCAAAGCTTATTCAACATTTGAAAATCAGATAATATAACTTATCACATCAATGGGCTTCCCTGGTGACTCAGCAGCAAAAATCCACCGGTCTTGCAGGAGACGTGGGTTCAGCTCCTGGGTTGGGAAGATCCCCTGGAGAAGGAAATGGCAACCCACTCTAGTATTCTTGCCTGGGAAATCCTATGGGTGGAGGAGCCTGGCAGCCTACAGTCCATGGGGTCACAAAAGAGTTGGACACAACTTAGCAACTAAACAATAACAACAAATCACATCAGCAGACTGAAGAAAAAAAATTATATTCTCACATAAAGGAGATGCAGAAAAAGCATTTAATAAAACCCAACTCCCATTCATGACAAAAACTCTCAACAAAGTAGGAATGCAGGAGACCTTCCTAATTTAATAAAGAAAACCTAGGGGCAGACACCTACAGCCAGTATCATACTTAATGGTCGGAAACTAGATGCTTTCCTGCTAAGGTCAGAAACAAGGTAAGGATGTCACCTCTCACCACTCCTGTTTAACATCATACTGCAAGTCCTAGCTAATGCAAAAGACAAGGAAAGAAAAGGAACACAGATCAGAACGAAGAAATGAAGCTGCCATTTTCACCAATGACATCATTGCCTATGTAGCAAATCCCGAAGAATCAACAGCAACAAAAGCTCTCTTGAAATCAGTAAGTGATTACAGCAGAGTTACAGGAAACAAGCTTAGTATACAAAAGTCAATTGTTTTCTTATATACCAGTAACAAACAATTTAGACTGAAAAATGAAAACACAAAATACCACTGACGTTAGCACAACAAGCCATGAGCTACTAGATGTAAGTCTATAAACCAAAACAAAATATGTACAAGATCTGTATGAGGACAGCTACTGAGTTCTGATGAATGAAACCAAAGGAGAACTAAATAAATGGAGAGATATCCTATGTCCGTGGATAGGAAAACTCGATAAAGTCAAGATGTCAGTTCTTTCCCAATTAATCTATGGATTCACTGCAATCCCAACTTAAATCCCAGCAAATTATTATCTGTATGTGGACAAACTGATTCTAAAATCTATATATGGAGAAGCAAAAGACTCAGAATAGCCAACACAGTATGGAAAGAGAAGAACCAGATCAGAGAACTAACACCACCAGACTTCACACCTTACTAGAAATCTACAGTAATCAAGACCACGTCATATTGGCAAAGAAATAGACAAACAGGTCAGTGGGACAAAATAGAGAACCCAGAAATAGACCCTCACAAATACAGTCAACTGATCTTTGACAGTTGAGGAGCAAAAGCAATTCATATTAGTCTTTTTAGCAAATGTTGCTGGAACAACTGAATATCCACAGGCGAAAAAGTGAGTCTGGACACTCATCTTACACCTTTCTCAAAAATTAACTCAAAATGGATCATAGACGTAAATGAAAAATGCAAAACTATAAAAATCCTAGAAGATAAATAGGAGAAAATCTTGGTAACCTTCGGTTTAGACATAACATCAAAAGCATAAGTCAAGAAAGGAAAAATTTGATAAGTAAGTCTTTATTAAAATTAATAACTTCTGCTCTGAGAAAGACACTGTTAAGACAATGAGAAGATAGGAAAATTAGAAGACCGACAGACAATATTTGCAAACTACTTATCTGATAAAAGATCGGAATGTAAAATTTACAAAAGATTCTAAAAATTCACAATAAGAAAACAAAAGAAACAATTTTTAAAAAGCAATAAAAGATCAGAATAAGCACTTCACCAAGTTTAATTAGACAGATAACAAATAAGCATGTGAAAAAATATTTCACCTCTTATGTCATCAGGGAAATGCAAATTAAAAGAAAGCGATTCCTGCTGTTCAGTCTCTAAGTCACATCAGACTTGCTGTGACCCCGTGGACGGCAGCACACCAGGTTCCCCTGTCCTCCACTATCTCCCAGAGTTTGCTCAGATTCATGTCCATTGAGTTAGTAATGCTATGCAACCATCTCATACTCTCCTACCACCTTCTCCTCCTGCCCTCAAATCTTTCCCAGCATCAGGGTCTTTCCCAGTGAGTCATCTCTTCGCACCAGGTGGCCAAAGTATTGTAGCTTCAGCATCAGCCCTTCAAATGAAAATTTAGGGTTGATTTCCTGTAGGATTGACTGGTTTGATCTCCTTGCAGTCCAAGGGACTCTCAAGAGTCTTATCCAGCACCACAATTTGAGAGTATCAATTCTTCAGTGCTCAGCCTTCTTTATGGTCCAACTCTCATATCCATACATGGAAAAACCCCAGCTTTGACGATATGGACCTTTGTCAGCAAAGTGATGTCCCTGCTTTTTAATGCACTGTCTAGGTTTGTCATAGCTTTTCTTCCAGGAGCAAGCACCTTTTAATTTTGTGGCTGCAGTCACCACCTGCATTGATTTTGGTGCCCAAGAAGATAAAATCTGCCAGTGTTTCTACTTTTTCTCCTTCCATTTGCCAGGAAGTGATGGGAACAGATGTCATGATCTTAGTTTTTTTTTTAATGTTGAGTTTCAAGCCAACTTTTTCACTCTCCTCTTTCTCCCTGATCAAGAGGCTCTTTAGTTCCTCTTCACTTTCTGCCATTAGAGTGGTATCATCTGCATATCTGAAGCTGTTGATATTTCTCCTGGCAATCTTGATTCCAGCTTGTGATTCATCTAGCCCAGCATTTCGTATGGTGTACTCTGTATAGAAGTTATATTAGCAGGGTGACAATATACAGCTTTGTTGTATTTCTTTCCCAATTTTGAACCAGTCAGTTGTTCCATGTTCTAATTGTTGCCTCTTGACCTGCATATCTATTTCTCAGGAGGCAGATAACGTGGTCTGGTATTTGCATCTCTTGAGAATTTTCTACAGTTTGTTGTGATCCACACAATCAAAGGCTTTAGCATAGTTAGTGAAGCAGAAGTAGATGTTTCTCTGGAATTATCTTGCCTTCTCTATGATCCAACGAATGTTAGCAATTTGATCTCCGGTTCTTCTTCTGCCTTCTTAAATCCAACTTGTGTATCTGGAAGTTCTCAGTTCACATACTGCCAAAACCTAGCTTGAAGGATTTTGAGCATAACCTTATGAGCATGTGAAATGAGTGCAATCATATGGTAGTTCCAACATTCTGTAAGATCGCTCTTCTTTGGGATTGGAATGAAAACTGACCTTTTCCTGTCCTGTGGCCACCGCTGCATTTTCCGAATTTGCGGGCATGTTGAGTGCAGCACTTTAACAGCACCGTCTTTTAGGACTTTAAACAGCTCAGCTGGAAATCCATCACCTCCACTAGCTTTGTTCATTAAAAAAATGAGACACTACTATACAAACATTGTTGTTGTTTAGTCGTTGTGTCTGACTCTAGTGACCCGACCGACTGTGGCCCACCAGGCTCCTCTGTCCACAGAGTTACCCAGGCAAGAATGCTGGAGTGGGTTGCCATTTCCTTCTCCAGGGGATCTTCCCAACCCAGGGATCAAACCTACATCTTCTGCATAAGCAGGCAGATTCTTTACCCATGAGCCATTTGGGAAGCCCACTCAAACAATAGAATGTCCAAAATCCAGAGCACTGACCTCACTGAACGCTGGCGAGGACGTGAAGCAGCAGAAACCCTCATTCAGTGCTGGCAAGAATGCAAAATGGTGCCACCACTTCCGAAGAGTTTGGCAGTTTCTTATAAAAGCAAACATAGACTTACCATACTTACCTAGCAGCTAGCCCCTAGGTATTTATCCAAACCAGGTGAAAACTTACGTCCACATAAAAACATGCTCACCAACGTTTTTGGCAGCTTTATTCATTTAGTTGCGGTATAGTTAATGATACTGTCGTATAGTTTCTGGTGCACAGCAAAGTGACTCAGTTATACATAATATATATTCTTTTTCATATCTTTCCCATTATAATTTATTACAAGATACTGATTATAGTTTCCTGTGCTGCACAGTAGGACTGTTTTGTTTTAGCAGCTTTATTCACAATGGGGAGAAACTCGGATGTCCTTCAGTAGGTGATTGGAGAAATAACTGTAGTACATACAGATACTGGGAAATTATTCAGCTCCAAAAATAAATGAGCTGTCAAGCCTCCAAAAGACACGGAGGAACCTTAGATGCATGTTTTTAAGTGAAAGTAGCCAATCTGAAGAGGCTGCAAACTATTTGAGTCAACTGCATGTCATTCTGGGAAAGGCGAAACTACGGTGACAGTGAACCATGAACCTCAGTGAATAATAACATTGGCTCATCAGTTTTAACAACGTGCCCCTGTGGAACAGGATGTTAATACAGGGAAGTGTGTGTGGAAGGGTGATGGAAATGGCAACTCTGTACTTCCCACTCAGCTTTCCTATGAACATGCGCTGCTCTAAAAAATCAAGTCTGTTTCCAAGACCGCAACCTTTCAGGGGCGTTCTGCGCACCACCGCCTCACTGCCTCTCCTCTTGGGAAGCCCTGATGGCAGGTCTCTCCCCAGACGTTTCTGAAGGCCCCCTGGCCGCAGGGCTGAGAGTGTTGTCAGACACGGGAGGCAGCTCCGCCCATCATGTCAGCGTGTCAGCCCAAAGACCAACACGGCTGTGATCAAGCGCCCGGTGTTTCAAATCGAGGGGCTGGCCCAACCACAGGGTGTCGCCCTGGGTGACCCTGAGGCCCGTAAGTCCCAGCTCCGGGGGAGGCATTCTCAGAGGCGAGGGACCCGGAGCCCAGCACTCCCTTCTCCAGGCCGGAGTGGGGAGCGCTCTGCACCCGCAAACCGAGTGGCGCTCAGCCCGCGTGCTCCGCGGGGGCAGGCCGGCTCTGGGCCTGGCCGCCCGCCCGCAGAGTCCCGGGAGGATGCTGTCCTGGCAGCCTCCGCTTCCCCGCTTCCCCGTTTGGCCAAGCGCAGGATGGGCTTGTGTCCTCATTAGCCTGAGGAGGACCATCTGAGAGGCTCCTGCCGGAGAGGACCGTCTGGGGAAAGAGGCTGATCCAAACCAAAGGACTGCCTCTGTGAGCAGCAGGCGTCCTGAGAGGCTCCCGCGTGCCGAGGGTGGCGCCGGTCAGGAGGGGCCCCAGCTCTGCCAGGAAGTGGGACTGCCTGACCCCCACCCGCCCTCTGAGCCTGGGGGCCCCCAAGCCTCGAAAGGGGCAGAGGTGAATCAGGAAAGAAAAGACACTGCCTGCCCCCGGCCCCTGCTGCCCAGCGCTCTGTCTGCGGGCAGCTCTCCGGACTCAGCCATCCCTGCCCTGCCGCCTGCAGAGGACAAAGCTCCCCAGCCTCGGGCTGGGGGCCTGATCCAGAACAGGGCTGCGGGAGAGACCTTTGAATCTAAAGGAAGCGGGCGCTTTTCAATCCCAAGTGCTGGGCTTTTTCATAGCTGGAAAGGAAAGCATCACCAGCAAAGGGCCCAGGACTGCCGGCATCGTGCAGGGCTGCAGTTGTAAGGGAGCTTTGCCCTAATTATTCCCCTTCATGGGACAGGTTATGATTGAAAACAGGAGGGGCTGTAAACCACCCAGGGCAAATGAGCAGGTCAAGTAGGTCCCTGACCTCTCCTGAGGCCTGAGCCCAGACTGCCCGTGTTGGCCTGGGCAACACAGACCCCAGAGTGGAGTCACGGGGGCACAGCCCCAAGGCAGCATGTCACATCTGTATACTTGGAAAACGTCTGTGAAGGCTTTCCAGGGCTGGTATTTGATTTTATCTTCACCATCATTTTGAGAAGTAGGCTGAGCACATATTAGGAATTCCACCACAGCCTGGGGATCTAACTCAGTCTGATGTTACAAGCACACGTGGGCACCCGCTCTGTGCCACAAGGCAGCCGGGGTGCTGTGGTACCCAGGGGCCAGGATGCCCTGCGCCTACGGGAACCAGGACACAGCAAAGAAACATGTTCTAAGTCTGCTTCCAGGAAACCAGGAGGCACAGGCCAGGGTCCAAGCTCAGGAGAGTGCTCCCTGCCGCCTCGATCCCCCAGTCACAGAGACTTCCAGTGACAGCATCTCTGACTCGCCTGGCTTTTTTAGCAGGAGGAAGAAGTAAACTTTTTACTCAAGTCTAGTCTCCCAGCTTTCAAAGGACGCAAAAAGAGGGACACAGGTGACAGCTACATTTCTTTGTAGGTACGAGATAAAAATGCACCTGGGGGTGGGGGCATGTCCCTTCCCAAAGCAGATCTAGATGGAACAGAAGGACCAGGCAGCCGCACAGAGCCACATGGCTGCGGAGCTTCTATCCCCCTCTGGACAAAGTATAAGATAACAGCATGGCACTTATTTCTGAAGCAATTTCAGTTGCTCCTGATTGCAAAGGCCTGAGGCTTCCCTCACTGAATAAGTAGGTTTCCAGGCTTCTGGCGTGCGGGCTGGCACCCCGGGATCCAGCCAGTTTCCACCAACAGACAAAGCTCAGCCTGGACACCCAGGGACGCAGCCGAGTGGGAGTGGTGACAGGCAAGAGTGTCCAGACAGAGAGTGGGGAAGGCAACTGAGAAGCGTCTCACCAGCTCGGCCCCTCCTGGGGCCTCAGAACACAGGCGAGTAGGTGCCGGGGCCCACGTGGTCCTGGTCGGGAGAGGCCCAGGAGTGGGAGACGCAGGTGGGGTCCTGGAGACCAGGGCCGGAGCAGGGACCCAGGCTTCCACCGGCATCAAAATAACTGCGTGTGGGGTCTGCCACGTCTCGGGTCGCCCGTGCCAGGGGTCTAGAGACAGGACCATCCACCCCACCACATCAGACACCCACAGAGGAGCCCCTCTCCCCACCAGCCCTGAGGACACACAGACCTCCCCCTGCAAGGAGAAGTGGAAAATTTCCTGAAAGAATGGGCATTCACCCAGAAGAAACAGAGTAACCTTCAATTGACACATGTAGGTACCACCCATTCCAACATCAGTTTTGAACAAGAACAGTCAGAATATAAAGAATCTTATGCTGTGCATTCGCAATGTGTTAACATTTTCAGTCCTGAGTGATTCGGGTTTTGCTCTCCATGGAGTGAAGACTGTTCTTCAGGCCCTCAGGCCTCCCATGGTGACCTTTCCTTACACAACCCTGGCCCTCGGGCTCCTGCCCAGGCGCTCCCTGCGGTGGAGACGCCTTCCCCAGCCCTCCTCTTCTCACTTCCATCCCGATTCATTTACGCATTCACTCCTCCGGGCCCCACCGCCTCCCATTTGTCTGCATCCGGTACTTATCATACTCTTCTCCACATCACGTCTCCCCTTCTCTGGACCACAAAGTCCTAGAGGGGAGACCATGTGTCTCGCCTGCACCTGTAGTTATGTTTACAGCATGGTGTTTACGTTTGGATAAATGGTCATTCTTGGCCATCCTCCAGGTGACGGCCGGTCAGGGCTGGGGGTAGAGAATGACCTGCCCAGCTTGACGCGGGTCTGCCCCCATCAGGACGCCCTCCAAGTTTTTCAGTTGCCGCAACCGACCCACTTGCCCTTTCTGCCAACTTCTCGGGCGTCTTTAGTTTAACAAGGAGGACACCGTAGGTGCAAAGGCCCGGAGCCGGATCTCCGATAAAGTGGGTCGCTCCGGAGTCGCTCTCCCCGGGCGTCTCGCCAGGAGCTGGGCCGCACAGGGAGCCCACTTGTGCGCACCGTCACCCGCGGCTTAGAGGCGGGAGAGGGAGCGAAGGATGGGGGTCGCCAGGGAGGGGCCGGGGGCGCGAGGAAGTGGGTACAGGCGGCTGGGGGCGGGCGGCCGAAGGGAGTGCGGGTGGCCGGGGGCGGCTGCGGAGCGGGTGGCGCAGACCCGGGCGGCTGAGCCAGCGCGAGGGGCGGGGAAGAGACGGAGAGGCGGGGGCGGGGGGCGCGGGGTGGGGACGGAGTCGGGGGAGGGCGCGGGGGCGGAGCCGGGGCGCCGGGCGCAACCTCTGCGGACTGCCGGCCCGGAGACGGCTGCCGGGGCGCGCGCACCGACTTCGGAGCGGGGAGCCGACCCCGGGGCCGCGTCGCTGCGCACGGGCGGCCCGGCCCATGTCCGCGCGGCGGAGCCGGGATGAGGGCTCCCGCGCTGCTGCCGCCCGCGCTGCTGACCTGCTGCGGCTGGCTGCTCGCCCCCGGTGAGTGCGCTCGGACCCGCGCCCTCACGACCCGCCGCGCCGATCCTCCCTGGAGGGAGCGCCCCGGGCGCCCGCCTTTACTGCATCTCCGGGTCTTGCGCGGGGCTGGGCCGAGTTGCGGGGATCGGGGCTGGTCCCGGGGCGCGGGAATCGGGGCTGGTCCCGGGGGCGCGGGGATCGGGGCTGGTTCCGGGGGCGCGGGGATCGGGGCTGGTCCCGGGGCGCGGGGATCGGGGCTGGTTCCGGGGGCGCGGGGATCGGGGCTGGTCCCGGGGGCGCGAGGATCGGGGCTGGTCCCGGGGGCGCGGGGATCGGGGCTGGTCCCGGGGGCGCGGGGATCGGGGCTGGTCCCGGGGGCGCGGGGAACGGGGCTGGTCCCGGGGCGCGGGGATCGGGGCTGGTCCCGGGGCTCGGGGATCGGGGCTGGCTCGGGGCTCCACCCGCCCTCCGAGCTCGCTGGACGGAGCAGGCCTGCCGGGGACTCTGGACCTCCACGCAGAGCGCGAAGAACCGAAGCCCCAGCCCGGCCCGGTGTAAGACCCGGCTGGGAAGGTGCGTTTGCTCGGTCTGCTCCGCCGTCCCGGGTTTGCTGGGAATGGAACCCAGTGCCTTGCTCGACGCCCTTCCTAGCAGAGCGGGTCTGGGGCCGTGGCGCCTTGGCTGGAGTTGGGTACAGGGCTGCGGTCACCTGCGCAGGCTTCTCGTTTCAGAGGGAAACTGGAGTTTGCCTTATCATTAAATACTTCCCTTTCCACCTGCTAGTACTGGTCACGCTTTTTGTTTGTTTTAGTGTGCGTCAGGGAGACATGATGTGGCTAAAGAAAGTTTGCTTTCGGAAATAGCATGCTTTGATTTTGTTACCATTATTTAAGAGCACCGGAGGAGGTCATATGCTGGGTGGAAGTTTGTTGAATGAATGCATTTATAGATTATTTAATTCTCGACAATTATTCCTCTTATGTGAAGACCCTTAAACCGTAAGCCTCGTTTCCTGCTTCCCTCCCGCAGCCTGGAGCCAGTTTGGGTGTGTGCGCTTACGCACTTTACACCGGGGCCAGATCACCCTCTCTATTGACTCATAGCCCCTCTTAAGGTTGCAAGCCAGGGATGGAGCTATTTAGGGAAAGTCGTCCATGCTGAGAGTGTTTCCCGTCTGCACCTAGCCCACCCCTCAGCGCGCCAACCCCTCCTCAGAGTGAAGGCGAACCATGCTTTCCTCCCTCAGAGGAATGCTGTGGGGGTGAGACCCTGCCTGCTAATTGCAGTACTGGGAAAGAGCTACAGGAATTGTTATGCTTAATGCTGCTTTACCTTCTAGAATATCCCAAAATGAGGCATCACTGAGCATATTCAAGTATGTCTGGTAGTATGATGTCTTTTAGTACCTTATCAAAAATCCATTTAAGTCAATACAATTTTCCTAATTCTGACATTTAAGCTATTGACTTGTTAATGTATGAAAAATACAACCTGCTTGAAATCAGAAGCTTCTACAGTGGTGGTTGCCCAGTGATGAGCCATGGGAGAAAAAAAAAAAAAGACCAAGCTTCACATCTTTTTTAAATTTATTTTTATTTTTTCATAAATGCATTCATTTTAATTGGAGGCTAATTACTTTACAATATTGTGTTGGTTTTTGCTGTACACTGACATGAATCAGCCATGGGTGTATGTGTGTTCCTCATCCTGAACCCCCCTCCCACCTCCCTCCCCATCCCATCCCTCTGGGTCATCCCAGTGCACCGGCCCTGAGCATCCTGTCTCATGCATCAAACCTGGACTGGCGATCTCTTTCACATATGTTAATATACACGTTTCAATGCCATTCGCCCAAATCATCCCACCCTCGCCCTCTCCCAGAGTCCAAAAGACTATTCTATACATCTGTGTCTCTTTTGCTGTCTCCCATATAGGGTTATTGTTACTGTCTTTCTAAATTCCATATATATGTGTTAGTATACTGTACTGGTGTTTTTCTTTCTGGCTTACTTCACTCTGTATAATAGGCTCCAGTTTCATCCACCTCATTAGAACTGATTCAAATGTATGCTTTTTAATGGCTGAGTAATATTCCATTGTGTATATGTACCACAGCTTTCTTATCCATTTGTCTGCTGATGAATGGACGATGAGGGTAAATGTGGCAGAAGCATTCAGCATTAAGTTTCTGCTCTTAACACTTGCGCACATGCTCAGTTGTGTCCCACTCTTTGTGGCCCTGTGGACTCTAGGCCACCAGGCTCCTCTGTCCATGGGATTTCCCAGGCATTCTTGGAGACCTGGGATGGGAGTGGGTTGCCACTTCCTCCTTCAGAGGATAGTCTGAACCCAGGGGTGGAACCCGAGTCTCCTGCATCTCCTGCCTTGGCAGGCAGATTCTTTACCACTGAGCCACCTGGGAGGCCACTTAACACTGTGGGGAAATGTTATTTCTGGTTAGAAATCTATTGACTTATTTCAGTGGTAGGCTAACTAAATATGTGAACATGTGTGCTAAGTCACTTCAGTCATGTCTGACTCTTTGCAGCCCTGTGGACTGTAGACTGCCAGGCTCCTCTGTCCGTGGGGTTTTCCAGGCAAGAATACTGGAGTGGGTTGCCATGCCCTCCTCCAGAGGATCTTCCCGACCCAGAAACCAAACCTGTGTCTCCTGCATTGCAGGTGGATTCTTTACTCCTCAGCCACCAGGGAAGCCCAATTAAATATAGATGGCCATAATATATGCAAAAGTATGATTCTCTTCAGCAAAATAAAATTTTGTTCAGACATGAGAGTGGGGGACGCAGCTCCAGGCTACCATGTGAGTATTTACAGGGGTTGGAGATGCTAATAAGAAAAAGAGGATATTGGAGCTTCGTGAAAATGAAGACCAGGGGGTATTACCTTCCAAGACTCGAGCGGCCTTTGGCTTCGTCTTCTGCGCACGTTAACAGTGTTAATCCCGTCTGTGGTTCCCGTAAGCGAGCCCGACGCGAAGCCCCCGCTGCGCGGTGCAAGCCTCAGTGCTGTGACTCTGCCCCAGGCCGCTCCCTGCTCACCCCTCATCTTTTTGAAAAGTTCGTTCATACCAGATTCCAAGGTTCAGCTTTGAATGTGACCTACAGCCTCTAAAAATAAAGTTATCCTATTAGGGCTCTCCAGTGAAGGCGGAGGCTGGCCTTAGATGGAGCGCACTGGCGTCTGGGGTTGTGTGCAGCCACCAAGAATGGGCTGATGAGTAAACATGTATTTACTTTGATTAAATCAAGGGCTATGAAATGGAGGACTCAAATATTGAAAGATTATTGGATTAAAGAGCTCTATTGCTGCCAAATTAGTACTGACAACATACAATGTATTGTGTTAGTTAGTTTGCTTTCCTGCCAGAAAACAAATTATATCAAGTTTCTTATTTGTTTACTAATTCCTTTACAAAGTAAATAGTGAAGCTTTTTTAAAAATAACCAGGCCAAAATATGAAGGTTATTGCTTTTAAATGAGTGTTAGTTTGGAAGCAGTTTAGAACTGTGAGGTGTAGAGACTCTTATGTAGAGTTTTTGCTTGCCTTTCCTATTACAGTGGAATTTTCCCTTTCTTTTAACCATGACCAGGTGAGCAGTATTCACCCAGAATGCCGATTTCATCTGGAGATTCAGGAGGAAGAAACAAGATGTACAGAGCTTCTAAGGACTCAAACAGAAAACCACAAAGGTAAGGCAGATAGATGCTTGGTGAGACTCTCCCTGGGATGGACAGGCTGACTTGCAAGTAGCCTGCACCTCACTCAGAAAACTGGTGCTCATGCTCACTTGTGTCTTTTTTAAAAAGTCTGCTTCCACTGTTTTTTAATGAACTGCTGGCGAAACTCCTATAGCATTGTGGGTAATGGGCAGTGGGGTATGTGTGTTGGGAAGGGCAGAGGGAAAGGGGTCCTTCACATAAACCTTTTAGTGTAATAGTTTCCATGGTTTGAGACAATAGCAACAGTTACTAAAGTAATGTATGACGGTTACGCTTTGCAAAGGCAACTCCTTTTCCCATGGAATGACGATTTATCTGATTTGTTGCATTTTAAATCCTTAGTTACATCACAGATGATTTCATCCGGTTAAGAACAGTGGGAATTTATCAGAAATCAAACAGGGAATTGAGACTTTTGCTTTCTTGAAGAACAGACCAGTTATGAGTACCGTGAGCTTACTGACTCTATTTCTCCCAGAAGCAAAGCTAGGATGACGCGCACCCCCCCCCCCCCCAGGTACCGTCTCCTGTTTGTGAACTCTGAAGGTTCTGGGATGACATCCAGACCATGAACAGCGGCAAAAGCCTCTTGTCCTTCAGCTTTCTTTTCCTCTGTCCTGTGTCTTCATTTTATTCTCTTCAAGAAAAAAATTAAAATCAAAGTACAGCCATGTGTTAAGAGTCTGGTGTCCTGCAGAGGACCGTGAGTGGGAAGTCCCAGGTGTGGGTGTTACTCTAGACCAGTACTGCCCAGGAGAAGCAGGATGCAAGCCTATGGGTAGCTTGAGTTTTCTAGTGGCCATGTTAAAATAAGTGAAAAGAAAGTTACGACTTTGACAATGGTTTTATTTATCCAAATATATCCAAATCGTTATTTTTTCAACTTGTAATCAATATAAAATATTGATGAGAGATTTTGCTTTTTTTGTATATTGTCTTAGAAACCCAATATGCATTTCACACTTAGAGTGCATCACAATTTGGACCACACATTTCAGGTATTCATGGGTGGTCTACAGCCAGAGGGGTTTTAAACCGCTACTAAAATAGCTCTCCTGGGCCCCTTCCTGTCTCCCTGGACCCTTCCCTTCCTCAGCTGAAAAAAAGAAGATTCTGGCCCAAGGGTTCCTTGCAGCCTTTGAGATCTGTGGTTCTGCAGTGCACACAGCGTCCTGAGAGCCATGTCTTCCAAAAGGTCTGGTCAAGCTCTGTCTAGAGGAAGGCAAAACAGGTGGTTCAAACATGGACTCAGGGGCTGTCCTGTAAAAGCCACGTGTGACCGCTAGCCAGCTACTAGGATCCATGAGGCTGGGTCTTGCCAGTCAGGTCAGCCTCAGGACAAGACAGCTGCCACAGCCACTGAGGTCTGTTCTTTCAGAAAATTAAACGACTTAGGAGAGCTAAGGACATGGCAACCCACTCCAGTGCTCTTGCCTGGGAAATCCCATGGACAGAAGAGCCTGGCGGGCTACAGTCCATGGGGTCGCAAGAGTCGGACAGGAGTTAGCGACTAAAACCAAACCATCTGGGGAGCTAAACCCTGGGAGGGGACATGCCGAAACCCTGGAAGCCTCTGGGCGGCGGCAGCGAGCCGGTCTGGGCAGCACAGCACTCGTCCAGGCCTCCCTCCTGGAGAGTGTGGGCGGGTTCCCTCCACCACGTCTGCAGGGGTGACCCTCGGCCTTTGCCCCCTCACACCGTCGTCACCGGACCGTCAGGTTGCTGGGCCCTGAGGCCGCTCACAGATGGTGCCCACTCCCTGGCAGTGACTGGGGGCAGCTGTGAACGGAGCCCCTGCTTCACGCGGGGCATCGGCCGGCATTCAGAGGGCAGGCCGAATGCCTCCAGCTCCTGCGGCCCTCACCGGGTATGCTGCCAGGCCCCCGCCACAGGCTCTGGGTACAGCAGGCACTCCCGACGTGGGGACCGGGGGGGACGCGAGCCCTGACACAGGGGCTGAATTGGAGTCAGTCCATCACCGCAGATAAAGCCTCTGCCCAGCCGGCCTCGCAGTCGCCCGGGGCGGCCCCCTCCCGCCCCTCGCTGTCCCCTGGGTTTGGGGACGGCTCCTGAAACACCGGCCTAGTGTTGCCTCCTTAACACTCTTCCCCTCCCACACTCACCTAGAGCATTTTGCTAGCAAGGGGACACTGACCCAGCGGGAGGCAGGGAGCATTTACTTTTTAGGAGACCAGCTTCGGCCGTGACTTTCCCTCACGGAGACCCCTCCCAGCTGGCCAGGGTTATTGGGCATCGGGAGGGGCACCTGCAGGTCTGGGCCCACGACTCACCCTGACAGACGCGGGCCCAGGAGAGCGGGTGTGCGCGTCCGCTGTGAGGCAGGAGGCGTGGTCCTCGGTCGGCTCTCTCTCATAAAGAGACTCATCGCCTCTGCTTGGCCCAGGTGGGGGGAGTGCGGCCTTAAGCAGTGCGAAGCCTCATCCTTTAGCGCGTCTCGCCCCAAAGGCTCGAGTCTGTCACTGTTGCCTGGCCGACAGCTCACGAGTGTGCACCGGGGCCGTGCCGCTGGGCAGGGTAACATCTGGCCGTGGGGCCTTGGGGGATGTCCCGCAGCACCCACTTGTTGCTGTGAAGAAACGCGGGCACCAAACCTCAGAAACGCACACTTTAGGTCCCTGTTGTTCAGTCGCTCCGTCGTGTCCGACTCTTCGTGACCCCACGGACTGCAGCACACTAGGGCTCCCTGTCCTTCACCGTCTCCTGGAGTTGCTCAAACTCACGCCCATTAAGTCGGTGAAAATACTCCAATTCTTAAAAGTCTGCAACTAATACTTTTTAAAAAGTTCTGTGGGAGCAAGCGGAGCTGTTGTGTGGACGCTGCCTGAGCTGCTAGGCTGCTCTGAGGGGACTGCGGACCAGGCCGGCCCTGCTCGGAGAGCTGCTCGTGGAGCAGAGACGGGCCGGGGTGTTTAACGCACTCCTCAGGGCTCAGTCCTCGCAGGCTCTGCTGTCTGGCTCCGCGTTCCTCAGAGTGACCTCGTGGGGCCCGCTGGACGTGCTGGCCGGGAACGTGGACGGCACAGCCTGTGCAGACTTGGCGTTGGCTCGAGCAGAGAGGACGTGGGCGAGTTAGATGACGGCCCTCCCATTTGGAGTCGGGGGAAGGTGTCACTCGGTCTTTCTGCAGTGACGGCGTCAGTCCTCCAATGTTTTCTTGTATCAAAGGCTCTTGTTTCACTGTCAGCTCGACAGCAAAAACTCCTGCCAGAGCCCTTTCACCCTGACTCACAGGAAGAGCGTGTGGGCAGCCCTCTGCCCTCAGAGGAGGGAGGCCAGCCAGGTAGCCTGCCCGGCACCCTCGCTTTCTGCAGAGAAGCAGCTTGTGTTCTAAATTCCCATCTTTTCCTTTTTGCTCTTTGAAATGTGTGTGGCTCGAATACCAAGGATATAAATAGTAATGAGTTACCAGAATAAAGATACTACAGACGAGGTAAACCGGGAGCTGCGCAAAGGCCTTTTCGCGAGTAAGAGGAGAACGCGTCCAGTATCCACGGTGACCGTCAGGGGAGACACTGAGGGTCTGTAGGAGCTGCAAGAGTGTGGGTGAGACAGCACCCGAAGTGGTAAAAAAAAGAACCAAACACTAGTTTTCAATTCTGGTGAGGTAATTTGTATAAGTCTAACAAGGAATTCTTTTTATCACATGTTGGATCCAAAACAAACACAGACAAACCAACACGTAAATCTAGACAAAAGCCAACTTCAGTTCTAAGCCTCTTCAACGGATTCACTTTGTAAAAAAGGAAAGTTTAGGAGGCATTTAGAGCTCTGCGACTTAACACTGATTCAGCACAAAGACTGACTTAGTCCCGCCCATGAGGCTCAGGCCACGGGTGCCTGGAAATACAGCTCAAAGCCGCTCTGTCCCTGCCTGCGCCACTGACCACGGTGGGAGGCCCCGAGTCAACGCTCCTCTCTGCCAGCGTTCCCGCCTGTGCCCAGGTCACCTGGGACCTTCCCTGTGACTTTGCATCATTTTTGCCCTAATTTTGGGAAGGGGGGTTGCCGCTCCACAGTCTGAGCCGTGTCTTGAAGGTTCATGGCTGTGGAGGCTTTGATGACAAGCAGTAGCTTAAACCAGGGCCCTGGGAGGTGCTGGACTAGGAAACCTCCCGCTTTTGACTTTTCTAAACAAAGGATACTAGACTAATTTTGATTCACTCGTCGAGAGCCATGGTGGGTTTGGGTTTGTGGCCCTTCGAGCTAGCGGGAGGTCCTGGCACATCCCGGGCACCTGCGGAGGGCACAGGCCCTGGCAGGTTCGTCATCAGAGGCGACTGCTCCAGGCAGAGCAGGCTGTGGGCGACGGGCTCTCACTCCCGTGGGTGCCCTTTGCCCTGAGCTCCACGAACTGCGGAGCAAGGCTCAGGGCGGTGTGTCCTGCCTGAGGAGCCCTGAGCTGGGGAACCCCGGGGTTGCAGAGATGCTGGTGTGCCCACCTGTCCTCTGCTCCATGAAAGACGCCCTCTAGTTGTGGAGACCAGTCCCGGGGCTGCGCACCGTCTGCCAAGCCCGCTGCCCTGCACTCGTCCTCAGGGAGGGTCTGGAGCAAGGCTGTCCGTGCCCCTCCCGAGGCGCGCCCACGCCTGTCCCCGGCTCAGGGGCGACTCCCCGCAGGGTGGCCATCCGCGGCCTCCGGGAAGTGGCTCCCGTGTGGGCTGCTGGCCCCTCAGCCGCGCTGTCCGCTGTCCCTGTGGCCACAGGGTCCTGCCCAGCACGTGGTGTTGCCGGCCTCCTGGGGGTGGCCAGGCGCACCCTCTGGTGTTCCAGGCTGGGCCCTGTCTGCGCTGCCCAGCCTCCCAGCACCAAGGCGTCTGCCACAGGGCGGTCCCGTCTGTTGACCCAGAAGCAGGAGTGCAGACCCCGCGTGGTGGGCAGACGGAAGACACTGAGGCTCCTCTCTCTGGACAAGGGAGGGAGATGCCCACCCGGCAGGCACGGGGCATCCTGGCCTTGATGCTTGAAGGTGCCCTCAGCCACCTCCCCAAAGTGAGGACACAGGACAGGACCTCCAGGCTCTCGCCCAAGCTGCTGGCACATCCCAGCTCCCTGGACCCTGAGCCCAGTGCTCTTTTCGTAAAACTGTACTTGGCACCTTAGTGACAGAGGTGTGCTTCAGACCAGGGTTTTCTTCCCTCCCAAGCCTGCTTCAAAGCTGAGGGGCCTCCCCCTGAACCCTGACACCTGCCTCACTATCTGCACCTCTGCTCAGGCGTCCCCTTGGGATGAGGACCCTCCCTGGCCACTCAAGTGGAATCGCCCTGCTGGGGCTTGGGGGCAGTGTGTGGATTTGGTGAGTCCTTCCTGGCTGGCCGTCCTCACTACACGCCCGGTTCTCTGCGTGTCCACAGGGGCTGTCAGAGGTGGCTGGGGTTCAGCTGCAGGCAGAGACCCCACGGTGTGGCCGCTGACCGGGGCCCAGGGCGCCACAGACGCCTGTCCCTGGACGCCACCCTGGCTGTGAGGTGTAAGGGGCTCCCGCAGCCCAAGAACTGACTGACAGGTTGCCTCTTCTCCATCCCAGGGACGAGCTGCTACCGCTTCTCAAGTCATCTGTGACTTCTTACAGCTCCTTCCTTCCCTTCAGGAAAGGACTGAGGCCGGTCTGAGCGGATGCGGCGAGTGAGGCCAGGCTACTCGGGGCCTGCCGGCCCAGGTGACAAGGACAGCACATGCCTGCTGCCCCTCTGCTCCTGACCCGCCCTGTGCGAAGTACCAAAGGTCGCCGGGCAAGTGGCAGGCAGGTGGGGGGCTCGGGTTTGTTTCCGAGCTTGGAGAGCTGGGCGGGCTGCCTGAGAAGCCACTTGGCCGGGACGCGGCTGTGGAATGAGTGGAGTGAGCGGGGTGAAGGGGGGAGGGCAGAGGCGCCCCAAGGCCTGAAGCTGCAGACGGGCGGGGTGAGAAGATGCAGCCCCTCCCTGGGGGGCAGCAGGGGCCGGGTAGGCCAGGCAGAGGGGGAGGAAGGGCTGGGAGGAAGGCTGGAGGCCACCCACCAGGTGGGACCATGCGGGGCCACCGGCCCCGGAGGCCGGAGGAGTGACCCAGGAGAAGGAAGGCAGGGAGAGGGGGCTCCTGGGCTGCGAGGTCAGCAGGATGTGCCCCCGGGGGGCAGCGGCCTGCGGATGCATGAGGCACCCCTGGCCCTGGCCACGCCCACAGCCGCTCCCGCCTCGCAGGAGGGCAGCCGGCGGGAGGCTGGTCTGGGCAGCCCGGTGTCCAGGCCCGGGGGTCACGCCTGGCTGAGCGGCTGCCGGGCCGTGTGAGGATGCCTTGTCATAACACTGCGAGATGGATGTCCAGGGACCATCCCGGGACGGCACCCAAGTGCTGCTCGTAAATCCACGGAAGATCACCCTGGGAGTAGCATGGCAGGACTCCCCACACGCCAGCCCCAGCCCGTCAGCCGAGTCTGGCCTCCCGTGGGATGCGGCTTGGCTCTGCCCACCCGGGAGCTTGTGCAGCACCAACAACGTCCCAAGGGGTCACACACACCAGAGGGAAGGTTGTTGAGGATTTGTACAGAGGACGGCGGGTGAAGATGCGCCATCTGCACAAGCTTAGCTCTCCATCAGTTCTCCTGAGCTGACCCGCTGCGGGGCCTCATGGGTCTCCTGACAGTCCGGTCCTGGTGCTGTGGGAGGAGACGCCTGTCTCAGGGGGATTTCCAGTCAGCCCTCAGGCAGGTGTGCCTGCCCAGACACCCACCACAGGCACTGCATTTGCTCAGCTCAGTGTGGGGGACATTTTGATGTTTGGGGTTGACTGGATTCAGCATATTTTTTTAAATAGGTTCAAAGTGAATTTCCACATTTTTTAAAAAATCGTTTTGTTCAGTCAGCAGCTTTGGCTAGTTCTGGGTTTTGAGTCTTTGTTTTGGGTTAGTTCAAGTCCCAGAATATGACTCCCAACTATGGAACCCACCTGAACTGAAATGAAACCTTGCTGCTTCCTTATTTGAAATTCCAGAGTGATTCAATCAAGGCACCGTCTGGTGGCATTGTCCCCCAACATGGCATTTCCCAAGCCTTGGTTTGTGGTTCGCCTCCAGCTTACCACAGTTGGGGTCATTGAGCACCCTAATTAGACTGAATATTGGGATATCCAGAAGGTGTCTGAAGAATGAGGTCTCCGTTAAACATTCCTTGCAGCCCTCCAAACGCTTTTAGAGCTGGAGCACTGTTGTGGAGCCTGGGTTCGCTCCTGTATAAAGTCCAGGCTCCTGCACAGGTGGCCTAGGAAGCAGCGTGGCTCTGGGTCATGGTCCACATCCGCACGGTTGTTTCTTTCTGGCCCAAAGGCTTGGCCTGCAATGTGGACTCGGAAGAGCCAGCCCCAAGCTGGTGCCTTTGTTGGCTTGTGAATCTGTGTTGTTCCTGCTTCAGGAAGTCCTGGAGAGACCCTCCTGGCCCAGCACCTCCATCAGGCCCCTTGGGCAGCCTCAGGACCAGTGACGCTCAGTGAATATTTTATTTTTGGAGATGTGAACGCACATCACTGCAGGTGTGAAGAGTCCAAGGCTGTAGCTGGTGCCAGAGCTGTGCTGAGTCATGAAGAAGGTGCAGTCTGTTTGTGGAAGATGAGTGCTCCATCTCCGTCTGCACGGGCGGAGGCTGTCATCTCGCCCTGAGCCTGTTCTGTGAGTGCCTTCCAAGTCCTGGTTGTAGCAGCCCAGTCCCAGTGCGTGGCTGACTTCACCTGCACTGACATCTCTGTGAAGCGCACCTCCCGACGTGGGCTGTTATTCTGGGGGGCTGTCCCCTCAGAAGCCTCCTTCCCTCTCTGCTTCTGCCCTCGACAAGTACTGTTGTCATCCCCGATCACAGCATTTCTAAAACGATGTTTGGCTCCATGTCCAGCTGAGGCGATGTGTGGAAATAGCGCTTCTTACACCACTGCAAGTATTTTGAGAACAAGGGGTGTAAGTATGCATCCTTAGAACCACGGAAGAAGGAGGCCTCCATCTGGGAGAGTTTGGTCATCGCTGTTAGTGTTCATGGTAACTGCGTTCTCTGCGGGACGTCGGGATACAGCACATTTGTAGTTGGACACCTGGACAGGTCGCACCAAAGATGCCCAAAGGGTGATTCTGAAACTGAGGGAGGGGCTGGCAGGCCGGCATCTCAGAGCCTCCAGGTCCAATGCAGGGGTCCCCAGGGATCACGTCACCGTCTGCGGGGCTGAGGGTCTGGACCCACTCAGCATCGCGTCCACTCCCTCGGTGCGCACTAAGACTGCTGGGCACAGGGGCTGAAACGTGGGGCATTCCGGGGCCGGTTCCCTGGGGGTACCTTCCGCGTCTCAGCCTTACACACCCCGGGGTCAGGAGGCAGACCCTGGGGTCCTTCCTGTGCTGTGTGGCCACTCAGGTTGCTGGGAAATGGTGGCCTGAGAGTCCAGCATGGGAGCGTTCTGAGAGGTGGTCTCAGCAGGAAGTCAAGGCGAGGCGGTAGTGAGGATGTGGGGAGGTTTCTGCTGATCATGACCACAGTCACCCTGGGAAGGGTCCAGTCTCGACCAGGGCTGAGGGGGGAGCCTCCACGGAGCCCCACTTTGGCCGCAGGCATACAGCAAATCTGACCAGAGACAGAGGCCCTGCAGGATGGCTGCTTCTGGCCGCGCTGTTCTCCGTGCCCTGGGAGAGTTGGGAGGGTCTGGGCCGCCCCAGCTGCCTCTGTGGCCTCTTTCGAATCCCGGCTGCCCACTGGCCTGGGGAAGCCCTTTGGGCAGAGTCGTCCCAACCCCGGGGGTCTCGAAGGCTGGCCTGGCTTTACCTGCAGAAAGTGGCAAATCACATGCCCACCGTGCACCCGGAGCAGGGCCCTCGGGCGGCAGCCAGGTGGGAAGCGGCCTGTTCGGTGATGCGGGTCAGAACAGGTGAGCAGGTTCATGGAGACGCACAAACCCTTTTACTTGGGTTGACCAAAAATGTCATTCGAGTTAAAGCTGGCCGGGTGGACCCGAACGAACTTCTTGGCCAACCCACCTTAAAAAGGGTTTCCCAGCTCCATTGCTGAGATGGTCCATACATTGTTAGTAGACGGGGGTCACTGGGAGCCCAAGGCCGATCAGTGGCTCTGAGGGCTAAAATGAAGACAACTCCTTTCTTTAAAACTGTTAAATCGGAGTTTCAGAGCTCAGAGGACCCCTGGCAAGCCTCCTGGGTCGGCACACCCCCCTGCAGGAGGGGCTACAAAGCTGCGTCTGCACAGGGCGGCTGGGGTCCTATTTTAAGGAGGGCAGTTTCACTGTCCACCCGGCCAGCGGTGACCACATCTGTGCTGCTGCCCCGGCAGTGTTCGTCTGGCGGTTTCTCTTTCTCTACAGGCATGCAGAGTCCTCACCTTCAGGGAATAAGAAGTGAGCTACATAAGAGCGGCCACACTTTCAGGCTCTGAGACCGGTCCCGTGAGAGCACCCAAGGCCTCTCCTGTGTACAACTTCCCTCTGTCTCTGTGCCCTCTGCTCGTGGGCCCAGTGGCAGGTGCATGAGGCCTGGGTGACGGCCTCGCCCCCCGGGGACCCTGGCCGCCTCTCTCCAGCCAGGGCTCAGGATCCCACATTGCTCCAGCTACTCCAGGGCTGGACCGGGCTCTGCAGGCCAAGGGACTGTGGCTTTCCCCTACAATTTTCATGAGTTTTCCAGCAGAGAGGCTGCCCTTTCTGTGTGACTGAACACCCATGTAATCAGGTGTTGCAAAGGAGGCGTTAGGTGTTCAGCAGTTGTCAGCACTTCTGCACTTGCTGTACCGGCTAGTACAGGACACAATCCATGGACCATGTCCACAGAGCTGTGGGCCCTGACCCTAGGGGTTCTCCTGCCTTCACCCCCAGACATTAAGCAGCAGATCGGTCACCTCACAGAGTGTCCCATAGTCCAGGTGCGTTTCGGTGTGTCCTTCCAGCCCCCATATCTCCTTTATAGCAGCTTGGACACGAAGGCTCAAGGAGACTCGGGTCAAACCCTCTGAGAAAAGCGGATGCAGGTGACATGTGTGCTCCGTGGGGTCCCCACACTGGTGACCGATATGTCCCTCAGTATCCCATTATGCTATCTGGCCACTTGGCTTTAAGTGGCCTCCAGATCTTGAACACCACATTCTTTTTCCCTCTAGTTGGCTGGTGGTCTTTGGAGCTGCTCGTCTTTCCCAGCCTTTCCCCCATCCTGTTCCTGATTCACACTTAAACCGGTCTGTCTCAGGGTCCAAAATGCCAGCTTTTAAAGTTCTAACCATTCTTTGCACATATCAATTAGCATTCTCTGTAAAGAAGAGCTTTTCCTCATCATTCGGGGAAGAACTGCGGTTCCTTCTACCAGAACAGAGAACAGGTCCAAGCACCCGGGGGCACCTACTAAGGACTTACTAACTAGAGTTCCGATCAGACAGTTATGTCCTCACTCCCTGTTTGTATCACAAGGAAGTGGATGTTGGAATATTAGGTAGTCGTTAAAAATGCTGCGCACTTCAGAAATAATGGGAAAAATATGAGACATACATTGTTGAGAAAGCAAAGAAGACAGCATACAAGACACCCTGCTTTTCTGAAAGGAAAGCACGTCATGTCTCTCTGTCCGTGGTGCACAGAGTATAGGATGTGGTATAGGATGTCATATAGTATGTGGTATAGGGTGTATAGGATGTTCTATAGGATGTATACGATGTTATACAGGATGTTGTATAGGATGTATAGGATGTTGTATAGGATGTATACCCATTTGAATGCAGAGTTCCAAAGACTAGCAAGGAGAGATAAGAAAGCCTTCCTCAGCGATCAATGCAAAAAAATAGAGGAAAACAATAGAATGGGAAAGACTAGAGATCTTTTCAAGCAAATTAGAGATACCAAAGGAACATTTCATGCAAAGATGGGCTCGATAAAGGACAGATATGGTATGGACCTAACAGAAGCAGAAGATACTAAGAAGAGGTGGCAAGAATACACAGAAGAACTGTACAAAATAGATCTTCACAACCCAGATAATCACAATGGTGTGATCACTCACCTAGAGCCAGGCATCCTGGATTGTGAAGTCAAGTGGGCCTTAGGAAGCATCACTATGAACAAAGCTATTGGAGATAATGGAATTCCAGTTGAGCTATTTCAAATCCTGGAAAATGAAACTGTGAAAGTGCTGCACTCAATATGCCAGCAAATATGGAAAACTCAACAGTGGCCACAGGACTGGAAAAGGTCAGTTTTCATTCCAGTCCCAAAGAAAGGCAATGCCAAAGAATGCTCAAACTACCACACAATTGCACTCATCTCACATGCTAGTAAAGTAATGCTTAAAATTCTCCAAGCCAGGCTTCAGCAGTACATATACCGTGAACTTCCAGATGTTCAAGCTGGTATTAGAAAAGGCAGAGGAACCAGAGATCAAATTGCCAACATCCAATGGATCATCGAAAAAGCAAGAGAGTTCCAGAAAAACATCTATTTCTGCTTTATTGACTATGCCAAAGCCTTTGACTGTGTGGATCACAATAAACTGTGGAAAATTCTGAAAGAGATGGGAATACCAGACCATCTGACCTGCCTCTTGAGAAACTTGTATGCAGGTCAGGAAGCAACAGTTAGAACTGGACATGGAACAACAGACTGGTTCCAAATAGGAAAAGGAGTACATCAAGGCTGTGTATTGTCACCCTGCTCATTTAACTTATATGCAGAGAACATCATATGAAATCCCAGACTGGATGAAGCACAAGCTGGAATCAAGATTGCCAGGAGAATTATCAATAACCTCAGATATGCAGATGATACCACCCTTATGGCAGAAAGTGAAGAAGAACTAAAGAGCCTCTTGATGAAAGTGAAAGAGGAGAGTGAAAAAGTTGGCTTAAAACTCAACATTCAGAAAACTAAGATCATGGCATCCAGTCCCATCACTTCATGGCAGATAGATGGGGAAACAGTGGAAACAGTGGCTGACTTTATTTTTCTGGGCTCCAAAATCACTGCAGATGGTAACTGCAGCCGTGAAATTAAAAGACGCTTACTCCTTGGAAGGAAAGTTATGACCAACCTAGATAGCATATTAAAAAGCAGAGAGATTACTTTGCCAACAAAGGTCCGTCTAGTCAAGGCTATGGTTTTTCCATTGGTCATGTATGGATGTGAGAGTTGGATCATAAGAAAGCTGAGCACCGAAGAATTGATGCTTTTGAACTGTGTTGTTGGAGAAGACTCTTGAGAGTCCCTTGGACTGCAAGGAGATCCAACCAGTCCATCGTAAAGGACATCAGTCCTGGGTGTTCATTGGAAGGACCGATGTTGAAGCTGAAGTTCCAATACTTTGGCCACCTGATGTGAAGAGCTGACTCATTGGAAAAGACCCTGATGCTGGGAAAGATTGAGGGCAGGAGGAGAAGGGAACGACAGAGGATGAGATGGCTGGATGGCATCACCGACTCAATGGACATGGGTTTGGGTGGACTTAGGGAGTTGGTGATGGACAGTGAAGCCTGGCGTGCTGTGGTTTATGGGGTCACAAAGGGTCGGACATGACTAAGCGACTGAACTGAACTGAACTGAACTGATAGGATGTATATGATTTTATACAGGATGTTGTATAGGATGTATAGGATGTGGTATAAGATGTACAGGATGTTGTATAGGATGTGGTATACGATGTATAGGATGTAGTATAGGATGTTGTATAGGATGTATAGGATATGGTATAGGATGTATAGGGTATTGTATAGGATGTATAGGATGTGGTAAAGGATGTCATATAGGATGTGGTATAGGGTATATAGGATGTTGTATAGGATGTATAGGATGTTGTATAGGATGTGGTATAGGATGTATAGGATGTTGTATAGGATGTATATGATGTTATACAGGATGTCATACAGGATGTTGTATAGGATGTATAGGGTATTGTATAGGATGTATAGAATGTTGTATAGGATTTATAGGGTATTGTATAGGATGTATCAGATGTTGTATAGGAGGTTGTATAGGATGTATAGAGTGTTGTATAGGGTGTTGTATAGGATGTATCGGATGTTGTATAGGAGGTTGTATAGGATGTATAGAGTGTTGTATAGGATGTATAGGGTGTTGTATAGGATGTATAGGCCAATGTATAGAGTGTCTTCAGGCCCTGAAGAGAGCAGGAACCAGGTGCCCATGAGCTGCCAGGAGGAGGCCACTCAGAGGGGTCTTTTCCCAACACCCACAGCACGGAAGCAAAGGGGCAGGACTGTTTGGGGAGCAGGTGTCTCTGGGGAGAGTCCTTGGAGTACCCTGTGACTTCTGCTCCTCTGTGGAGGGAAGGGGGCCCCCCATCCCAGGGGACGCAGGGATGAGAGGTGACTGGCAGTCGCCCCTGTGCAGCTGGCAGGGAGGCCTGCTGGGTCTGTAACTGTCCTCTGCCGGGTAGACGGTCCCCAGAGCAGGGCTCAGAAGGGGTCAGGGCCAACACTTGGGGTGAGGAACCCCTGGGCCGTGGGAAGTGGAGGTGCCGGATTCTGCGAGGAGCCCAGAAGACCACCACCAGCGGGGCGGCCCCAGTCTGCCCTCCCCTGAAATAAGCCGGGGTCAGGGAGGCGCGTTCACTAGGAACCAGGCTGCACCTTGGAGCAGCGGCCACGGGGGCCCCTCCACCCGCAGCACGACGTGCCGTCAGGCAGGAGCTAACCGGAGCAGGCACGGGCTCCCGGCGCCGCGCACATCTCCTCGCACCTGACTGACGCCCACGCAAACACATACCCAGGGCGTGTGCAGCGCTCGTAGTTCAGATCACACACCTGGAAGATTTTGTAGGATCGTAAGGGCATCTCCATGAAGGGCTGAGGCGTTCCGAGTGGACAGAGGCTGGTGTCGCAGAAAGTGGCCTGCGTCCCATGGGCCTTAAGACTCCTGAGGCCCTCTAGGCGTGGGCCCCGTCTATGAGGCAGAGAGCCTCCAGGGACCAGCAGGCCCTCCCGGCTCTGGCATCCTCGGGCCCTCTCAGTGAGCCCCCGCTGGCCCCTGCCCCACAGTCCTTGTTCTCCAGGCAGAGCTCTGGCGCTTGTTTTCACAGGCTCACGGGGAGAATGACAGATGGAGTGAGGAAGCGTGACAGTGATTCTTAGTGTGCTTTGTTCCCGCTGGGAGATGTCTAGTAATTAGTGTGGCCTGAATCACCCCAGACCGGAACTCAGGGGACGAGAGCGGCCCCGAGATTGGAGCTGTCCCGCGGCACCAACCAGCCAGCGGGTCGCCCGTCCTCGGGCCGGCGGTGGGTTTGTGGCCCTCACAGGGGTGGCCCTGCAGGAGCACCAGGGTCAGGGGCCCTGGGGGCCACTCGCCACCCAGGAGGTCCAGGTGGGTCAGCGACACTCCATCCGGCCCAGGCCAAGTCTACCGGCCCGGCACTGCCACTGACGGCCAGGGCAAAAGCAGCCTCACCGGCGGTCCTTCCAATGAATATTCAGGACTGATTTCCTTTAGGATGGACTGGTTGGATCTCCTTGCAGTCCAAGGGACTCTCAAGAGTCTTCTGCAACACCACAGTTCAAAAGCAGCAATCTGTGGTGTTCAGCTTTCTTTATGGTCCAACTCTCATATCCATACATGACTACTGGAAAAACCATAGCTTTGACCATACAGACATTTGTTGGTAAAGTAATGTCTCTGCTTTTTAATATGCTGTCTAGGTTAGCCATAACTTTCCTTCCAAGGAGCAAGCATCTTTTAATTTCATGGCTGCAGTTACCATCTGCGGTGATTTTGGAGCCCTGCAGGGTAACAATATACAGCTTTGACGTACTCCTTTCCCCATTTGGAACCAGTCTGTTGTTCCATGTCCAGTTCTAACTGTCGCCTCCTGACCTGCATACAGATTTCCCAGGAGGCAGGTGAGATGGTCTGGTATTCCCATCTCTTGAAGAATTTTCCACAGTTTGTTGTGATCCACACAGTCAAAGGCTTTGGCGTAGTCAGTAAAGCAGAAGTAGATGTTTTTCTGGCACTCTCTCGCTTTTTCAATGATCCAGCGGATGTTGGCCTCCACGTACACATCCATGAGCTGAGACTGGGGAGCCACCCCCGCCCAGCTCCCTGGGTCTGGGGATGAGATGAGCTCCTGAGGGCAGAGCTGGCCCCTGGGCGTGGCATCCTGCACCCTGTTGCTCTCGGAACTCCTCCTGGGCAGCCCTTTCTGCAGCGGGCTCACGTGATGGGGTAGTCATCAGACATGGCCCCCGGGTCTGCGGAGGTGTTGGGAGTCAGTGTTGCTATCACAGCAAGAGGTGCCCCACGGCCACTCTGGGCTCCCTGGGCCATGCAGACCCTGGCACCTGCCATGTGGGTGGGCCAAGGTGCTGCTTCTCTGGCTTCTCCTGAGCAAGGTCAGCGTGTCGTGGGGATGACCCCGGGCTTTGTCAGCCCCTGCTGTTTGCAGGCTGGGGTCCAGCGACCAGCTCGGCTCTGGCTTCAGAGCCCGGGGGCACTTCCAGCACGTGCCTGCAGCATCTGATTCTGGCTGCTTGTGACTTCAACTTTAAACTAAACTTACGTATGGAAGGTGGGACAGGTGGTCCTAGCTGCCGGCAGACCTTGCACCTTAGTGCCGGAAACAGTGGTATTTTGTTTTCCTTTCCCACGTCCCTGCTCCTGCAGCCCCTTCCCCACACATCGTCTGGATCAAGGTGACCCAGGGGTGCTGGGGTGCTGATCCCTCTGCCCCCTGCTGGCCTGCCACAGGAGTGAAGCCCCTCCCTGGCTCTCTCGGTGGGAGTGGGATGCTCCTCTATCACCCCTCACTCGCCCGCCCGGGCACCCCCAGTCTACCGGGGTCCCTGGGTACCCACGGTCCCACTGCTGGGCTGTTTCTCACTACCTTGGTGTTAGCTGGGGACTGGATTCCTCCCCCAGTGAAAACAAGGATGGATCAGAGCCCAGCCTTCGCTGGGAACGCCCCAGGAGCCTCACCCAGAGAAGGCAGGCAGCCGTGTCCGTGTGGTCAGAGCCTGCCTGACCACATTCAGAGGCTTCAGCTCCTCAGCCCCCAGGCGCGTGCTCAGAGCCGTCCTCTGTCCACACGCTCACCGGGACCCCGGCGCGCCTCTGGCTCTGCGTCAGGGCTCTGACCACAAACCACCAGTGGGGACGTGGCCTTCAGAGGTCAGGGTGGTGGTGGCCAGACGGGGTTCCGGCCCCTACCTCCCTGTGTGCACCCGTGAGCAGGAAACACAGTGCCTGTGAAAGCTCTGCCAAGAGAAAGGGTGACACCTGGGTAGTGAGGCTCACGTGGTTTGTTGGAAAGTGATGTTTATGTCATTGAAATAACGACAAAATGAACCCAGGACTCAAACAGCACAGGTGCCCTCACCTGTGGCAGTGTGACTTGCCCGGAGGTAGCTTGGAGAGGACATTGGTTTGGGGAATAAGGGGATTAGGGTTCTCTCCACGACGGTGGGTCCCGCCCCTCAAGACTCCTGTCTGGCGGTGAATCGCCGCTGTCCCCTGGAGCTCCGGCATGTTTATAGGCACGTGTTCTGATCGCCACCCTGCCTACACGTGATTCAGCGGTGTCTCCAGCACGTTCCTTATGAGATGCTGTGAAGTTTCGGGGATGTCTGGAGGCTGCACCCTGCGTAAGGTCAGTTTTCCTGAACCGTGTGGTCTAGAAGGTTGCTTTCAGGGCACTAAGCTGCCCTCCCAAGAGGAGCTTAGGAAGCCCCAGCACCAGTGAACGCTGGGCTCCTGTGCTTTCTTTTCCTGTGACCCTGGTGGGAGGCTCTTTGGTCCAGGCTCCCCGCCACCTTCTCCCTACAACCACTGGGACCACTTTGCCGAGTTTACAATGTATTGTCACTGCCCACATCTGCTACTCAATCAACTGCTTAGTTAAACAGTATGTAAGCTGACAGATACCAAAAGGCACTTGTTTCTGGGAAAACCAATTTGTGTGCTTTGGAAAAACTAGGAAAGTGAGTTGCTAAGCAGCCACAGAGTTAGAGGTGAGAATGATGGCTGGGAATGTCTGGAAATCTGGCTTTGCGAAGCAAAGCTTTGCCAGGTTCCTCTGTCCATGGGATTCTGTAGGCAAGAGTACTGCAGGGGATTGCCATGGCCTCCTCCAGGGGATCTTCCCGACCCAGGAGTCAAACCCACATCTCTTACATCTCCTGCATCGGCAGCTGAGTTCTTTACCATCAGCAGCACCTGGGAAGCCCCATATCTCTCAACAATTAGCATCAGACTTTGCACCAGAACAAGACAAGCTTCTCTCAGGACAAGCTAACGCTGGGTGGTCCCCAACTGCAGTTCTCAAAGCGACTCCGGCCCGTCTCAGGTGGCCTGGTTGTCTGGGGCCTCCCCTGGGCACTGTTCCAGCAGGTGGCCAAAGCAGAGCTTCCAGAAACACTTGGCAGGCTGAGGGAGGCTGGGGTTCCCAGAGTTCAGAATTCACACTCAATGATTCTTCCAAATTTAGTCTGCCCATGCCCCATGTCCTGGGGTCCAGGGCCCTTCAAGGGCACTGCCCATTTCTCTCCTCCTGTGGGCTCTTCTCTTTGCTCTGCCTGAGTCTTTAAAACACACATGCTGTCTGTCTTCAAAGTTTTATGAGCTCTAGGAACTGCCCTTTCTGATTTCTGGACTGTCATTTTCATGAAGTTTGGAAAGTAGAGAGAGAAGCGCGTATGTTCCCCGTTA
This sequence comes from Okapia johnstoni, assembly GCA_024291935.2. Taxonomy (NCBI): domain Eukaryota; kingdom Metazoa; phylum Chordata; class Mammalia; order Artiodactyla; family Giraffidae; genus Okapia; species Okapia johnstoni. Next base: position 171,784 of record CM044312.1, read on the forward strand.
TCTGTCACCTGTGCTCAGACTCACTGCCCAGGTAAACCCCCCTACCACTGACCCCTACTCACCCACACACCCCCAGGCCTGCAAGCTGCACTGTCCACCTGACTGGGAGAGTGTTTCTACTGACATCTTTGTCCTTGATGACTTGTTCTAATTAATTTTTCAGAAAGCAACATTTTCTTTAAATATGTAAGCTACTGTAGTATGAATTTAGGTACTCAATCTTTGGTATGTAATTTGGTTTGTAGGATGAGTGTATTTTCATATTTGGGCTTCCCTGGTGGCTTAGATGGTAAAGAATCGTCCTGCAATGCAGGAGACCCGGGGTCGATCCCTGGGTCAAGAAGATCCCCTGGGGAAGGAAATGGCGACCCACTCCAGTATTCTTGCCTGGAGAATCTCACGAACAGAGGAGCCTGGTGGGCTACAGTCCATCGGGTCGCAAAGAATTGGATAGGACTGAATGACTAAGCACACACATTTTCATTTTATTTGTGAAAGCCTTTAGAAAGATATTTTCAACTTTTTTGCAAAACTTGGTTTGGAGCCTACTTTTAATTATCTGTTTTCATAGAAGTAAAACATTCCTGTGGTCAAACCAAAACCACATCACGGTTATCGTGCAGGTCTGGGTGGCGTGTCAGAGAGCAGAACTTGGTTTCTTCGTTTTAACTGAAGCCAGCACACTGCTCCTCCAATACTGAAGTTTAAGTGAAATGTAGAAGTTTAGAGGTCACAAAATATAGTAGAAACACCTTGAACTTGTAGTAAAATATCCCTGCTTTCAAGGATTCATTTTCTGTTTGTTTGATGCTGAGAGGTCCTCGCACCGTTTGAACCTCAGCGCTGTTTGTTGGTGAGATGATTCATGCAATGCTTGTATGAATTACCCTCGTGGGGTGGTTACTACGCAAAACAAGCGATCTGAAAAATGTTTTAGGCCTTAACATTATGCTAACTAAGTTATTAGATAACTCCACGAAGGTAGCCTAATATCTCATCACGAATACATCATCTTGACTGCTGCAATCAACTAAATCTTATCAAATATTTAAATTTGCAAATTGTCCTTGAAGTCAGAGTCCATAAAAGCACAAGGGTGTGTGCCTCAGGGGACCCTCACCTCCAAGACTTGCACAGATACCCGGTGGTGCCCACTGTGTCACAGGGGCAAGCACATCATCAGGAAAAAGTGCTGATTCTGCTGAATTCCAAAGTGCACAGTGCATGCTGGGTGCCTCAGATTCGTCCCTTCACACTCACTCACTTCTGCAAAGCTGATCACAGTGAACCCATGCCAAGCATGTTCTCAATAATATCGTGGTGCAAGTTTGTTTCACAGGAGGATGATTTGCAGTATAATTATCTAATTGATAGGCTTTCTAGTTGCAAAGCTTCAGGGCAGATCTGGCCCCACCGCTCTGGGCGCCTCGTGCGCGGCCTGAGGGAGCTCCCCGAGGTGGGGAGCGGGCCTCGCTCACCCCTGTCTCCCCTGCAGCCTGCAGCGGCGTCTGGGACAACATTACTTGCTGGCGCCCCGCGGATGTTGGCGAGACCGTCACGGTGCCCTGTCCAAAACTGTTCAGCAATTTTTACAGCAAACCAGGTACTGTTCCGCTGTGTCATTTTTGAGCTTTTCGGGGGTTTTGGTCAGAGGGACTGGCTTCTCCACGAAGGCACTAGAAGTAGGGCATTGGTGGCCACAGCCCGGTGGGTCTGGGAGCAGCCATGCTGACCTGGCCTTAGAGCTTGGGAAGACAGCATGCCTCCTGCCAGGTCGTTCACCCCACAGCACACGCAGTGGGCTCGGATGGGAGACCCCGAGCAGGAGCCTGGCACATGGGTGCCCAGTGCAAACAAGGGGCCGTGGGCACCAGGCAGGGAGAGAACATGAATACCTGTCTTGCCTGGGCACACATGGCCCTCAGAGAGTGTCCTCCAGGTGTCCCCTGCTGGCCTGGGACGCATTCTCTCCCTCACAGGAAGCATCTCCTTTCCTGGACTGACTCTGGGTTCTCAGCCCCTGAACACCTGCAGGAGGTGCTCATGGGGCCGGGGGCTGCCTCTTCCCGGGGCTTGCTCTGCATACAGACCCTGAAAACCCAGATGTTTGAGAAATACATCTGTTTTTTGTTTTTTTAAAAAAAGCTGTAGGTGGGAAATTGGCGGGGGCGGGGGGGGGGGGGTCTCTCCAGACATTGGTGCACGTTGTCATGGCGAATATGCCAGTGGCCCTGGGGCCCGCAGGAGGTCCATTCCCCACCCCCCAAGCAGGGCTAGGATGGGGGTGGGAACGGCCGGCAGGAGACTCTGCCTCTGGGCAGGGAGCCGGGCTGGGTGTTGCTCCCAGGCAGGTCTTTGAAAGGGACGGTGTCAAACCTCCAGGTGCAGCAGGGCCAGGTTCAAGCACTCCAAGATCTGTTCTGATGAATGGACGGAAGCCCTCAGGGGGTGTCGCCCATGAGGGGAGGGTGCTGCGCCCTGCGTCCAGCAGCAAGAGGGCCCAGCCCTGCATTCCGCCCCCTTCTCTCTAGAAGATGCGGGGCTGGTCCTCAGAGGACTGCAGGGCTCTGACCTGCCCCTGACTCGGAGCCTGAATGAGACCCGGGATGGGAGCTATTCCCCAGGACTGGTGCCTCGTGGAGCCCGCCACCGCCCCAGCCTCGCCCCGGAGCCAGGACTCTCCGGAGCAGGGTCTGAGCCCAGCTGTCCCACGGCCCCTACGGGACGGTCACACGCAACCAAGCACTCAGCAGCAAGGAAAAGTGTGGGAAAAGTGCTAGCCGCTCAGTCACGTCTGAGTCCTTGAGAGTCTAAGGACTGTAGTGACCCCCCAGGCTCCTCTCCATGGGATTCTCCAGGCAAGAATGCTGGAGCGGGCTGCCATTCCCTGCTCCAGGGGATCTTCCCAACCCAGAGACCGAGCCCGTGTCTTCTGCACAGCAGGGGGCCTCTTTCTGAGCCATGAAGGGTGTGCAGTCAGCTTTGGGGGGCTGGGTGAGGGGGTGCCTGTCACCACTATGCTGAGACCCCCGTGAACCACAACTCAGCATGGCCAGAGTAGGGGGCGGCCTGGAGATACGGGGGCCCCGCAGCGGGGGGAGGTCCCACAGCGAGTGACACCCCCGGAGAGCCAGGTTCTCACAGATCCTGGGGGAGAGACGCTCTAACTGTGCCCTGCTTCCTTCACTGCTCCGCCCGTTGCCCCTCACAGCCCCGCCCCTTAGTGCCCCTTCACCGCCCCGCCCCCTCACTGCCCCGCCCACTTCCATCACCGCCCCACCCCTCACTGCCCCGCCCACTTCCGTCACAGCCCCACCCCTCACTGCCCCGCCCACTTCCATCACAGCTGCACCCTCACTGCCCCGCCCACTTCCATCACAGCCCCACCCCTCACTGCCGCGCCCACTTCCATCACAGCTCCACCCTCACTGCCCCGCCCACTTCCATCACTGCCCCGCCCCTCAGTGCCCCCTCACCGCCCCGCCCCTCAGTGCCCCGCCCACGCCCCCTCACCGCCCCACCCCTCACTGCCCCGCCCACTTCCATCACAGCCCCGCCCCTCAGTGCCCCTCACCGCCCTGCCCACTCACTGCCCCGCCCACTTCCATCACAGCCCCACCCTCACTGCCCCGCCCACTTCCATCACTGCCCCGCCCCTCAGTGCCCCCTCACCGCCCCGCCCCTCAGTGCCCCGCCCACGCCCCCTCACCGCCCCACCCCTCACTGCCCCGCCCACTTCCATCACAGCCCCACCCCTCAGTGCCCCACCCACTGACCCTCAGCCCCGCTTCTCACTGCCCCCCTTCCCCTCCCCCTCACTGCCCCTCCCCCCTCCCCTCACTTCCCTGCGGGGGGGCCCCCCCCACGCCCTCTGCACTTTCCTGTCTCAGGTATCTCCTGCCCTCAGGTTTCACTGAAGAGTGTGACCCCAGGCAGAGGACAGAAGGGTGGGTGGATGGGAAATTTGTAGGGTGAGGCCAACTGAAGCCTCTTCTTTGGTGTTTTCCGTGTACTAGCTGAGTAAGGGCCAGCTCGGCGCCCACTCCTGGCTGTCCAGAGCTCAGGGCACAGTCCCAAGGGCAGGTGGGCCGCAAGCGTGCTGTGCACCTGAGGAGCTGACTGTACAGGCCTGAAGCGGACCGCTGGCTGTCGGCTGTGGAGCTGTGGGCCAGTGGCCACCTTCTTTAAGAGTCAGGTTTCTTGTCCACAATGGAGGATCGTTGCAGAGCCGCCTCATGAGCCGTCAGGGTTGCGGGAGTTACAAACGGAGCCCTGCACCCTGCTCTGCCATCGCTCACCTCTGTTCCCAACTCCAGCTGGCAGGACAGGGTGATCGGGGTCTGGAGGGTGGGACGGGGTGATCGGGGTCCGGCTGCAGACACTTCCCACTTGACAGGATATGGCCCGTTACTTCCACTCCGCTCTGTGGCGATCAGAGTACTGTTAACTTCACCCCACGTGACCACCATCATGTGCCCGTGCTTTGTTGGAGAACCTGCTCCCTCCAGCCACTGAGGCCCCCGAACTGCAGGACCGCTGCCTGGGTTCCAGGGGTCAGGAGGCCCAGAGCAGCGGGCTCCCTGGTCCAGGCCCTGACCCTCAGCAGCCCGAGGGAGAGCGAGGCCCTGAGGCGCAGGCGCAGGCCCGGACACACAGACAGACCCATGGCATTCACTTTCCAGGAAACATAAGCAAGAACTGCACCAGTGACGGGTGGTCAGAGACATTCCCGGATCTCATGGACGCGTGTGGCTATGGCGACGCTGAGGATGAGAGCAAGGTAAGGGCGCACGGCCCCCCCATCCTGCCGGCTCCCCGCGGGGCACCTTGTTCACTGCTCCCAGTCTTGTTCACATCTCCTTCCACTTCCGGTCAAATCCAGCCAGGCCCCTATTTTGGCTCAGCTGCCTGGGCTTCGAAATCGTGAAGGTTCTGTAAGGCTGGGGTGGGGAGGCCTCGCCAGCCTGCTGCGTCTGGAACGTGACCCCAGAGTGGCGGTGCCTGCTGAGCCCAGCTGTAACGTGTGTCCTTTCTGCTGCGAGGGTTTCTTGTTCCCGTGGAGATGTTGCCACAATACAGGCTCTCGAGAAGCTATGAAGTGGTTTTCTTAGCCTTGAGCCAGCCACAGGGATGGGACCAAGCTTGGAGCATCTTTGCAGACGTAGAGCTGGTGTGTCTGGCCAGGGCTGCCTGGATGCAGCGCCTGCTGGTGATGCTCTCAGGCCGGGTCCAGACTTAGCCCAGGGCAGGCGAGGGTGAGCAGAGCCCCTCCTCCAGGAATGACTGCAGCCCCACTGAAGCCTGCCCTGGGCCCTCCGTGAACTCCCCAGCGCCGACTTGCTCACCCAGCCGTGGCCCTTGATGGGGGTTATTTTGTTTACCACCAGAAGACCAGCCCACTGTCTCCCCTTGGGCCCTATCATGAGTGCCATGACCTTGTGTGGACGGGGAAGAGCCTCAGGAGCCCCAGGTTGGGCCTGGTTCAGATGAGTCCTCCCTGCCAGCTTCGGGCGTTCAGTTCACTTGCTCAGTCGTGTCCGACTCTTTGTGACCCCATGGACTGCAGCACACCAGGCCTCCCTGTCCATCACCAACTCCCGGAGTTTACTCAAACTCATGTCCATCGAGTCACTGATGCCATCCAACCATCTCATCCTCTGTCGTCCCCTTCTCCTCCCACCTTCAATCTTTCCCAGCATCAGGGCCTTTTCCAATGAGTCAGCTCTTCACATCAAGTGGCTAAAGTATTGGAGTTTCAGCTTCAGCATCAGTCCTTCCAATGAATATCCAGGACTGATTTCCTTTAGGATGGACTGGTTGGATCTCCTTGCAGTCTAAGGGACTCTCAAGAGTCTTCTCCAACACCACAGTTCAAAAGCATCAGTTCTTCAGCACTCAGCTTTCTTTATGGTCCAACTCTCACATGCATACATGACTACTGGAAAAACCATAGCTTTGACTAGACGGACCTTTGTAGGTAATATCTCTGCTTTTTAATATGCTGTCTAGGTTGGTCATAGCTTTTCCTCCAAGGAGCAAGCGTCTTTTAATTTCATGGCTGCAGTCACCATCTGCAGTGATTTTGGAGCCCCCAAAAATAAAGTCTGACACTGTTTCCACTGTTTCCTCATCTATTTCCCATGAAGTGATGGGGCCAGATGCCATGATCTTAGTTTTCTGAATGTTGAGCTTTAAGCCAGCTTTTTCACTCTCCTCTTTCACTTTCATCAAGAGGCTCTTCAGTTCTTCTTTGCTTTCTGCCATAATGGTTGTGTCATCTGCGTGTCTGAGGTTATTGATATTTCTCCCAGCAATCTTGATTTCAGCTTGTGCTTCATCCAGCCCAGCATTTCTCATGATGTACTCTGCATGTAAGTTAAATAAGCAGGGTGACAATATACAGCCTTGATGTACTCCTTTCCCAATTTTGAACCAGCCCATTGTTTCATGTCCAGTTCTAACTGCTGCTTCTTGACCTGCAGACAGCCTTCTCAGGATGCAGGTCAGGTGATCTGGTATTCCCATCTCTTGAAAAAATTTCCACAGTTTGTTGTGATCCACACAGTCCATGCACTGGGTGTGGGGCTCATTTAAAGAGCCTGGGGAATACCTGCCACCCAAGCAGGACCCCAGAGAACCTTGGCAAAACCCTGTCTGTGGGGCTGAGGCCCACTTCCCGCCAGCTGCCCCTCAGCTCCCAGCCCCCAGGTCTGTCTCACCCCTGAAGCCCCCTAAGTGAGACCCACAGGGACATTGCTGCCTGTCGTTTTCCTGGATGACCAGGAGGCTTCCTTTGCACTCTTCACTAAGGTCTGTAATTTAAAGCCAGTTCCTCTCCTGTAGGATCAGGAAACCCTGCAGAAGAAGCACCTTTTTTTTGCGTATACCACTCTAACTGGGAGGTCAGCCTGGTGAGCCGTGACTGGGTGGTTGGGGATGGTGACTGGTGGCGCAGCTGGGCGCCCGTGCCGTGTGCTCCTCGCTGACAGATGCGAGGTTCTCCTGCGTGCGCCGTGTGTGGGGACCCACCAGCCCCCGCACAGACTCCATCCTTGGGGAGGCGCAGAGCCTACTCCTCTAACCACTGCAGGTTTGTGCTCATCGACCACTTGCCTGCCCCCACCTCATTTAGTCCAGGTGATGGCCCACTTTATAGATGGAGAAACTGAGGTTTGGAGAAACAATGTGGTGTGGCCAGGGGCCCCCGCCATTCTGACGGGAGTCAGTCTGTCTGACCCCTCCTCGGGGGCAGTTCCCAAGCCCCTCACTGCCCGCACGAGGGGAAGCCACCCAGATGCTCTGGGACACACCTGGGCAGCCAGACCGGAGCTGCTGACCCGTCCACAGACCCCACATGGACCTGCGCCCTGGGGCGCTCTGCAGGGACCCCACAGAGAAGGGGCCACCAGGAGGCCCCCGTGGCCTCCGTGGTCGCAGCACAAAGAAGGTGAGGCCCCGGTGCTGAGCCTGCGCCCTGGGTGGCGCTCACCGCCTCCACTGTCAGCCCCCGCCCCCCAGGACAGGCCTGAGTGCCACGGCCCACGGGCTCGCTGTGGCCTGGCCCCCAGGCGGGTCAGAGAGCACCAATGGGATCCAGGGCCAGCCACCTCTTCACGGGCCTGTGAGCCATCTCAGGTTCCAGACTCACCCCAAACTGCTGTTCCGCGATATAAGGTGTCCAAACCGAGAACTGTCCCCTCGATGTTCTTTGAGTGAGCCTTAAACCGTGTAGCATTAACCTCAGTTTGAGGACCGTCCCTGTAGAGACAAGTGTCCCAGCCCTGTTCTGATGACCCTGTTCCGACCAGGAGCAAGGACAGCCCCACGACGGCCCAGCCCCTGTCACCTCGCACGTCCTCCCAGACAGGCCAGGGCCACAGCTGGAGAGCGCCCAGCCTGCAGGGCGTGGAGGGCGCATGGAGCTCCAACACCCACCTACCATTGCCCACAGCTCCTGTCCGCCGTCACCGCCAGCCTGGCGTGTGTACCTCCCAGGCCTCGGGACCCCGTTGGGGGGAGCAGTGTCCAGGGCCCCCCCGTGCTCACGTCACACGTGAATGCTCCGGGAAGCCCGGCGTTCCCCTCTGTCTTCAGGCGACAAAGCACTGACACGGCTGTCAAGGGCACCCTGTGGGAACCTGTCGGCTCAGACCCCTTGAGGATGGAGCGCCTGTGACTTCCCGATGCTTTTCTATCCAGCATGAAGAGCTATTTTTGTTCTCAGTTAAACATTTCAGAGACTCTGCAAGTATCACGAGTGCATATTCCCTGCTAATGGATTAGAAACTCAAAATATTTTAATATGAGAAAGTGAAGGAAATAATGGCACAAAGCCAAGATGAGTAACTCTCCCTGGTTGCAGCTCCCACGCGCACATACTTTGGATGCCTGGTTGTTTAGGGAGTCCGTGGAGGACGAGATCCTCAGGGCGTGGGGCTGCCCCAGAGAGGCCAGGACGGGCCCTCCCGGGTGGGGAGTGAGTGCCTCCAGCCCACCTGCCCCTCCGTGGGCTCCTGCTAGCGCGTCACTCCACGTCTCATCAGCCCATCTTTCTCCCCAGTTCTACAGTTGTAATTGGATTTCCTGCTGTCATGCAGCCAAGCTCCACTCTGGGTGCCGTGCGTGCAACCTTTGTTGGTTTCAAAGTTAATTAAATTCAAGGGGAAAAACAGCCTCCACAAAAGCCACATATGATGAGGGAATCAGGAGGTAAAGTAATGGGGATTGGGAGCCCTGAGAAGCAGACACAGGCTTGAAGACCCCAGAGGACCCCTCGGGTGGCGGTCGGAGCAGTGACTGTGAAGCAGCGGTCTAAGCCTGCGTTCCCAGTGCTGTGAAACCCTGACCCAGGCCCCACTTAGCTTGGGACGCCCTCTCACCGCATCCCAGCTTCCATAGATGAGGCCTCCCCCGTCTGTTCCCCTCCCAGCAGAAGCAGCTTCCAGCCTGTGTGTCTTCATCTTAAGCCTCTTCTCTTTTAACCCTTGGATAAAGGGCTTAATACCACTAAGAAGGTTTAAGGAAGCCCCGCCCTTATCATGGGAGCCTGGGATTTCCCTGCTGAGAGCTGAGGGTCTCCGGAGCCAAGGAGCTCGTCCTGCACCATGGCCTCGGCCTCAGGCGGGACCAGCCAGGACTGGGCGCTCCACCCTGCCCACCTGCCCCCCGAGGCCCCCGACTAGTCCTGCCCCAGGCCCAGGGACTCTCCTGGCCCAGGGACTCCTCCGCAGCATGTCAGACAGACCCTGTCCTTGTGACTTACGTCCTCCGCTGAAGGCCATCTGGAGGCTCCTGGCCAGGGAGTCCTGGCCAGCCTCCCTGCCTCCAGCTCCCCCCTCCCGCCCAGTGTCCCACCCGAGAGCTGACAAAACGTGCCAACAGCTCGAAGTCAGCAACCGTGATGAGTCTGTGGGCCCAGGAGGTCTCCTTTCCCCCATGACTGAGAGCCTCCCAGATGAAGGACCCCAGGGCTGTACCCCGCTACAGCCACCAGGCGTGACTCAGTCACTGCACGTGGCTCCACGCCTCCCCACGGCCCCTCCCAAGGACAGCAGCCCAGCGACAGGCTGGCCTCCTGCGCTGGGTGGACGCGCCAGGCCAGGCACTCCATACGTCTCCTACATTATATATTTGCTAACATAGGTCTTAAATAAAGAGCACTTCTGCTAAATTTAGCCAAGAGAACTGTTTGGCATTTCAACCTTCCCATGCTTCAAGCAGACACATTTCTTCCATGTTATGCCATATTCCTAAAAATATTTCTGTGGTCTCCTCTCAGCTTTCAGACCACTGCAGTAACTTTCACATTGACCGCTACTGTCGCCTCCCCCAGGGTCCCCGTCCCTAGTGTGCGCAGTCCTTCCGCGTCAGATGCCTTCCATCTCTCACTCCCAGGCTCTGCAGGACCACGATGTCCCCGTGTCGGGGGGGCGGGGGGCGGGGGGTGGGCGGTCGGCAGGGATGGCCTGTGGGGGGTGGAGGCCAGGATTGGAGCCCTAAGGCACAGCCGGGCCCACACTCAGCTCCGTTACAGTGGCCAGTCCTGTTCTGCCTCCAAACAAACACCAAGGGCGGTGTCTGCCTCACTTTGCATCGAGTGGCGGGAGGAAGCTTCCCATAGATTTTTCAGGGCACGTGAGGGCACGCTCACTGCGTGGACTGCTCATCAGATGATGGGGCGGCACTGCGTCGGGGCAGTGAGGCAGGCAGGGGAAGACCTGGCGGTTCAGGATGAGGGGGCCCCGCCAGCACGGCTGGGTGCCCACCGGCCCCAGCCTTCCCCCCCAGGTCCTCAGGAGGGGAGGCGCTGCTCCAGGGTGGGTTGGGGGCAACCGGGATATTCGCTGGATAATCCTGTCCATTTCCCCACGTGACATACAAATTTCAGGACTAAAATTCTGTGGTCCAAAGAGACTGAAGAAAATATGGAAATTAGCAATGTTTGTTTTGCTGGGTGTTTGCAGTCTGTTACAGACCTGGAAAGAGAGGATAGGCTTTGGGAGAAGCTCCCATCCGCACTGTTAGGGTGGCACCACCTGTCACGGGGGTGGGATGTGGGCATTTCAGGGGCTGGACAAGGGCAGCAAGAGACTCCCCGCCCAGAAACGTGCTGATGAAGGACAGGAAGTAGGGACCTCGAAGCTGCATGTCCCCTTTAGTGGTTTGGTTATATTTTCTACTTCTTCAAAAGTCAGCAAATATATTACTTCTATACTCAAATAGTTTTAAGTCCCCCCAGAACGAATTTCTGCTGTTTGACAAATCATCTCTCAGTGACATTTGCCTCCCACCCTCACTCTGTCAGGACAACGGGGAGACTCAACCATCAATTTCCTGCTGTCAAGCATTTCCTGAAGCCTGTTTGGAGGCAACTTTCTTGCAGGAGTGGTTCAAGGAACCTGGCTGGTTGTCCTGCAGCCTCTGAGGTTGGGGGGGTGGGGGGAGGGGGCGGGGCGAGCGGCAGACCCCCGGCCACACACAAGCGCCGCCTCAGGTGTGATCGGCCCTGGTGTAACCCAGCACCGCGCGTCTTTGCAAAGGTGCTCCCTGACTGCTGTCTGGGTCCCCTGCCCAGGGCGCTGCCATCCGAGGAGCCAGGGTGGCTCTGGTGGTGTGGCCAGCCTCTCCCTCCCCAGCCTCTCTCTGTCCTTCCCTCGTCGTGTTTGAGGCCTCGGCCCCACAGCCAGGCTGCCTGTGGGCTTTGCCTGGTTTCTAGGATCGGGCTCGGGTTCTCCACCAGGGGTGAGGATGCTCGGTGGCAAAGCACAGGCTCCCGATCTCTTTTTCTATTGCCTTTTCTTTATCATAAACCCTGTGCTCGAAATAGGTCTCAGTGGGAGAAAACATTCCAAAATATCTACTGCTTTTTTTTTTAACCTCAGAAATGTCACATTTGGGTTTTAAAAGAAAATCTATTTTCCTCTAACCCGTCCACACTAACAAAGGAGTGGTCCCTGTGGTGACTGAAAACAGGGAGCTGGGCGCACAGTCCTGACAGCTGTGCAGACAGGGACCCCGGGGCCCCAGGACCCCAGGACCCCGGGACCACTGCCTCTGGAGGGTCGCCCCCCAGCCCGCGGCCAGGCTGCCCGCCTCTCAGGGGTGCGGTCTCCACGGGGAGTCTGCCTATGCTGAGGGGGCATCAGTTGTGGGGACCGTCTGGACCCCCATCTCCTGCTCCTTCTTGAAGCCTATGCTCATCCTCGGGAGGGCAGTGGCCTCAGGGGCGACGTGAGTGATGTCCCCAGGTGAACCCGACTTGCCGTGACAAGGGCCTGGTCATTTCCTCCCGGGACAGTGCTGTCGGGGTGCCCAGCTGGGCTCAGGTCAGTTCCTCAGATGGCCCCGAAGGCTGCAGCGGAGTCCGGAGGAGCCCAGCACAAAGCCAGGGGCCTGCGTCTCCCCTTCGGGAGCCCCTCAGATGGGAAGAGGAGCTGCGGTCAGCAGGAGCCCACCCGTCCATCAGCCCGTCCCCTGACACGATGCTGGCGGGCCGTGCGAGAGGCGGGACCACGCTGCCCTGTAGTGGGGTGGCGGGTGTGATTCCAGGCGCTCCGTGAAGCAGAGCGTGAGCAAACGAAGCCTGACCAGGAGGACTCGGGGCGCCGATCCTTGAGGATCTCTTTCGTCATAAAAATGGTCTTCATTATAAAATCAAACCAAGCACCATAAATCACGTCTCGGGCATTTACTAAGAGTGTTTACAGCTCTTGCATGGATTGTCTCATTTAACCCCCCGACAAGCCCAGGAGGTAGAGCTCTGCTTTTAATCACCGCTTCACAGCGAAGGGACACTCACCCCCAGGGTCCCCGGTGAGTGGAGAGGACGCACGCTGGTGCTCGCGCGGACGCTGCCCCTGGGGCCTCTGTCTGCCCGGACGCCCTGACCTGCGCTTTCTGGGAGCGTCTTCTCACTTGGCTGTTTGCCATCTGAATCCGTTCTTTCGAGAGGCACCTGTTAAGTCTTTGGCCCATTTTTAATTGGGTTGTGTGTTTTCTCATTGTTGAGTATTAAGAGTTCTTTATATGTCTTGAATAACAATCCTTATCAGATGCTTTTGCAAATATTTTCTCCCTGTCTGTGGCTGGTCTTCTCATTCTCTGAAATTCTTTCACAGGGTAGAATTTTTTATTTTTATTGAAGTCCAGCCTATCAGTGATTTTTTTCATGAAAGGTGCCTTCGGCATTGTATTTTTTTTCAATTTATTTTTTATTGAAAGATACTTGCTTTACAGAATTTTGTTGTTTTCTGTCAAATGAATCAGCCATAGGTATACATATAGACATCGTATTTTAAAAAGCGTCACAACCCAAGGGAATCTAGGTTTTCTCCTTTGTTATTTTCTAGGAGTTATAGTTTTGCACTTTACCTTTACATCCATAGGAGCTTCCCTGATAGCTCAGATAGTAAAGAATCTGTCTGCAATGCAGGAGACCTGGGTTTAATCCCTGGGTCAGAACAATCCCCTGGAGGAGGAAATGGCACCCCACTCCAGTATTCTTGCCTGGAGAATCCCATGGACAGAGTAGCCTGGTGGACTTTGGCCCATGGGGTCACAAAGAATCAGGACTGAGTGACTTCCAACTTCCTTTAGGGCTATAGCTCATTTTGAGTTAATTTTTGTGAAAGTATAAGGGTGTGTCTAGGTTCATTTTTTTGCATGTGGATGTCCAGTTGTCCCAGAAACGTTTGTTGAAGGCTGTCTTTTCCCCAGTGTATTGCCTTTAGTTTTTTGTCAAAGACCAATGACTATCACGTGGGTCTATTTCTGGACTCCGTTCTGTCCTGCTCACTGATGTCCCTTTCTGCTCTTTCCGCGGCACCAGTGTCTGATTCCTGCAGCTTAACAGGCAGTCTCGCGGTTCTGTTTGGGGAACCTCCAGCTCCTGCTGCTGCCTGGTCTCCCCCTATTTGTCCTGTGTCCTCCCTTCTCTTGTGGATCCAAGGAGAGCTGTTGATTTCCAATGTGTTCAGAGTTCTGCTCTTTGTTTGGATGGAGTGGTGACGTCCACGTCCTATCTGCAGAACTGACCAACTCTTCTTAAAGGAAAAAGTTGAAACAGATGGGTAACTTGCTCTCAGGGAGGGGCCTCTGGAGGGAGAAGACACTGGGTCTGGGTGGTGTCTCAACCCTGCACCTTGGTGGCCCCGTGTTTTAGGACAGTTCCCAGACTCAGGTCCCATTTGTATAGGAGAAGGGTGGCAAGAATGCATCTGCTTCTCCACAGGCCTTTGGAAGAAGGGAATGAATGAAGTTCTGTGTTACATTCTGTAAACTGCAAAGCACCATCACAGTTAGGTTATAGTTAGAATCTTCTAATCAGAATGGGTGGGTCTTAAAATATATTTGCCAACGACCTTCAGGAAGAAAAACTCAACTGTGAGATTGTTACCAATGTGACAGCGAGCCTCCCCCTGAATCCTGAGATGGGACCCGAGCCTGGACCACAGGCCCTGAAGATGGGCAGGGCTGTCGTTTCTGGCGGCCTCTAAAATGAAGAGGCCCCCAGCTTCCATTTTTGAGGTGAGAACAGGAACCTCCTTGCACGTGACACAGAGGCTGCCTCCTGGCCCTGCAAGGCTGCCGGTCCACAGGCTCCAAGATCCTGCCCTGCGCCAAAGCCGCCACAAGGAAGGGCCCCAGACAGGCCAGCCCACTGTGTGTCCTGCTGTGGGTGGCACATGCTGCCCACTCCGCCCTCCGCCCCACCGGACGGCGTGCGTGGGTCCCTGCGGTGCCTTCTCGGAGCAGCTGGGAGACCCAGCAGGACCAGCATGTTCTGGGCAGCTGCCAAGCGGAGTGAGTGCCCTGTGCTCCTGATGCCTCCGCGTGGCGCCCGGACGGCCCCGCCCCTGCCCCGTGCAGAGACATCCAGGTGTCCCCAGCGCCCCCACGCCCCCTCTGAGCCCCTGCCCATCCTTACTGCCCGCCAGCCACGAGGGGTCCCTGCCCCTCCCTCCCCCGCCCCTCCAGTCCCCACCTCTGCCTTGGCCACTCCGTCTGAGTTTGCAGTTAGAAGCACAGGTTAGCACTTACTCGTCCATTTTTCAGGATTAGGGTTAGTCTTGTTCACCCAACAGGACATTGTATGTCCTACGTTCCCCAGAGACAGGGGCCGTGCATTCTAATCAAGTGGTTCCCGTCGAGACAGACACTGCGTATCAACGGTGGTTTCCTTTGCATTCCCGGGGCCCCAGGTACGCAGGTTAATCATTACCAAAAGGTCTGGGAGAATGAATTAGCTTTTGTGTTACAAAGGTAGTGAAGCATGGGGCTTCCACGGGTTCAAAAGAGAACCCGTCAGGGTGTTTGTGCCTCAGCTGGGGGGTGAGGCGATGGGCCGGGCCAGGCTCTAATCAGAAGTTTCCCAAATCAAGTCTCTGGTCCAGCCAAGGGGCTTTCAGCTCTTGATTGAAATCCACAGTTAGAAATGCGTTTCACACTGAGAGCCAACACAAACACTTCACAAAGCCACATTTTCCATGCCACCTTCTTTTAAGTGTTGGTTCTTACCTTCGGAATTGATTGCATAACCCACTACTGGGTTATAAATAGGGTGGCTGTATAAAATATCGACCAAACCTGGCCTCTCAGGGGCGAACGGGAGCTATTAATATTCCCGGGGACGGCAGAGGCAAAGCAGGCCTGGTGGACCAAGGGGAGGCTCCGTCGCTTGGTTATGACTCAGCGTTTGCACACACAGGCCAGGCCGCGGGGCACCTTGGGGAGGGCTCTGCGGGCAGCTCCAGGCAGCGGACACACGTGGACAGCTGGGTCTGCGGGGGACTCGCTCGCCATCTGGCCCCACACGCTTGCTGGGGCAGGAGGCCACCCTGGGTGATGGCCGGGGGAAGGGACGGCATCTCTGCCCAGCAGGGCCTCGACAGCTCAGCAGGCAGGGTCTCATCCCCGCTGCCCATCGCAGGCCCCTCCCGAGGCTCCGAAGCTTCAAGAAGGGGAAGCTCCCTGGCGTGTTTTCCCCGCTGCCTGATCACGCGATGACGGTGACACACTGTAAAGCGTTTTCCCAAGTAAATCAGAGTCTCAAACTTGTGCCTGTGACACGTGACCTTTAGAGCATCTCCCCTTAGAGTCGTGCAGTGACGTGTGTGTTGCTGGGGGGCTCGTGCTGAAGCCCTGGAAACGTGGCCCCCCCCTGCCCTTGGATGTCCCGTTAGGGGGCACCCTCAGCCCCACCGGGACTGACCTTTCTGTTCCCTGATAACCAATCACCTTTACAGCTTCAGCCCCTCAAGAGCAGGCGCCCCCAGAAAAGTTCTCCCCCCTCTCCACTCCCAGAAATCATCCTGTAGGCCTCAGGCTTCGAGAATCTGAGGACTCTCTGGGAGAACAAGAATACAGCATTGAGTACGAGCGCGTTGTTTATCCCGGACGAGAAGGGACACGTCGGGTCCCGGGAGGCTCCGCCGTTGAGGCCTCCCCTCCTGCCATCTGTGCACTCGGAGACGGTCCAGCTCTCGCAGAGCCGTTCGGCAGGGACCCGCCTGCCCTCCTGGGCTCCCTGCGCTGAGTCACGTCGCTGGCGGAGACGCTGGGGTCCCCGGCCCCTGGCACCCGCTCGGTGCCAGGCGAGGTCGCTTTGCTCCAGGAAGAACTGGCAGCCGGAACTCAGGCCTTCCCTTGTTTCGGGAGAGTGAGGCACCGCATCCATTCAGGAAGGGGACAAAGCGGAGCTGCAGCCTGACCGAGGGCGGCGGCCGAATTAGCTGCCTGACTGGGCTTTTAGGTTTGCGCCCTTGTTTCGGGACGACAGGGTTTTAACAGTTCAGAGTAACAGTGGCCTCTGACCCACATGCTGACGGACAGCGGTCCCGCCTCGCTCGGGCCCCATGGGCCCCACGCTAGACGCCGTCAGTAGCAGAACCACAGCCGGGCCAGCCCGGCTGGTCCCCCCCCCGCTGGTCCTCCGAGAGACACCCCGGGACAGTGGAGACATCTGGCCACGGCGGGATACAGAGCTGTCGCTCCAGAGGACGGCTCAGGCCACGGCTCTTGTGTGCAAGGCTCGTCTGCTGTTTTTAACGAGTTTTATCTGTTCATCCCAATATAATCCTTAGACACCCCTCCGAGAAGCCTCGGGGAAAGCCCCAGAGGTCCCCTTCCTCCCTAAGATGCCCCGGTCAGGATTGGGGGATGTGATGTCAAGTCTGAAACCCAGCTACATAAACTTGAGGACAGCACCATTGCAGGGCACACATGAAGGTTTTCTGTTAGGAGACAGCGAAAAACTTACCGGGACTTCAGGAAAAACAGCAAAATCTGCAACAGATGCCCTCCATGATTTTTTTGCTCGTGATACCACAAGGGTCCAAATGTGTATAGTACACAGGTTAGGGTGATGGACAATTCTGAACACTTGAAAGGGTCTGCAAAGGCCGTGTGTGTGGACAGAGGCTGGCAGAGACCATCTGGCTCATCAACAGTGTAGCCAGACACGGCCTGTATGACTCCAAACCCCATACAATCAAACATCAGCTAAGTAGTGTATTCTCTGAGCTAACTTTTTACGGACCGCAGCTTACTGGATGCCCAAAGGGCTTACAAAGAAAGAAGTTAAGAACTGCAGAGTATACTACATGTTCTTTGATCACCTCTCACTGGCATCAGGAAAACAAGTCTTTACTGACAATATAATTAAAAACATTAAAAACATCCTTTTGATACTTCACTAGACTAGATGTCTAGTTCTAAGACTTCTATAAATTCACAAAGTTCATAAGAATGAGTTTGGGGAGGGTGTCATCCTCTTATCCTGACTGGGTCACAAATGAATATTAAATTGAGCCAGTCATGTGGAATAAATCTTTTGTGTATCAAGAAATTATTACAAAGGAGCGTTTAGATAAGTCCGTCACCCCGAAGGGGACAAAGGCTTTCTAATTTCAGAGGAGTTAGAAGCAGGGTGAGCACTGGACTCGTTGCATTTCCCCCAAGTATTTGCGCCTTTAGCTCTATTTCGTGAGGTTTGTGGTGCAGATTATGGATGTTAACAGATGATAGAAAATAGGTATTTTCTCCCTTAGGAGCTTGACAGTAGTTTTGCTGGGAACTGAAGGCTGAAGGCCCATTACCGACCTCTGAGCAGCCTCTGTCCTCGTGTGGTTTGTGCATAGCCGGCTCCTATTTCTGCTCCTCTGACTACACGAGCAGCAGTGTGAACAGGTGGGGGCCCTCCAGGAGGAGAGCGTGGGCAGTACCCACCCCGTTCCTTCCCCACCCGCGCTCATGTGTTTACTTCAAAGTTACCATTGTGCGTAATGTCCACCCTGCTTGTTCTGTTTTACAGAGTATTATATATCATGAGCATTTTCTGAAGTTAGTCAACATCCTTCAAAAACAAGATTGTTAAGGGAGTGTGATATTCTGTTTTATAAATATGCTGAGTTTACTCAGTCATTCATAGCTTAGATTGTTTCTAATATCTTATTATTCTAACCAAACAAATCTGTGTACCAATCTCAAATTCCTGGTTAAAGGACATGAAGTATGAAAAGGATGTTTTTAATGTTTTTAATTATGTTGTCAAACAGCTTTCCCTGAAATGTGCCGATGTGTATTTTCACTGGGAATGGATGTGATTTAGCTGACACCCTCACCAGCAGTTTCATATTCTTTCAATTATCACCAATTTTGCAAACAAAGAAGTGATGGTATTATTTTCATTGTACTTGGTTGATCCTAGTGGACTCGGGCTGCCGTGGGTTTCCTTTGCCAGCTTCCCTGTCGGGCTATCCTCCTTCCCGGCCGCCAGTCTTCCCCGGGAGCTGTCACCCTAGTTGTGCCTCCATGCAAGCCGGTTTCTTGTTATGCTGCTCACCATGGAGACTCCAAGCTGAGACACGCGGGAGGAGCACTCCTGACCAGGCAGCGCTGGGGGGCCTGGCAGGTGCAAACACAGGTTCTCCCAGAAGGCAGTCCTTGCCCAGGCCTCCCAAATTCCCGAAACCAGCCCCAAAGATGAGCTCACGCCTAAATGTACAAACAGCACAAAGAAGCTTCCCAGGTGGCGCTAGTGGTAAACAACCCACCTGCCAATGCAGGAGACAAGAGACACAGGTTTGATCCCTGGGTTGGAAAGATCCCCTGGGAGAGAGCATGGCAACCCACCCCTGTATTCTAGCCTGGGAAATCCCATGGACAGAGGAGTTTGGCAGCTACCGTCCATTGGTTGCACAGAGTCAGACACAACTGAGTGACTTGGGACGCACACAAAGAAGAAAGCACTGTGAACCAGTCAGCAGATCACAAACAGTGAAATCATATCCCCAAACTGGAGACAATGGATTCATCATGCACAGAATACATAGGTGCCTTTAAAATGTTTTTTTTTTAAAGGAGGAAACTGAAAATAACCAAAGACAAGATATTCCAAAAAGGACCTACTCTGACTAGTTCCAAATAGCAAAAGGAGTACGTCAAGGCTGTATATTGTCACCCTGCTTACTTAACTTACATGCAGAGTATATCATGAGAAACGCTGGGCTGGATGAAGCACAAGCTGGAATCAAGATCGCAGGGAGAAATATCAATAACCTCAGATAAACAGATGACAGCACTCTTATGGCAGAAAGTGAAGAAGAACTGAAGAGCCTCTGATGAAAGTGAAAGAGGAGAGTGAAAAAGTTGGCTTAAAGCTCAACATTCAGAAAACTAAGATCATGGCATCCGGTCTCATCACTTCATGACCAATAGATGGGGAAACAGTGGAAACAGTGGCTGACTTTATTTTTGGGGGGCTCCAAAATCACTGCGGATGGTGCCATGAAATTAAAAGATGCTTATTCCTTGGAAAGAAAGTTATGACCAACCTAGACAGCATATTAAAAAACAGAGACATTACTTTGTCAACAAAGGTCCATCTAGTCAAGGCTATGGTTTTTCCAGTGGTTATGTATGGATGTGAGAGCTGGACTATAAAGAAGGTAGAGTGCCAACGAATTGATGCTTTCAAACTGTGTTGTTGGAGAAGACTCCTGAGAGTCCCTTGGACTGCAAGGAGTTAAAACCATCAATACTAAAGGAAATCAACCCTGAATATTCACTGGAAGGATTGGTTCTAAAGCTGAAGCTCCAATACTTTGGCCACCTGATACAAAGAGCTGACTCATTGGAAGAGACCCTGATGCTGGGAAAGATTGAAGGCAAGAGGAGAAGGGGACGACAGAGGATGAGATGGTTGGATGGCATCACTGACTTAATGACACGACTTTGAGAAAACTCCAGGAGATAGTGAAGGACAGGGAAGCCTGACATGCTGCGGTCCATGGGGTCACAGGAAGAGTCATTCATGACTTAGAGACTGAACAACAACAACAAAGACTGACCAAGAAGATGAAAGACTTATTCGCTGAAAACTGTAAAACACTAATAAAGGAAACTGAAAATTATTTTAAACATGGAAAGAAACCACATGCTCTTGGATTGGAAAACTTATTAAAGTGACTATACTGCCCAAAGCAATATACAGATTTAATGCAATCCCTATCAAATTACCCATGACATTTTTCACAGAACTAGAACAAATAACCTTAAAAATTATATAGAACCATGAATGGCCCAGAATTGCCAAAGTAATACTGAAGAAAAAGAACAAAGCTTGAGGCATAACCATCCCAGACTTCAGACAATACCACAAAGCTACAGTAATCAAAACAGCATGGTATTGGCACAAAAACAGAACTATGGATCAATGAAACAGAGCAGAGAGTCTAAAAATAAACCCACACGTCTGTGACCAGTGAATCTTCAACAAAGGAGACAAGAATATACAATAGAGAAAAAACAGTCTCTTCAGCAAGTGCTAGTGGGAAAACTGGACAGCTGCATATAAAGCGACGAAGTTAGAACACTCCCTCCTACTATATACAAGAATAAACTCAAAGCGACTTACAGACTTAAATATGAGGCAGCGCGCTGTGAAACCCCTAGAAGAGAACATAGGCAGAACATTCCGACATAAATCATAGCAGTGCTTTCTTCGATCAGTCTTCCAAGGCAATAGAAATAAAAGCAAAAATAAACAAGTGGGGTTAAGCTTATAAGCTTTTGCACAGTGAATGAAAGCATAAACAAAATAAAGACAACCTACGAACTGGGAGAAAACATTTGCAAACGATGAGACTGACAAAGGCTTACTTTCCAAAATATACTCATGCAGCCCAAAAACAGAAAGACAAACAACCCAAGGAAAAAATGAGCAGGAGACCTAGACGTTTCTCCAAAGAAGACATCCAGATGGTCAACAGGCATGTGAAAACACACTCAACATCGCTAATTAGTAAGGAAATGGAAATCAAAAGTACAACGAGGTGTCACTTCACCTGGTCAGACTGGCCATCATTAAAGACTACAAGTAAGAAATGCTGGAGAGAGTGTGGAGGACAAGGAACCCTCCTCCACTGTCGGTGGGAGTGTAAGCTGGTGCGGCCACAATGGAGAACAGCATGGAGGTTCCTTTAAAAACCAAGATAGAGCTACCATATGATCCAGCGACCCCACTCCTGGGCATATATCTGGAGAAAATTCTGATTAGAAAAGAAACATTCATCCCACTGTCCATCACAGCATTGTTTGCAGTAACCGGGGCGTGGAAACAGTGTTTGCCCATCAGTAGGTGAACGGATAGAGAAGAGGCGGTGCATGTATACAGTGGAGTGCCACTCTGCCTTAGAGAGCCTGACATAATGCCATTTGCAGCAACACGGAGAGGCACCTAGAGACTATCATACTAAGTGAAGCAGAAAAGAAAACTGTCACACGGTATTAATTGTATGTGAAATGTAAAATATGATATAGATGAACTTACTCACAAAACAGAAACAGACTCACAGACACAGAAGACAAACTCGTGGTTACCAAAGCAGATGGGGGGAAGGTATAAATTAGGAGTTTGGAACTAAGATACACACACCACTATCTGGAAAACAAATAAACAACAAGGGGAATTATGCCCAGTATGTTGTAATAACCTATAAAGGAAATGAATATGTGTGCATAACTGAGTCACTGTGCTGTACATCTGAAACTAACCCAACATTGTACGTCAACCACAGTGCAATTTTAAAATGAAAGTCAGGTAGATTCATCAAGGAGCAAAATCAGATACAGATGAAAAGAAATTTCTGAAACAGGGAAGGTAAGTCCAAAGAAACTGCCGGGACACAGCAGAGGGGTAAGGGGGCAGGCCGTGGAGGGCTCCGGCATGAGGGGGCAGTGTCACTGTGATCGCAGCCCCAGCAGGAGGGACGGACCCCGGCCGCCCCGGCACCGCGGTGAGACCAGAAGGCACCCAGCCGCTGAGAGTCTGAAACAGACTGCCCCCCGCAGACCGCGCGGACGCCGTCTCCTCCCGTGGGGCTCTCGGGACCCAGCAGAGAGCAGCGCTCAGAAGCGCAGGAGGAAGAGACGGCCCAGGAAGTGAGCCTAATGGGTCCACGGCTGCAGACCCGCCTGACATGCCTGAGGAGTGCGTCCAGGGGACGCAGAAAGCAGAGAGGGGACTGAGAATCAGGAGACATGTGAGAAAAAGAGGTCGAGAAGGGAAAAGGCAGCAGACCGTTTGGACAATAATAAAGGAGGCGGGTATCTACAAACAGGGTGCCGGGCACCGGAAGGAGACCGCCCGCGACCCGGCCAAGACCCGCGAACAGGCCACGGGGGTTAAAGGCACATCAGGCCTGGGGAGGGTCCTCAGGCGCCCTGGTCACTCGGCTGTGGCTTCGGTTCTGGGCTCTGTTTGCAGGCGTGTGTGCTCATCACACCGTGTCCTGTGCTCTTGGTGGGCTTGAAATTCGTCATTTCCCAACTGTCCAACCCGAACTGTAACTGCGGCTGACACGGTGGCAGCTGCCCCAAACATGCTGGTCCCGCCTGTGATCCCGCGTCAGGGGGTGAGGGGGACAGACCCTCCAATCAGGGTTTCCAAGGATGCTGCTGAACCCCAGTGCGTCCCTGCTTCCTCCCTCGCGGGCTCGAGGCCACAAAGAGTGACACGTCCCCCACACGCTGACCTGTGAGCCTCGCAGTCACCGGAGGCAGGATCTGCTGTTTCTCTCACTCTTGGCTCTGCCTTCTCCACGCACTTGAGACCCAGATCACACCAGGGGTCCACGGTGGGAGCCGGGACCCACGCGCCACGGAAGGCAGGATCCTGCCTCCGGCTGGTCTTCCCGGGTCAGACCCACCTGCTTCTGCTTGAAAGTGGCCATTTCCGTTGGCAGGGTGACCTCGAGGAAGACCACGGGGCTGGGCCGAGCACCCACCTGGGTGGGCTTCTCCCCCCGGAGGCGAGCACAAGCTGCAGAGATGGGTCCCTCCATCTGGAGGGCTGCCCGCGTCCAGTCCCCCTGCCCTGGGCAGGCCTGGAGGCCCCTCCAAGGGTGCCGCCCGCCGTCCTGGTTTCCTGAGGTTCCCCAGCTCGCGCCCTCCAGACAGCTTTGCCTAATAGAAACCAGGCCAAATCGTCCACGGTGCATTGAAGGGAACAGGTGGGCGTTTAGTGTCGTTTCTTGTTCAGGGCGGAGGTGGAACTCCAGGACGTACTGCCTCCTTCATGCCAGCAGCAGCAGCCCCCAGCCCCTCCTGAGGAGGAGGGTCCCGCTGTGGCTCACGGACACGTCTTCTTCTCTTTCAGATCACCTTCTACATTCTGGTGAAGGCCATTTACACCCTGGGCTACAGCGTCTCTCTGATCTCCCTTACAACAGGAAGCATAATTCTTTGCCTCTTCAGGTAAGTAGCAGAAATGAGTGATTCTGCCAAAAACAGGAGATGGGAAATCACCCATTTAAGCTGTCTCAGCCTGTGATGGGGGCAGAAACCACTTCCCCACCCTCGTCTGTGCCAAGCCAGCCAGACTCCCTCAGAAGGTAAAGTACAATGCCAACACTGACGTTTGCATGTCTCATTTGAGGAGAAAATGCTGACCGTAGATAAGAATGCAGTTCAAATGCTGGAATTCTCCAGGCAAGAAAATCAGAGTGGGTAACCATGCCCTTCTCCAGGGCAATGTTCCTGACCCAGGGATCGAACCTGGGTCACCTGCATTGCAGGCAGAATTTTTTACCAGCTGAGCCGCCAGGGAAGCCCCACACTGGTGTCATGCTTTGAAAACACAGAGGCAGCCTGGCCTCCCCTCCCCAGGTCGAAGCCTCCCAAGGGCGCTCTGTTGAGAGACAGTGTCACGTGTTCAGGAGCATCAGGACAGGTTCAAATCCGAGGCGGTCTTGTAGCGGCTGTGTGACGCGGAGCGGACTGCCTTCTTTCTGTGCGTCTGTAAAGCGCACAGGCTGATGGAGCCGGAGCCACGCAGCGTGTAGGAGGCGCTCCGTCGACACAGCCTGCTCCTCCCCTGCGCCCGGACCCTCGCTGCCTCTGGAGCTAATGCCAGACGTTTGCGGCTGGTGGTGGGGTGTGAGGAGGTGTAGACGCTTCCACCTGAGAAAAGCCTTTACTTTTAGGTTAAATCCACGTCTTAAGCAGCAGCAGCCTTAGTAAAATGGGTGATATCCAGCTTATTTTAATGGGTTGTGATCACCTGTCAAAAAATAATCTGTAAGCAACAAAGAGCTTTATTTGGGGGTCTTAGGAATTGCAACTTGGGAAACTCAGCTTCGGGTAAAACTGAGAGGGTTCCAGGGAAGAGAAGGAGTCAGAGCCTGGTAAAGCAGAAGCCGCGGGTTGTTAAAGAGGTCTGGTGGGGACTGGGATTGGCCCTGACGCAGAGGGAAATAATGTCCTTACAGCGCAGACCGTGACGAGTTGTCCAGGGTCGGGGTCCTATGTGTACCGAGTTTCGGGGACACTGTGCAGACCTTCTGGGCGCCTTCATCAGGACAGCAGGTGGTCAGAGCTCAGATTCCGTCAGCTGAGATGTGGGTGGCCCACCTCCTCCAGGCCTCCAGCCCCATGTGGGCGCTCTCTTGGCAAGACTGCCTCCATTTCCTTTTCCTCCACACACCACGCATCTTATTTCTCTTTGCTAAAATGTAGTTCGCATGTTGGTCAGTCTTCAGATAACATCAGTGACATAGCAAATGGAGTGTTTTAAAACGTTAGGAGATCCATTCTTGGAAGAAAAATGAGTGAGTGGGGGCAATGGAGCGTGTAGACGTGATCCCAGCAGCTGTTAGGCGGGGCTTCTCTCGGTTCAGGCATCTCAGACGTGACAGGTGGCTGATAATTCTCAGAAAGAACGAGGCAGTGCCTTTAGCCCAGAACCGCACTTCGAAAAACGTCGGGAAGACCTGTCATTTTACATGATAAAAAACTCTTTTCAGAAACTGATATAATATTATTACTATTTGCTCTGCTATCTTCTATATTTTTCTGTACATTTAAAATCTTGAAATTTTTAATACAGAAAAAAAACAATTTAAGGAGGTAAGCTGGCACAGGGTAACTTGAATGAGAAAAACTCAGCTTGTTTATGAAAAGCTTCTATCTCAAGCAATCCATATACTTGACACCGGTATGGAGCTTCCCTGATGGCTCAGCTGGTAAAAAATTCCGCCTGCAATGCAGGTGACCCAGGTTCGATCCCTGGGTCAGAAACATTGCCCTGGAGAAGGACATGGTTACCCACTCTGATTTTCTTGCCTGGAGAATTCCATGGACAGAGGAGCCTGGCTGTCTACAGTCCATGGGGTCGCAAAGAATCGGACACAACTGAGCAGCTAACACTGACACCAACAATTTCTCTCAGGTTTGTACTTCACGGTGTATTTAACTATTGCAAGTACGGTCACAATCCATGAGGAGAATCTCAGACGGTTTTATGAGTACCAAACGCCGTCACCATTTGTCACCAGACGGTGACACTTCCTGGTTGCAGGCAGGACGTGCCCGAAGTGGCGGCCACTGTGCTGCTGGCCCAGTATGTAACGTCTGCTGGAAGAGGCCTGCAGGCCGGGCGCCGCCCTCCGCCTGGGCTCCTGTCCGTCTGCTCACGCCACCCCCGGAGAGCTGTGAGACAGCCGACTCTAAAATCCACGTTATAAAACAACACGCCCCACTGTCTTGGTCATTACACCCAAGAAACAGACTTCTTTGCAGTCACCAAACATTTATTCTCCAAAACAGCCCAAAGACTAAGGAAGGACCGAGCCACCACGACCTTGCTTTGCAGACAGAGAGGGAGCACCCCGTTTCGTCCAAGGGCGTGCAGACTCGGTGCCAGCGCAGGGCCTAGCTCTGCGCGGGAGTCGTGGGCAGTCACTGTCGCTGGGTTCTTGTCCGGGTCCCGTGGTCCAGGCATGTGGGGACGGCCTCTCCGCACGGGCCCAGGAGGAGCTGCAGTGACTGCTCCAGCCTGTGCTGTGCGTTTCGTCAGGGTCACTATTAATAATGGGGTCCTTACAACACCTCTGCCAGGTGAGTGCTCTTGGTCCCAGGTGTAGCAACTCGAGGAGGCCCTGCCGCTGGATGGGGGGTGGCAGGATCTCATCCACAACCACGTGCACCCCGTTCACCTTTAGGAATCAACTGGTGCAGTCATGGGGCGTGTTACACACACGGAACAGACTTCGTGACTGAGGCCCTGTGGGCGTGTTACACACGCAGAACAGACTTCACTACTGAGGCTCCACGGGTGTGTTACACACGCAGAACAGACTTCACTACTGAGGCCCTGCAGGTGTGTTACACACGCAGAAGAGACTTCACTACTGAGGCCCCACGGGTGTGTTACAGACAGGAAACAGACTTCACGACTGAGGCCCCGTGGATCTGTTGCACACGCAGAACAGACCTCACTACTGAGGCCCTGTGGTCTGCTACACACAGAGAACAGACTTCCCTGAGTGAAGCCTGCAGCAGGGGCCTGGGTGGGGCTCCCCGCGCTGTGAGATCCGTCTCCCCACGAGCGCAGCTCACAGGCCGCGGTCCAGCACAGGCGGCGCCAGGAGCCGGGCTTGGGACACTGCATGTCCATCGCCTTCCACTTCCTAGCAGGTGACCGCTAGTCAGAGTTCTGACAGCAACACTAATTTTGCCTCTTTTAGAACCTACGGAAGGAATGCCCAGTCTCTGGGCTCCTCACTCAGCGTTTTGCAGGGAGATTGATCCACACTGTCACATGTGGTTGTCTGTGTGGATAACACAGCTCACTTATTCATTCAGTGTCCGTGGAGCTGGGGGTGACTGACGACAGGCGGTGCTGCTGTGAACATTCATGTGCCGTCTCCTGCACACATGTACGCTTCTTCAGACGTGTGTGTGCATGCCTCCCTTATATTCCCATCTGGTTTATAATCATGCGTCTCTCCTGATCACAGCCGTGCAGTCTCTGCAGGTGCTGCACACGAGCACTGCTGAGTGAACATCCCTTCTGCTCCACCTCCCACCGCCATTTGTTATCCCAATTTTAAAAGACGTTGCCATGCAGTTGGGTCTGTATAATATAGAATTCTGTTTTTAATTTGCATTTCCCTGGTGGATCACGATGTCATATGTTTGGGAATTTTTTTTTGCAGTACCATTTCAACTGTTTGCTCATTTTTCTGTTCAGCTGTCTCTCTTTTTTTTTTTAAGTTAATTTTTAGGAGTTCTGAAGTGCAGCCTTTTGTCAGCTCTGGGGATTACAGATTTTATCTCCAGCACTGTGGTTCAACTTTATACTCCCCGATGAGGTTTTTGATCAGTGAAAGTTCTTCATTTTAATGAAGTCTGTTAACTGTTTGTCTTTCTGGTCAGAGCTTCCTGAGCCTGTTACCATCTAGAAATTTTATTATGTTAACTTGTGTTTGGGTTTATGATCCACGGGTGGTTTATTTTTGTGGATGAGTGAGGTAGGGATTGAGATTCATGTGCTTTCTGCATGTGTGTATTCAGTCTCTCCAAGACCATACCTGGAAAGCCAGCCTGTGCCAGGGCACTGCAGAGGCCTCTTTAGGACCGTGCACTGAGGGGCTGGGTTCTCTGTTCTGTCCTGTCTGCCCCCTCATCTGTCACGTGCCATTTTTGCATTGTTGTAACTGCTGTGCCTTTATAATAAGTCCTGATTTCCAGCAATGTAAGCTTGTCAACTCTTCTTTCTCCTTATGAAGAGGTTGGTCATCTGCACTTTCAGGTGAATCTTTATCAATCAGTTTGTCAATAGCCATTAAAAAAAAATGGTGGGATTTCACTGTGGATTGCATTGAATCTGTAGACCAGCTTGGATAGACTGGACATCTTCACCATTTTAAATCACCCAACCAGTGATTTTAGTAGCTCCTTCCATTGGTTTGGGCTTTCTGAATTTCCTTCAGTGCTCTTCTGCGGTCTTCTGGGTGCATATCTTGGACATCTTTTGATAGTCATGCCAAAGTCCTTGTTTATGCTACTGTATACATTTGTGTATTAACTTTCTAGAAAAGGGATTGACTTCTGTACATTAATCTTGCTTCAGCAGCCTTGCTTAACTTATACATTTTATAATTATTATGTAAATTCGTCTGGATTCTTCTATGTGCAGCTCGTGTTTTGGTGAAGTACAGTGACTAGAAGTGATGGTAGCAGACCACCTTTCCTTATTTCTGAGCTCAGAGTGGAAGTTTTAGATATTTCACTGTAAAGCATGAAGTTCACTACAGATATTTTGATGACACTCCTTATCAGATTAAGAACACGCCTTTTAATTCCAAGTTTTCTGAGTTTTTAATCATGAATAGGTCATGAATTTTGTGATAATTTTTCTGCATATATTGACATAAGTAGGTGATTTTCTCATAAGTTCATTTAATGTGAAAAATTATATAGGGAGATTTTCTGATATTAAATCTCCCTTTAGTTCCTAAAACAAACCCTATTTGGTTGTGCTATGTTCTAGCCTTTCACTATGTAGCTGTGTTTAATTTATTAATATCTTGTTTAAGATTTTTGTGTCTGCATTCATGAATTTAATCTATAATTTCTTTTCTTGTAAAATCAGGCTTTGCTATGACAGTTATGCTGGTCCACAAGTGAATGAGCAAGTGGCCCTATTTCCTATTCTGTGGAATAGTGAAGGTTGAATAAGGCGCTGTTTCCTCCGTAGCGTTTGTGGAATTCACCAGGAAAGCCATCTGGGTAGACAGCTGTCATGCGGGAAGGTTTTATTTTTAGGTTCAAGCTTTTAAAAACAGACATAGAATGATTCAAATTCTCTGTTTCTCTTTATGTTAATTATAAGCTGTATTTTTCAAGGAATCTGTTCATTTCATCTATATATCTATGTCTCTTATCATATTTTCACGTGTGTAAGAGCTGTACTGATATCTCCTTTTTCATTCCTAGCATTGGTCATCTCAGTTTGTAGTAATGCTTCCTAAGGCCCACTTGATTTCATCCTCTAGGATATCTGGCGTAGTCGAGTAACCACACCATCGTGGCTATCTGAGTCATTAAGGCCTTTTTGGTACAGTTCTGTGCATTCTCGCCATCTCTCCTTCATCTATTCTACTTCTGTTAGCTCCTTGCTGTTTCGTTTCGGTCCTTTGTTGTGCCCGTTTTGCATAAAATGTTCCCTTGGTATCTTCAGTTTTCTTGAAGAGATCTCTAGTCCCTCCCACTCTGTTGTTTTCCTCTATTTCTTTGCATTTCTCACCTAAGAAGGCTCTAGCTCTGCATTCGGTTCGGTATTTCATTCCCTTTCTCCCTTGCATTTCACTTGTATGCTTCTCTCAGCTATTTGTGAGGCCTCATCAGACAACCGTTTTGCCTTCTTGCATTTCTTTTTCTTGTGGGTGGTTTTGAAGACCCCTTCCTGTACAGTGTTACAAACCTCTGTCCATAGTTCTTCAGGCGTTCTCTCTACCAGATCTAATCCCCTGAATCTGTTTGTCACTTCCACTGTGTAATCATAAGGGATTTGATTTAGGTCATACCTGAATGGCCTAGTGGTTTTCCCTACTTTCTTCAATTTAAGCCTGAATTTTGCAGTAAAGAGCTCATGATCTGAGCCAGAGTCAACTCCAGGTCTTGTTTTTGCTGACTGTATAGAGCTTTTCCATCCTCAGCTGCAAAGATTATATCAGTCTGATTTTGGTATTGACAATCTGATGAAGTCCATGTGTAGAGTCATCTCCTGGAATGTGAAGTCAAATGAGCCATGGAAGGCAGTACTACAAACAAAGCTAGTGCAGGTGATGGAATTCCAGCTGAACTATTTAAAATCCTAAAAGATGATACTTTAAAGTGCTGCAATCAACATGCCAGCAAATTTGGAAAATTCAGTAATGACCATAGGACTGGAAAAGGTCAGTTTTCGTTCCAATCCCAAAGAAGGGAGAAGCCAAAGAATGTTCACACTACTGCACAGCTGTGCTCATTTCACACGCTAGCAAGGCAACGCTCAAGACCCTTCAAATGAGGCTTCAAGAGTGCGTGGACCAAGAACTTCCAGATGTATAAGCTGGATTTAGAAAAGGCGGAAGAACTAGAGATCAAATTGCCAACATCTCTTGGATCATAGAAAAAGCAAGAGAATTCCCTAAAAACATCTACTTCTGCTTCATTGACTTTGGTAAAGCTTTTGACTATGTGGACCACAACAAACTGTGGAAAATTCTTAAAGAGATGGGAATACCAGACCACCTGAGCTGCCTCTTGAGAAACCTGTATGCAGGTCAAGAAGCAGCAGTTAGAACTGGACATGAAACAACGGGCTGGTTCAAAATTGGGAAAGGAGTACATCAAGGCTGTAGATTGTCACCCTGCTTATTTAACTTCTATTAGGAGTACATCATGCAAAATGCTGGGCTGGATGAATCACAAGCTGGAATCAAGACTTCCAGGAGAAATATCAACAACCTCAGATATGCAGATGACGCCACGCTAATAGCAGAAAGTGAAGAGTAACTAAAGAGCCTCTTGATGAAAGTGAAAAAGCTGGCTTAAAACTCAACATTCAGAAAACTAAGATCATGGCATCTGGTCCCATCACTTCATGGCAAATAGATGGGGAAACAATGGAAACACTGACAGGTTTTCTTTTCTTGGACTCAAAAATCACTATGGCTGTGACTGCAAACCATGAAATTAAAAGATGTTTGCTGCTTGGAAGAAAAGCTATGACAAACCTAGACAGCATATTAAAAAGCAGAGACATTGTTTTGCTGACAAAGATCCATATAGTCAAAGCTATGATTTTTCCAGGAGTCATGTATGGATGTGAGAGTTGTACTATAAAGAAAGCTGAGCACCAAAGAATTGATGCTTTTGAGCTGTGGTGTTAGAGAAGACTCTTGAGAGTCCCTTGGACTGCAAGGAGATCAAACCAGTCAATCCTGAAGGAAGTAACACTGAATATGCTTTGGAAGGACTGATGCTGAAGCTGATGCTCCAATACTTGGCCACTTGAGAACAGCTGACTCATTGTAAAACACCCTGATGCTGGGAAAGATTGAGGGCAGGAGGAGAGGAGGCAAAGAGGGTGAGATGGTTGGATGGCATCACCAACTCGACGGACGTGAGTTTGAGTAAGCTCTGGGAGACAGTGATGGACAGGGAAGCCTGGTGTTCCGCAGTTCATGGGGTCGCAAAGAGTCAGACACGACTTGGTGACTGAACAACACTGGTGATTTTCATTCTCTCTCTCTGTATCTTGATGAAACATACTGTATAAAGTTCTGTCAGTGTTTTCCAAGAGCCAACTTTTGACTTTTTTCCCCTGTGTGCTTATTTATTAACTTGCTAACGTGCCCTCTCATCTTCATTGTTTTCTTCCTCCTGTGTTCTCTGGTTTCAACTTGGGGCTCTTTTTCTAGCTTGTTAGGTTAGGTGTCCAGCCTTTCTTTGTTTAAACTGCTTTTATTTATGTCTACA
This sequence comes from Okapia johnstoni, assembly GCA_024291935.2. NCBI lineage: Eukaryota > Metazoa > Chordata > Mammalia > Artiodactyla > Giraffidae > Okapia > Okapia johnstoni. Next base: position 203,089 of record CM044312.1, read on the forward strand.
AACTTCCTCTCGACCTGGTTCATTCCCACCTTCAAGTTCAAAGCTGTGCTGTTGATTACCATTTAGTGCTCGGTTTTCTAAGCTCTTCCTTTGATTACCTTTTAACTATAACAGTTTAGGGTTTAATTTCCAATCTGTTATTAGTGTTCCGTTCAGCGTGGTAATGATTTCTGCCTTAACTCATGGTAATCAGAGAGCATACCGCCTGAATTAAATCCTCTGAAACTTGTTAAGATTTGATTTGTGACTCAGAATCTGGTCTATTTTAGTCAAAGTTTCGTTTTCACTTGGAGACGATGCCAGTCCTACGGTTACTGCTTTGTACGCTACATATCTCATGTAATCATTTATCAGTCATGTTGTTTAAATATTCTAAATTTTACTGTCTGGCTTAACTACTTGCCTGGTGGCTGTGGTCCGTGGAGTCACGAGGTGTCGGACACAACTGAGAGACTAACGCTTACACTTGTTCTCTAGTTACTGAAAGACGTGTATTAAAATCTCCAACTACAACTGTGCACTTATCTATATCCCCTTTATTATTCCTCTGTTTGCTATATATAGTTTAGGGTTAAGTTATTGGGGGCACACCCATTTCATGTTTTATCTTCCTACAAGCTGTCCATGTTTAGTAATGTCCCTTGCCTTAAAAATAAATCTACTTTGTACTAGTCAGTTATGTCCGCTTTCTTTTATTTGATATCTGCAAGATAGATCCCTGTTTTACATTTGAGTGTTCTCTAAGCTCCATTTAACTGAGATTTGTTGTTTCCTCGCGGTCTGTTTTTGGTCGTACACACGGCATCTCACACTCGCGTTCGGGCCGCTTGCTGAGCGGCTGGAGTCTCGGTCTGCTCCTGTCTCTTCGCTGTTGTCTCAGCTGTTTTGTGGCCCCTGCACTCTCTTCATGTTTGCTTTTAAGTTGTCAAGTGTTTTCATTATTCCAGTTTTTCCCTTTTGGATTGTTAGTCTTATATTCAGTTACTCTTCCTCTGGTTTTCACCTCATTTTAACAAAGTGCATCCTCGTCTCATAGGCATTAACCTCCAGTTACTATTTCTATCTCTTCCCAGGCAACTGAAGCCTTCCCTTCAGCCCTTATGACTTCTGTGTCATTGTTATATATTCTGATTGTGCACATATTTTAAGTGCCACATGCATGATTACTATTTCTGTTATTTGCAAAGTCTGTATTTGTTTAGAATTGCCCATCTGTCTGTCTGTCCTTCCTGTTCTTCACGTTTCCATCTAGGTCATCTTCCTTCTCCCTGAAGATCTCCTTTTAGGAGACCAGGGCTCCCAGCAGTGAAGTCTCGTGGTTGTTGACTGCCTGACATCGTCTTAATTCTGCCTTCACTTTCGAGGATACTTTTGAGAGCACTGAATTGTTTGCTGGCAGTTACTTCCTTTTATCACATTAAAGATGTACATCATTATTTCTTTTGAAAAAGTCAGCTTCCAGTCTCACCATAATACCACTGAAGGATGAGTCTTTTTCTCTGGGTGCTTTGAAGATTTTTTTGTCTTTGGTTTTTAGCAGTTTTGCTGTCATGGGCCTTAGTGTGGTTTTCTTTATAATCCTCCTTCTTGGGGTTAGTGGAATTCCTTTAATCTGTTATTATATTTTATCAGTTCCAAAAATTCTTGGCCAGCAGCTCTTCAAATATTTCTTCTACCTTATTCTCGCTCTCCTTTCCTTCTGAAACACCATTTTCCCATGATAAATATTTTCAACATTTCCTGTACATTTCCTCTTGTTTCTTTATATTTTCCATTAATTTGTTTCTCTCTACTTTAGACATGGGCTTCCCATGTGGCTCAGTGGTAAAGAATCCTGTCAATGCAGGAGATACAAGAGATGCATGTTTGATCCCTGGGTTGGAATGATCCCTTGGTGGAGGAAATGGCAACCTGCTCCAGTATTCTTGCCTGGAAAATCCCATGAACAAAGGAGCATGGCAGGCTGCAGTCCATGGGGTCGCAAAGAGTCAGACACGATTAAGTGCACATGCATGCAGGACTTTAGACATAGTCTACCAATCTGTTTTGCAACTGATAATACTCTATTTTACTGCGTCTAATCTAATATTTAGGCCCAGCTATTTAATTCTTAATTTCATTGGTTTTTTAAAGTTTACAATTTTCCATTTGATTTTTACAATTAATTCCATCCTCTGATCAGTATCAGTTCAGTCGCTCAGTCGTGTTTGATTCTTTGCGACCCCATGGAATGCAGCGTGCCAGGCCTCCCTGTCCATCACCAACTCCTGGAGCTTGCTCAAACTCATGTTATCAAGTTGGTGATGCCACCCAACCATCACATCCTCTGTTGTCCCCTTCTCCTCCTGCCTTCAATCTTTCCCAGCATCAGGGTCTTTTCCAGTGAGTCAATTCTTCACATCAGGTGGCCAAAATGTTGGAGCTTCAGCTTCAGCATCAGTCCTTCCAATGAATATCCAGGACTCATTTCCTTTAGGATGGACTGGTTGGAGCTCCTTGCAGTCCAAGGGACTCTCAAGAGTCTTCTCCAACACCACAGCTCAAAAGCATCAATTCTTTGGTGCTAAGTCAGAAATAAAGGGAAATATTTATTACAGCACCATTCTCTAATTTTCTTGGATATATTAATCAGAGCCATTTTACAGCCATGTCTTAAAATGCCAATATCTGGATTTCTTTCTATTCTCTGTTTTGTTTTTGTTTTTCCATTTTTAACTGCATTGGATCATTTCGTACTATTTCTGGCATATTTATTAATTGATTATTGAAGTTACATGTAATTAAATTGTAGAGGCTTTAGATGGTATCTTACCATAGAGAGGATTTACTCTTTCTAGCAAGAGGGCAGACAAGCCTGAGCCAGGCAGAGATCGAGTAAAGCTAAGGCTGCTTTTCAGGGTCTCTGAAGGCTGGTTAGTCATTATTCCTAAGTCACAGCCCTTTAGGGGTTTCAGATGACAACCTAGGAATCCTTCTACTCATCCTACACGTGAACACCTTGGGAAATGGAAAACGAGAAGGAAAACCTCTTAGGTAACTGCCTGCAGAATTTGAGGCTCCCTGTGGCTTCCTTTTTTCCACTCTGTTGCCTTGAAAGCCCTTAACGTCTTTTGTTGTCCATTCCATCCAGAGACGCTGTTACAAACCCTGGGCCTCCGCTCTCTAATCAGCACTGTGCCCTGAAACCTGGGTTAACCCTCAGCCAGGAGATGAGAGGAGGTTGCAATGCCCGATGCTCCGCCCTCACCAGGGCCCCAGTCCTTTAGGTCCCAGACACCTCAGCTGCCCTCCAGAGCTCCGCAGACAACTTTTTAAATTACAGTTGACACGGGAGGGAGGTCAGATAAGTTTCTCTTTGGAGCCACAGGTGGAAGTCTGCTTAGAATATTTTTTTTCAGTTCAGTTCAGTCACTCAGTCTTGTCCGACTCTTTTCGACCCCATGAATTGCAGCACGCCAGGGCTCTCTGTCCATCACCAACTCCCAGAGTCTACCCAAACCCATGTCCATCGAGTCAGTGATGCCATCCAACCATCTCATCCTCTGTCATCCCCTTCTCCTCCCGCCCCCAATCCTACCCAGCATTAGGGTCTTTTCCAATGAGTCAACCCTTTGCATGAGGTGGCCAAAGTATTGGAGTTTCAGCTTCAACATCAGACCTTCCAATGAACACCCAGGATTGATCTCTTTTAGGATGGATTGACTGGATCTCCTTGCAGTCCAAGGGACTCTCGAGAGTCTTTTCCAACACCACAGTTCAAAAGCATCAATTCTGCGGTGCTCAGCCTTCTTCACCATCCAACTCTCACATCCATACAGGACCACTGGAAAAACCATAGCCTTGACTAGACGGACTTTTGTTGGCAAAGTAATGTCTCTGCTTTTAAATATGCTATCTAGGTTGGCCATAACCTTCCTTCCAAGGAGTAAGCGTCTTTTAATTTCATGGCTGCAGTCACCATCAGCAGTGATTCTGGAGCCCCCAAAAATAAAGTCTGACACTGTTTCCACTGTTTCCCCATCTATTTCCCATGAAGTGATGGGACCAGATGCCATGATCTTAGTTTTCTGAACGTTGAGCTTTAAGCCAACTTTTTCACTCTCCTCTTTCACTTTCATCAAGAGGCTCTTTAGTTCTTCTTCACTTTCTGCCATAAGGGTGGTGTCATCTGCATATCTGAGGTTATTGATATTTCTCCCAGCAGTCTTGATTCCAGCTTGTGTTTCTTCCAGCCCAGCGTTTCTCATGATGTACTCCGCATATAAGTTAAATAAGCAGGGTGACAATGTACAGCCTTGACGTACTCCTTTTCCTATTTGGAACCAGTCTGTTGTTCCATGTCCACTTCTAACTGTTGCTTCCTGACCTGCACACAGGTTTCTCAAGAGACAGGTCAGATGGTCTGGTATTCCCATCTCTTTCAGAATTTTCCACAGTTTATTGTGATCCACACAGTCAAAGGCTTTGGCATAGTCAATAAAGCAGAAATAGATGTTTTTCTGGAACTCTCTTGCTTTTTCGATGATCCAGCGGATACTGGCAATTTGATCTCTGGTTCCTCTGCCTTTTCTAAAACCAGCTTGAACATCTGGAAGTTCATGGTTCACGTATTGCTGAAGCCTGGCTTGGAGAATTTGGAGCATTACTTTACTAGCGTATGAGATGAGTGCAATTGTGCAGTAGTTTGAGCATTCTTTTTTTTTAATATCCTTCAAATTTGTAAACTCTACTTCAGCTTAAAGAGTTAATGTTTTAATGATCTTGGAAGTGCATTTGTGTGGAACAGCTTGTCTCCAAACAATTAAAAATCAGAGTTAAATCAAATATCTGATTAAGTCTTCTCCAAGCATAATTTAAGTGTTGTGAAATGATTATAAACAAAATGTTCTTAACATGTTTTAGAGAAGCAAATATCACATAAAGTTAAGTTCAAAGACAGGTTGTTTGAGGTGGGTCTTGCAGAAAGTTTGCTGCAGAGATGCATGGTGTTCACATCTGTGAAGTGGGGCGTGCTTCTGCAGGCTCAGACTCACTGAGGCTGCTGTATACATTTATCCCGAAATCTTGTTTCTGGGTCTCTGCTCTAACGCGCGAAGTCAGAAATAAAGGGCAATATTTTTGCACAAAAATGTGTACCGTAATGCAAAGCTGAAAACATCTTAAATACACAAGGAATACTTAAATTGTTTACTTCCATAAAAAAAGAAGCTTTAAGATTAAAGTCACACAGTGTTTGACTCTCCATCTCCTGCCTCTTCCCATGACCCCCATTCCCCTCTGTCCCCATCCTCCCTTCCCCTCCCCTCCCCCCCTCCGCTCCCCCCTCCCCCCTCCCCCCGCCCTCCCCCTCGCCCCCCCTGGGCAGGAAGCTGCACTGCACCCGGAACTACATCCACCTGAACCTGTTCTTGTCCTTCATCCTGCGGGCCGTCTCGGTGCTGGTCAAGGACGACGTGCTGTACTCCAGCTCCGGAACGCTGCACTGCCCGGACCTGCCGTCCTCCTGGGTAAGGCTGTACGGGGCTGGGCCCCTAGGCGGCCTTGTGAGCTCCCGCCCCGCCACCAACCTCCGTCTGGGATGAGGCCCCGGTCAGGGGGGTGAGCAGCCTGCGCTCAGAGCATCTCAGGGCGCCGCGAGTGGGGGCAGGGCACTGCCCGCTGGAGCTCACCGCCCGAGCGCTGCCCCAGGCAAAACCGGACTTGCTCGAGGGCACCGCCCGGGGGCCCAGCAGCAGCTCGGGACTGGAAGAAGGGGACATGGGTGGGCACGCGCGACGCCGTTTTCTCCCCCGTGTCCGGGATTCAGAGCGGTGGATGCGTCCAGCTGGCCGGGCAAGTACCTCCTGGAGGAGCGCGGCTCCGGCACTAGCCCTGGACGCAGTGCGGTGACCGGGCCGCGAGGGGATCTTCCGGATTGGTAGTTTCTGCGGTGCAGGCCAGGCTCGCAGTGGACTTAGTGGGGCTTTAGGACAAAGCTCAGTTTGGTGCGTTCATTGAGTGCGCCGTGGTCCAGTCCTTCCCGCCACCCAGGTTCGTCACCTCACCCTGTCAGATCAGCTCTTCCACGCGGAGCCAGACCCGGCTCTCCGCCCGCATCCCTCACGGATGGACCCATCTGCTGACTCCATTCTCTGGACTGAAGAGGTCTGAGTCAGGGTCATTCTAAGACAGTAAAGCCTTTACCACGCCGTGCAACAGCTGCTTCCCAGGCCCGCAGGTTTATATACCCCTGGGGACAGTCCTGCCATGAGGCGTGTGGACTGAATGCAACAGTAAAGTCAGCAGCACTGCCCTCCACCCGGACATCCCACCCCAGGTGGAAGGGAAGCCCTGGGCTCTTGTCCCGGGATGGAGACTCTTCTGCACAGATGGTGGTCCCTCGGAGGCCAGGGGCCGGGAGACCCGGTTCTCCTCCAGCTGAGAAATCTTTGGCTGCTTCTCTGTCTTACTCAGAGGTCTGCCCTAAGGAGCCCTCCTTACTTAGTTCCTCCTTCATTAATGGCCGTGCTGACCCTGATGGACCTATGGACACCAGGCCCTTGCCCCGAGCAGTATGCTGTCCTGCTGTGTAGACAGAGGACCTGGCTGGCTCCCGGCTGAGGGAAGTGAGGGGTGGTGGGGCAGGAGGCAGGAACTTGGATGTCCCTGCCCCGAGCTCCACCTGCCTGGGGCTCAGCCCCCTGCACGCCTGGCTGCCGTGGGTGGTAGAGGCTCCCTGCCGGGACAGGACTGGCCGAGGACCTGCTGGGCACCGAGCAGGGTGCCGTCCTGGCCGCTTGACTCTTCGACCTTCCCACGACTGAAGGTCAGCAGACAGCCCCTCACCCCAGAGCCTCTGCCCTTGGAATGTGTTGATGGCAGATGAGCCTCAGGGAAGAAGTGCAGACATGGCATTTTAAACATTTTACCAAGAAGAAGGAATTGGAATCATCTTAAACACCCTTTGTCTTTTTTCCTCCTTCTATAGTTTATCTTGGAAACTCTCTGAATCTACCAGTGTCTCAGGGTCTCCTTTGAATCTGGAAAGTGTGACGTAGTCTGTGTGACCGTCCCGCCAATAACAGACACACCTTGGTTTATGTTTTCTGCCACCACTCGGCCGGGGGGACTAGAGAGAGACTGGAGGCAGCCAAGGGCACGTGTATTTAAGTTGTAACGAGCAGAGCTGGTCCCATGGGCGCCACGTGTGCAGGATGCTCGTGCAGCAGTCAGCAGGGCTCATCGTGGGTGCCTCCACCCACGGGCGTGGGGCTCCTTCTCCCCGACACCCAGCCCTGCCTCTGTCACTGTTCCACCAAGGGGTGCCAGTCCCAGGGTCTCATCGTTAGGTTTTTACATGCCTCTTTCCACTTACCGGGCTCAGCCCTGATGTCCGGTGGGGAGCCTCCACACGCCAGAGCCCGTACTTGGCATCAGTAAAGCTTAACCGCCTTAGAAAGACACAGAGCAGGAGAAGCCTAGTGCCAGGTAACGGGAGCGGGCGTCCTGAAGACCGTGGAGCCGCTCTGAGTCAGGCTCCTCACGGCCCGCCGCCACACGTATATTAGTGTATCCACCCCATCTGCCCGCAAATATGTATTTGGGGAGCAGGACGTAAAGATACAGAGTGATAGAAGTAAAAGTGCTGGGGGGTTGTTCTCAGCGCATTTGTATAAACTCGGTGATCTAAAGCCTTAACCTCCCCTTTCTAAACACCTGAGGAAATAATTTGTTTGGTGGGTTCCTCTTGTCTCTTCCTTTACTTCTGGTCTCTTGTTAAGAGTGCACAGTGGGGAGGGAGAGAGGAGGGAAGTGGCAGTGAGGGAGGGTTCGTGCAGCCAAGGAGGCGGGAGGAGAGGGGGCCAGGCCCCACGTGGCCACTCAGGGTGGCCGTCCCCTCGGGCGTGGTGCGCGTCTGCCCGGCGTGTCGCCCTCCGCAGGTGGCGGGCCTCGCCGCACACTCACAACGCACGCGCCTCCGGCGGCCCCTCCGCGCTCCTCGCGCAGCACAGGGCGCCCTGCGGCCCGGAGCTGTGGCCTTTGACGGTGCCCTCCCCACGCAGGTGGGCTGCAAGCTGAGCCTGGTCTTCTTCCAGTACTGCATCATGGCCAACTTCTACTGGCTGCTGGCGGAGGGTCTGTACCTCCACACCCTGCTCGTGGCCATCTTCGCCCCCGGCCGGCGCTTCGTGGCCTATCTCCTGATCGGATGGGGTGAGGACGCCCCTGCCTGCCAGGTTCCTGATTCCTGTCCCCCCAGACCTACACACAGAGATGCTCTCCACCCAGAAACACCCCGTGCTGCCCCTGGAGGAAGAGAGTCAACACCTTAATGTTTGGGGAGGCAGAAAGTGAAAGTGAAGTCACTCAGTCGTGGCTGACTCTTGGCGACCCCATGGACTATACAGTCCATGGAATCCTCCAGGCCAGAACACTGGAATGGGTAGCCTTTCCCTTCTCCAGGGGATCTTCCCAACCCAGGGATTGAACCCAGGTCTCCCGCATTGCAGGCAGATTCTTTCCCAGCTGAGCCACCAGGGAAGCCCTAGAACCTGGTTTAAAACCACTGTGACTCTCATTCCTGGGGTGAACCCCAATGAGGGGCAGAGGGGGGGACATCAGAAAGAAGGGGCCTGGGAGGAGAGGAAGCAGGGAGCCCGTCCACAGTGAGGTCCCGCTAACGTGCTCATCAGCGGAGCTCTGCCCAAGCCGGAATCGGAAAGGGGTGAAGCTGTGGGCCCCCCACCTTCGCGGTGAGGGGCCCCTTCAGGTCCCTGCCAAGTCAGGACACAGCCTCTCCAGTGTGTACTTAATTATCTTCGCTGCTTAGTAAGGCGTGAGGGTAAGCCTGTGTGCATTTATGAAGAGTTTCCACTAATCTGTCCATCAGAAAGCCCTTGTCCCTCCCGGCGGGGGCTCACGAGGGCTCCCATGTGTGTCCCCGTTGGGCTGGTCCAAGTGGCCAGCACAGGGCTGGAGTGACCAGTGTCTCTCTGCAGGCATCCCCACGGTCTGCACGGGTGCGTGGACTGCGGCCCGGCTCTCGCTGGAGGACACGGGGTGAGTGCTGTGCCTGTGGCTAAGGGGGTGCGCCGCTGACTGAGGTCCTGGGGAGCCGGAGGGCAGCTTTGTGTCTGGGCAGAAGGCAGCCTCTGGATGCTCAGGGGGGGATTCAGGGCAGGGGAGCTCTGAGAGGGGCCGCGGAGCAGGTGGGACTGAACCAGGGCTGGCCGTGGAGTGGGGCCTGGGGTCCGCCAGGCAGAAACGGAGTGGCATCTTGGGGAGACCGGTGCAGCCCAGAGCCCAGTGGGAGGGCATCCGGGCTCAGCCCTCTGAGGCCCTGCAGCGGGGCCAGGCCTGGAGGCTTCTGCCCTGTGCACGGTGAGGCAGGCCGCGCCCAGCCTGAGGCAGCCCAGCTCCCACCGTGGAGCCCAGCAGCTGCTGCTGTGCCTCATGAACAGGGAATCGGGGGGCATTTTACAAGCCTCCTATCCCAGCTTCCTCCTGGAGACAGTGCGTGGCAGTCAGAAGGGACCACCTAACAAACCTGTGAGTGAGGGGTTGGTCGTGGGGGGGGCGGGGCGGCTTGTTTGGTAAGGCCTGCGTGCGGGGCGAGGCCACAGGCGTGTGCTCATCCTCCTGCACTTGGATTGTAGATGGAATCCGTGATAATGTGATTTTCCTTCTCTTTCTTCAATAGTTGCTGGGATACCAATGACCACAGTGTTCCTTGGTGGGTTATACGAACACCGATTTTAATTTCTATTATAGTAAGTGACTTCTGTGCTGAAATCTGAGTTACCCGCCGGGTTGCCCTTGGGCAGAGAGCCCTGTGGTGAATACAGACGGCCCCGTTCCACTCGGCCTCCGAGACAAGAATCCCAGGCCGAGCTCTTCCACGGGGGGCTCGGCCCACTGTTAGGAGGAAGGGGAGGGCGGGAGGGAGACGCGCCTTTGGAGGGGTCACGGTCAGCTCCCCCAAGTGCGCAGCTTTGGATCTGAGCTGGATTTCCATCTGTGGATTGCACGTCCTAAAATTGATTTTCTCAACTGCCGCACCCTGGGGTCAACACATGGGTGACGCCACAGACTGCCCTGCTCTGACTTGGGGGGGCAGGCAGGCAGGGGGAGCAGACCCCGACTGGGCAGGGCCCTGGCGCTCCCGAGACAGCGGAGCCCGGAGCCCCATTTCGGGCAGGGCTGAGCCGCAGACATTCAGGCCTCGCCGCCTCCCTTGCCGGGGGACTTCACACCCTGATATGTCATCTCCTTCTGTGCAGGTCAATTTCATCCTTTTCGTTAGTATTATACGAATTTTACTGCAGAAGTTGACGTCCCCAGACATCGGCGGCAACGACCAGTCACAGTACAAGTGAGTATGTGTTTAGAGCCAGCTCGGAACCGCCCTCGCCAGCCTCACGCGGCCTGATAACTCGGGGTACCTGTGTGGAGAGCAGAGGAACTGGGGCTTGGGGACCCACACCTGACCCCAGGCCTTCTCCTTTAGTCACAGGAGTAAGCCCGTGGCCATTTACAGGGGCCCCCGGACATGGGGTAACTTGTGCAAGGGCTAGCATCGCCATCGCAATTATTCAAGCTGAGTCCTTCCCTTCCCTCCAGTGTGGGCCTCCTCTAGAGAGCTGGGAATTGAAGTGTTCCGTCCACTCTCCTGTTTCGTACCCTGACCTTTTCTCCTTGGCCACAAGTTATTTGCATTTTATATTTGGTTCTGTCTTCCCTGTCGGACAACGGGGTCCAGGCAACACCTCACGTGCACCTGGTACTTAATAATGACTCAGTTGATGTTTGTTGCCTGAATGATAACAGGAAGGTGGTTATCATCATCTGCCTCATGAGAAAGAGAGCAGAGTTTAAGGAATCATCCACCCTCATCTAGCTAATTAACAAGTACTGAGAACTCTGTAAAGGAACTGGAAGATTCTGTAAATGTCTATCAGGAGTTCATAAAGAACAAATAAAGCCTGTGACTCGAGTGTAAAATAAAACTAGTTCAGTGTGTAGGGGCTTCTCCAGCTGGTAGGAGCCTTGGGTTCAGGCAAATGGGGTCTGGATTGCAGCCCCCGAAGCTGCGTGGCCCAAGGGGGCTCCCCGCCCACCCCAGGACGGTGGCCCCCTCAGCTGCGTCCATCCCTTCCCTCTTTGAGATGTAGGGTGGCCTGGGGAGACATTCAGGTGGCCTCCCCGAGGTGGGCAGCACCAGCTGGAGGCCCAGGGGAGGTGAGTGCCCTGCACCCCGCCTGCCTCCTCACCTGTGGCGTGCAGATGCTGCGGCAAGAGCAGCCACTAAGGCTGTGAGCGCTGAGAGAGGGGGTCTTCAGACGACACCTGCTGCCGGGCCCCAGCGAGCGCCGTGACCCGGGCCCAGGCTGTGGCAGGCTCTGCCCGGCCCTCGGTAGGGTCAGGCCAAGAGGAACGGGCGTCCACCAGCACTGTCCCCGCTTGGGCTGCTCCCAGATCAGCTGCAGCTCCGGCCGCCCCTCACCGGCACTCCGGCTTCCGCAGATCTCGCTCACTGCCACCCTGGCCTTTGCTTTGGGCTCTGGGGAGCGATCGTAAGTTGATCTTAGAGAGCGATGCTTTTGTTTTGGAAACAAAATGAAGTGGGGTAATAGAATCTACTCTCTTTCCAGAATAACAACAAAGCACATCTGTGATTCTCGTCTGGTTGTATTTTGGCGTGTGTTCTGTCTCCGTCTCATAACAGAAGTGACAGGTCCCCAGGCACAGGGCCCCAGGGGTCCCGCCCCTAAGCCCCCTTTCTAGAGACCAGCAGAGTCTCAACAAGAGTCCAGGCAGGTCTCTCTGACGTCTGCCTAACGCGCCGCTCCCTGTAGAAACCCAGCCTCACTCGCCGGGCAGACACCGGCCGCGGTGCTGAAGGCCGCGAGAGCGCCGTGAGCTGCAGTCAGACGGTCAGGCCTGCACGTGCTGGCGGGGGGTCCTGAGGCCTCCCCTGCCCGGCAAGGCCCAGGTCACATGCACAGCTGGGGCAGAGTTCATATAGATCACCCGCTACGAGGAAATCCCTTGTTGTGAACTCCACAGGTGTCTCAAAATATGCAAACAAAGTGGTGACTTCTTTCTAAGTATTCAGTTCAGTTCAGCCCAGTCGTGTCCGACTCTGCGACCCCATGGACTGCACACGCCAGGCCTCCCTTTCCATCACCAACTCCCGGAGTTTGCTCAAACTCATGTCCATGGAGTCGGTGATGCCATCCAGCCATCTCATCCTCTGTCGGCCCCTTCTCCTCCCGCCTTCAGTCTCTCCCAGCATCAGGGTCTTTTCCAAGTCCTGAGCGCCGCCAACCCAGCAGAGAAGGTGGCGAGGAGCTGGAGGCGCCCCCCCTCGCTTCCCTCCACGTTGCCAGGATGAGGCTGGTCATTGGGGTGGTGGCTGGTTGCTGGTGTCACAGGGGGGCCCAGCCCCTGCCTGCCTGCCCAGCCTCCAGTGACCCCAGGGCTCCTGACCCTCAGACCGTGGTGGAGTCACTGCATCAGATGCAGCCACGGGGACTCCCCCGGGAAGAGGCCAGGTCACCCGCAGAGATCTGATGTAACTGGGCTGGGGGGAGCTTGGATTCCAAGTCTGAAGAGCCCCCCCGATGACTCGTGTGCAGCTGTGAGAGTCCCTGGCTCATGGCAGTGGTTCTCCAAGGGGGTTCCGTTCAGCAGCCATAGCGTCTCTGTGCACCTGAAAGAAAAGCAGAAAAGCAGCTTCTCGGGCTGAGGCCCAGATGCTGAGTCGGAGGCGGCCTGCTTCAGCATGGTCTCGGGTGGTGCCGGGGCCGGCTCTGGGGCCTGGGAAGCACTGACTTAGCGGAGCGGACCTGTACCTGGCTGGGTCGTGGGACGGGCATGGGGGCAGGTAGGACTGAGTTCAGCTGTCTTGCTTTCAACACCACCGCAGTGAGAAGAAAGTCTGATCTTTGGTTAGGGTGAGAGCTCCCGGTAGGGAAATGAGATCGGGTGCAGGCTCCCCCACTCCTGAGACTTCTGGGCCCACAGCAGGGTCGCCTGCAGCACCTGTCCACAGCTCTCGGGGGGACACGGTCTCGCTTGTGCCCGGGGCAGCCCTGCTGCACCTGCTCTTTTGATCTGAAACTAAAACTTGCCCCGTTCTCCGGATGCTGGGGATGGGCCCCATGCTAAAACTACCGACGCACAGGGCTGTCTGCCCTCCTCAGACCGGTGCCACCCGTTCCGACTGGCCAAGATTCCCGGGAGGGCTTTGCTGCTCTGCGTTTGCACGCTCTCCCGGGACGGGCAGAGGTGTGGCTGCGTAGGGAGGCCCCTGGCTGGCCAGCGTGTGACCCCTCTCTCCGTTGCAGGAGGCTGGCCAAGTCCACCCTGCTGCTCATCCCGCTGTTTGGAGTCCACTACATGGTGTTCGCTGTGTTTCCCATCGGCATCTCCTCCAAATACCAGATTCTGTTTGAGTTGTGCCTCGGATCCTTCCAGGTGCGGTGGGCGGGGCCACACCTCCCGGGCGGGGCGAGGGGGTGGGGGGTGGCCTCTGACCAGCACCTTGTCGCCCTCAGGGCCTGGTGGTGGCGGTTCTCTACTGCTTCCTGAACAGCGAGGTGAGTCCTCTGGCCTCCCGGGGAGCACAGGCTCCCGGCTTGTGAGGGATTCCTTAAAACACCCCTAAGAGACCTGGCTTCCCTGGTGGCTCAGCTGGTAAAGAGTCTACCTGCGGTGCAGGGTTCGATCCCTGGGTCGGGAAGATCCCCTGGAGGAGGAAATGGCAACCCACTCCAGTATTTCAGCCTGGAGGATCCATGGACAGAAGAGTGGGCTGCAGTCCATGGGGTCGCAAAGAGTTGGACATAACTGAGTGACTTCACTTCAAAAGATCTGGAGCAGGGACCCCCTGCCGGGGCCCACCCGGCTGGGGTCACCCTGCTGGGGTCCACCTTCTGGGGGTCACTCTGCCAGGGTCACCCTGCTGGGGTTACCCTGCTGGGGGTCAGTCTGCTGGGGTCCACCTTCTGGGGGTCACCCTGCCAGGGTCACCCTGCCAGTGCCCACAGCTCTCAGCTCAGCCCTCCCGCGCATCTCAGCTCCGGGTCAGAGCCCTCTTCTCTCGGCAACCCCCGCGTCCCCGGCTTCTCCTGGTTCCCAAGCCTGTCTGCCCCCGTCCACGGATATCACAGCTTCCACACCCAGAAGGGGACCTCGGCGGGGAGATTTGCTCCAGGGGCCGTGGGGGGAGGTTTGCTCCGGGGCCGTGGGCCCCCAGCTCCGGCCCGCTGAGCCCACTAGGCCGTGCCCCGCCCCAGGTGCAGAGTGAGCTGAGACGCACATGGCGGGGCCTCTGGCCCAGCCGGCCCTCCGCCCGGGACTACCGGCTGCACAGCTCGTCCATCTCCAGGACTGGCTCAGACGGCGCCCTGCAGGGCCCCCGCGGCTCCCGCGCCCCGTCCTTGCTGCAGACAGAGACCTCGGTCATCTAGGGGCGCCTCAGTGCAGCCCCGGACGCGCGAGGGGCGCTCGATGGGGCTCGGCGCTGACCCGCCGGAGCCGGGCCTGGCTGATCCCCCCCGGGGGACTGGGGGACCTCGAAACTGCCTGAGACTTAAAGCCAATGATTGTTAAACTCCAGCAATCGGGTACTTTTGTTTTTCATGTTGTTTGGCCATGCAGACGGACCCATTTTCAAAGAGACTAGGAACGACCAAGGTGGTAGAACCCAGGACTTGGGTCCAGCAACTGTGGAAGAAAGAAGGGGTTTTCTAATCTCACCGCCAGGTCTTGGGGGGTGCAGGCATGGGCTGGGGCGCTGGCCCTCAGGGACGTGGTCACCCCTCGTCTCTGCATGACCTGCACCGCTGGTCTCCCACCCCCAGTCACGGGGGCGGTCCACCCCGCTGTGTGCAGGACACGTGGACATCCCCTGAGGGCTCCCAGGAGCCTCCCACAAGCCCAGCTGGGCCCCTCGCCTCCACACCCCCAGGCGCCCAGGGCCCCGTCCTGCTCACCCCACATGTGGACTCTCGCCGCTCTGCTGCTACGCTCGGTTCTCCGGCCACTCTGTGACACCAGGTCCTCTTACCAGCGAGGCCACGGAGCCTTCGTCTCGAGGCGTCACGGAGCTGAGCGTGGATGCCTGTCATCAGGACGGCCGGCGCTGGGCAGCGGGCTGAGGGGCAGGGCTGGGCTGAGGAGTGGGCTGCACGTCCGGGGCAAGACTGGGAGGCTTGTCACCCAGCACGGTCCCTCTGGGGGGTTGCCCGGCCCCCGGTGAGAGGAGGCTGGCCACAGAGCATGGGGCAGCCACTGGGGGCCCAGCAGCGGAATCCCAGCTCAGACAGCGAGCGAGCACACGCCTGACGTGCCTGGAGAGCCGGCCCAGCGTCTCGGGCCGCTGTCTGGCGCAGGTGCTGGGTGCGCACCCGGGGGGTCTGTCAGCTGCCAGCACCAAGGCCGCGAGCCTAAAACTGGGTGGTCCAGCCTGATGGGGGTAGAGGGGAGACTGTCACTTCCCATTAGCAGGACAGAGGCGACCGACACGCCCGTGTAGTTGCAAAGTGTTGTAAACCTGTGTGCCTGGAGGGTCCCCCAGCCGCCGCGCAACACCACTTGAATAAAACCCATTTCATGTCTGTTTGCTGGCTGACTCTGAGAGCAGATCCTGAGGACGTTCGGAGGAAGCTTCCCGCCTGTGAAGAGGAGTTCAGGTGGAGGGTGGACCAGTGGGGGAGGGTGGGTGGCAGGTCAGGGCCTCTGGATGCCGTCGCCTCCCAGGCGCTGGTACCACTGTCGGGACTGCTCCTCACTGGCCTTGTCAGTGGTGGGTCCACCTAGGGGCTCCCGGCACCCCTGGAGGCGGGGAGGGGGCTGCGCTCCCAACACACCCAGCCCCGCTCCACGGAACCTGTGAGCCTGCTCACCAGGGCAGGCTGAGCACGTGTGCTCTCGTGGGTACGTGTGTGTGAGTGTGCACATGTGTGCGCGTGTGTGTGTACATGTGTGTAAGCGTGCACGTGTGTGCGTGTGAGTGTGCATGTGTGTAAGCACGCACGCGTGTGTATGTGTATAAGTGCGCGTGTATGCGTGTGAGTGTGCATGTGTGTAAGCTCGCACGTGTGTGTGCATGTGTGTTTGTGCACACACGTGTGTGTGTGTGTGTGTGTGCATGCCTTCTGGGAGCACACTCCTCACCGTGGAATTTGCGCCACAGACAGATCAAATCTATTTCTAATAAACTCCATGCTCAGTCAGACTGCCCCATTCCAAGGGGAATACTGTACCATGCGATCTCCAGAGGCTGAGCTGGAGAGGACTTAGAAACGAGCAGAGACCCGCCTCCGGTGAGTTTCTGAGAGCCCCAGGCTCCAGGTGACAGGACTCTGTCAGCTGTCTGCTGGTGAAAGGAGCTTCCTGAGGACTTGCATCAGGTCTGTTCCAGACTTGGGGAACGGAAGTGCACACACAATGTGGGAACGGCTGTGTGCCCAGGGGCCGCTTTGCAGGAGACGCCACCTCTATAGACGGAAGTAGCCAGCGCCTTCCTTTCTTATCAAGAATGGCAATTTTTTCTAGTGGTGCCATTTTCAGGCTAGAGAAGCTATTCACAGGCATCACCAAAGCTCAAATATTAGAGGCAGATACTAGCTAAAAAGTGAAAAAGCTGTGAATTCCATCCGCCATCTGCCTCTCACCGCACGGGAAGTCAACATTAACCATCGTGAGTGCGTGCTGTTGCCCCGATATTTTCTTCTGGGCCCGTGCAAACTTCTCTCCCTCTCTCCCACTCGCCCTTCTCTCCCTTGTGGAGAGTACGTCATATTGTACAGACATTTCTGCAGCTTGCCTTTCCGTTGGGACCGACGTGTGTGGGTCTGGCCTGTCTGCACACAGATGTGGTTTACCCCTAACAGCTGCACAATGCCCCATGGCACACGCGCTGGGTTTATTCCTCCACCCCCCCCACCCCCCCCGCTGGTGAGGGTCTGAGCGCTTCTGCGTCTGCGCGAGCAGCCCCGCAGAACCGGCCCAGAAGTGGGGGCCCTGGGTGTGCGCGCTGGGCTCTGGGCAGGCATGGCCCGGGAAGAGGTGGGCACAGTGCCCCTCTGGCTGAGCTGCGGTTGACGCATCGCTGGGGTTCCCTCCTGTCCTCACCCCAATCTGCCTGTCTTCAGTCCTGAGGACGGAGAGCGTCTCTTCTTTACGGAAAGCTTTCCCTTTAGTCCTGAGCCTCAGCCCGACCCACTGACACAGGTGTCAGGGAGCCAGCCGCTGCTCCAGGCGGCCGTCCTACCTGAGGCAGGCCCTGCTGAAAGTTTACAGATTAACGCGTTTATTCTTGGAAATGGGGACGAGACTCAGCACCTGTTTGCATCGGCGGCCACCGAGCCCTCTGAGAGGCGCCCTCAGCTTGTGGACATCACGAAGGATTTAGGGCATCTTTTATACAGAAGCGTGCTCTTTGGAAGACGGAAAGAAAAGAGCCTGTCACTTCCTCTCCTCTCTAAAGCTTTCCTGGGACAAGGGAGTGGGCAGAGGTGGCGGGAGGTCCCCTCACTCCTGACAGCAGTCCCACCTCCCGGGGCGTCCTGGCCGGAGCCTTGAGCAGCAGGCCTCAGCGCCAACACTGACCCAGAGCTGCCACAGGGATCGCTGTTAAAGCTGCTTGTATTCAACCACTGACCCTGAACCACAGAGGACGCAAACTGTTGGAATATAATCACCAAATGTGAGGCTAGTAGCTCCAATCTCTCCTTCGGAGATGTAGGGTTTTACAAATCCTTTATGCTGGATGCTGTAGGTGACAAATATGAGAAGCATCGTGTAAACTCAAGACACCTGAAGGATACAAGCTTTCGTATTAATCATTTAATCATTTAATTTAATCATTGCAATCATGCATCCAGAATATGCAAAATTTGTGATTTTCTGATCTTCATACAATCACAACCCTTTCAGGTTTAAATCATACAATATAGTAAGAACCCATGATAAGGTGACTTGTCACCCTGCAGACTTTCCCATGCTTGGGTTGATGCGTTTTCCCAAAACTGTCAGCCTGCTCTGAAACCCAAGGACTCTCTGTTCTTGGCACTGTAGAAGGCCCAACTCGGGAAGCATAGTTCCAGGTTCTGTGTGTGTGTGTGTGTGTATGTGTGCACAAAACACTCGTGAATGCCGGGCGGGGGGTATTTCCGGGGAGGCACCCCTAGCCGCCTCCCCAGGGCCCGCACAAAGCATCTTCCTCTCCCCGCCCTGAGGAGGGTCCCCCCTCATCAGACAGGCTTAGGGCTTAGTGATGGAGAAGCTGGAGGAAGGCGGGGCCACCCCAGCCCCTCCTCTGTGACCTCGTCTGGTGGGTGTTAACCAGCAGCTTCTTAGCTGGGCTCCCAGTGCTGCTTCTCACTCAGATTCTCCCCAAATCGTCCACTGGACGACCTTCCTGACGTGCACTTCGGGTCACACTGTGCTCTGGGGGGCCCTCACCACCGTGACCCCAGATTCTCAGCCTACCCCACGAAGCAGTGCGCTCCCTGCCGGCAGGCTGGGCTAACCAAAAATGCACAACATGGGAGCTGCAGGTTAAGTTTTACTGGGGGCAAAATGAGGACTAGAGCCCAGGAGACAGCATTTCCGATAATTCTGAGAAGGCGCTCGTAAGAAGTAGGAGGGAAGGTCAGTATCCATATGATTTCAGTGAAGGGGGCGTACATACAATCGAGCACATATTTTTCTTGCTGAGGTTTCTGCTAGTCACGAGGAGCAGTCATCACCGTGAAGGATTTTAATGTTCTAGATGTGAGGAGATAACAAGAAATGGGCTCATAAACTCAGCTCCTGAAACACCTACCTGAAGACCTGTTGTGCCAGCTTTTCCTGGAGCACAGAGCGCCCCGTCCCTCTCTCTGCCCTGAGCTGCTCTCAGGGGGTGTTGAGGGTCGGTGGCTGCGGCGGCACCTGGTCCAGTCCTTGCCGAGGTGGGTGGCAGGTGCCCGTCTGTAGCTGAGGTGAGGACTCCCCCAGGGGCCTGAGGCACCGCCTTCCCTTGGCACCCATCTCACAGTGAACATGCTCGTCCCTCTTCTCATCTGGACTCTAAGTCTCCTGGGACAAACAGTGTCTTGGTCACCTCTGCCCCCCCAGGACTGAGGCGTCAGTGCAGAAAGCAGGTCCCTATTCACTCGCTCCACGTTCATGGTGGTGGCCGAGGCGAGCGTGCTGCCTACAGAAGTGTTCCTTGCAGGGATCTGGCCCAGGGCAGAAGTCGTTCCTCTGGCCCACGTCCCTGGGACTTGTGAACTCAGGAGGCAGATTTTCTAGACAGAAAGAATCAAACAGGCAGAGTGTCTCCTCTGCTTCCAAAGGAGAGCGACGTCCAAAGGCTGCTTAGACGTTGCCCTACTGACTTTCGTCCATGCTCGGAAGCAGAAAACCTCAACTTAGAAATGGAATTCCTGGAGAGGTGCCGCGTTAGATTTCTCCAGGGAGGAGAGATCCAGGTGACTCTCAGGCCAGCTCCTTACGGATCCGTCAAGTCGAGGCACAGCCTGCGCCGCTTGTCTGCACACGGCGGTGAGTGGAGCAGACAGCTGAACACGAGCGCCCGGGGCCCCCGGGGCTGCAGGACGTGGTCCCAGCGCCTGTGACCAGGGGCTGGGCAGCGGCACCTGAAACAGAAGGACGCCCTCCACTCGGGCCCCGAGGCCGCTGCACCAGGCCCCGGGGACCCACATGAACCACAGTCCTTCCCCCAGGCAGGCAGCTGCAGAGAGAGAGAGCGTGGAGCCCCCGGGCACGCCTTAGGCATGGTGACCACAGATGTGTTAACTTAAGAAGAAGGAGGTCTCTGAGAGATTCAGGACTTCGTTAAAATTTTCCCTGGTGATAGGATGGGTCACAGACGGCCCCCAGAGGGCTGAGGTGCCTGGAAGAACACAGCCATCCTAGCAATCGGCCCACCCATGGCCTGGCCTGGCCAGCGGGGAGGGCCACACCTGATGAGACCAGGACTATCTAAGCCTTGGCTTTATTTTCCTGGGACTACATTTGACAACATTTATTTCTCTGAGAAAAAAAAAAATGAAGTAACTCATTTTCTCAAGTAGTCGCTTTGGCTCTGGCTATCTGCCTTAGCAAAAGATACTTATTGTCATAGCAACAAGTGTGGAATGAGAAATAACCAGTCCAGAAATTTCAGAGTTCTTCCTCAGAAAACTTTTGGTTTTGTTTTGATAGGATCTTTTCATTAAGATGGTTCTGTTCTCAAATAGCAGATGGACCTGGTTTGGCGCCAAGGTCAACGAAGCAAAGGTTTCCCAGCCTCACGGTCGGACCGTGTCTCCCTCCAGCAGCCCGGCCGCCCTGTGCTGAGGACACATTTACTGTCCCCGGGGGTCACGAGCAGGGCCCGGGCTGGAGACCTGGGGTGGCATCGCGCTGGCCAGGGTCTGGGCCAGGCCTACCGACAGCCCTGCCCGTCCGCAGAGCTGCAGGCCCTCCGTCGCCTCAGGGAGGGCCAGTCTGAGCCACGCGGGAGGCCCAGGTGCCCGTGGGCTCTTCGCGAGCCACACACGTCCCACCAGCCCCCGGGAGCAAGAGACGCCTCACCTGACCAGGGTTTCTCAAGGGCCGTTTCAGAAAAAAAAATCAAAGCTCGTTTTAAAACCAGAAAAGAAAACCATATGCTAGTACTTTGCATTAAGGATGAATATGAACCTCGGATAGATAAAACAGTTAATAATGTATTAAAAATCAAAACCAAAAGATAGTATAAGAATATATAGGTTCACAAAAAATGAATATATGGGTGAATTTTTTTTATCACTAATTGAGAAAACTCTTCCTAAATTCAAAGAAACATGCTCCATTTTACCACATAAACATTTTCAAGTTCTGCACGTCAAAAAGATAAAAAAAAGCTGAAAACTAAATTAAAAGGCAAATAAAAATATTTGCAAGAACTGTGAAAAGCAGTTAGTATTCCTAAGGTTCAATCAGTAAGAAACCTGCCAAGACTCCAAGAAATACGTAGCCAGGTTACATAAAAAGCCAATCCATGTATGAGAACGACTAATAAACGTATGGAACTTGTTCAGTCTCACAAGCGAGTGAAGTGACACATTTTTATTTCCTGGTACTTACCAGTAACTTGTGAAACAAATAAGGTTCAACTCTGACCATGTGAGGCAGGACCTGGAATGTGAGTGATAGGATTAAATTGGCCCAAAAGTTCTAGAAAACAATTTGGTAAAGACAGCAGTAACTTTAAAAATGTTCACAAACTTTGACAGCTTAACTTCTGAAGAATCTGTCCTGAGGGACCTGCCTAGCTGTCCTGAGTCTAGGACTCTCTGCTCCAGTGCAGGAGCCACAAGTTCAATCCCTGGTCAGGGAACCGAACCCCACACCTGCAACAAAGGTCCTGTGTGCCACACTGAGACCCGGGGCAGCCAGATAAAGACAGGTGCTTTTTAACAAGAATCCGTCCTAAGCAACAAAAGGGGAAAAAAGGTTTTAAGCAAC
The DNA here is from genome assembly GCA_024291935.2 of Okapia johnstoni. Classification (NCBI taxonomy): domain Eukaryota; kingdom Metazoa; phylum Chordata; class Mammalia; order Artiodactyla; family Giraffidae; genus Okapia; species Okapia johnstoni. Next base: position 224,578 of record CM044312.1, read on the forward strand.
TATTTATGCATAAGAAAGCACACAGGACAAGAAATGGGAACTGGAGGCCGCGACTCGATAGCAGTGTGCCCAGTCACTGGGATATAACTTGACCGCTGGATACAGATGATAAAATGATGAAAGATAATGCTTAGGAGGTTCGATGAAAACAGAAACCTTAAATTGTATGTAGAATCTTCATATTGTTATTGTTGTTCAGTCGCTAAGTCGTGTCCGACTCTTTGTGACCCCATGAACTGAAGCCCACTCGGCTCCTCTGTCCTTCACTGACTCCTGGAGTTTACTTAAACTCGGGTCTGTTGAGTCAGTCATGTCATCCAACCATCTCATCCTCTGTTGCCCCCTTCTCCTCCTGCCTTTAATTCATATGATAGACATTAAAAGTACAAAATATTAAAGTGGTGACTCCCAGGAGCACTAGTCACTCCTTCTCATCAGCTCATCCTTCCTTCCCGTCACCTGGCATGTGTGACGTGCCCTGCACCCAGCAGGCTGGGCTTTGGGTCTCTGGGGACACACGTGGACGGATCGGACCCCTGCCTTCCCGGGACTCGCGCTCCAGTCAGGAAGGTGGATGGTCCGTCATGCCCTGCACACTCGCTGCACAGTCTCAGGGCTGAGGAGCATTGGGGGGTAAGACGGAGGTACCCAGACACTGTTATGATGAGAAGGAAACAGTGGAAACAGAGATCCCACAAGCCTGGCTTGCGGAGTTCCTTCTCGCTTAAGCACACTCCTGCCATGTGCCGTGGGCCTCTGCCCTTTGAGGTCAACATGCCACCCTGAGATGCAGCTCCAACAGTCAGACACAACAGACACAAAGTCTTAGGACAGTTTATTCATCAAAACCTGCGCTCCATTCCAGACACTAGCTTTTTAACACAACCACACATTCCTGCCCAGGCAGCATCTTCCAACCATGGCAGGACCAGCCACTCTGTCTGAGCCTCTGGGTCCCAGGCGCCCCCCTTCTGCCCTGGCTGTGAGACCTTCTCCTGGCATAAAGGGAGCCCCGCACAGCAGAGGCTCGGCGGGAAAGAGGGACAAGCTCTCCACAGACTTTAGAAACAATAAAGTCTGTGTTTACTTCGGCTTTTTATTTCCAATATTTTGCTTATACTAAATTTCATGTAGAACTGTGTGCACATGTCTTTAAAAGAGGAAAGCATCTTATTCTATTAACTGAAGACCCGAGTGAATACGTGCTCACTTGTGTCTGACTCTTTGTGACCCCATGGACTGTGGCCCACCAGGCTCCTCTGTCCATGGGATTCTTCTGGCAAGAATGCCTGAGTGGGTTGCTATTTGCTACTCCAGGGGATCTTCTCGATCCAGGGATGGAAGCTGTGTCTCCCGCATCTCCTGCATTGCAGGCAGATTCGTCACCAATGAGCCCCTGGAAAGTGCATTAACTAAAGGACTAAGTGTCCATAATGTAACTCAGATTTCCATTAAGTGGGTTTTGTGATAATCCAGATTGAAAGTATGTAGGAGGTATGTGTGGCAGTAGTAATTGAGCTTCAAATTATTCTTCTTAATTATATTTTGACTTTTTTGTAATTTAAAAAATCTTCTACAAGCATTGAAACAAATAAAGACTGAAAATCCAGCTGCTGTCAAATTTCTCTGCAAACCTAGACGTCAGATTTATACCCAGCCAGACCTCTACATGCGTAAAGGCAGGAAAAGGTGTAAATGCTCAGCAAACATAAAGCTCAGACGCCACCCAGAAGCTCCAATATTTTTTTAACAACGACACATGTCAACAGTCCAGCAAATAGAGAAAATGAAAATTGTTAAGAAGGAACAAGCGCTGGTGTCACAACCCTGTCAGCCCCGAATCAGCCCAAGAGATGAACCTAAATAATTACACTGCTTTTAAAATGCAAATGTGAAAAGAAGCCGCAACACTGAATTACATGACATAAGATTATGTAAAACAGCTGCAGTAGTCATCTAAAACAGTAGGTATTTCCTCCCATCCTGGGCAGTGGGCACACACAGGGCACATGGGGGAAGAGGGGCGGGCTCTACAGACACGTCTTCAGCAGAAGGGGGCTCAAGAGAGAGCACGTCACCAGTGTCAACTGCAAACTGGCACTTTCCAAGAGCATTGCCAACGACTCAACAACAAAGGTATTTGCCATTTGCCTCTACGGAGATTGAACGCCGTGCTGCCGTAGCTGGTGACACCCCCTGAGGGGGTTCAGGGTGGAGTGAGGCCCTCTGCGCTCCAGGGAATCTGGTGGGACAGGTCTTTAGATAGTTGGATGTTTTTAGGAACAGATTTTATGATCTCAGTCCTTGCATCTCCTCATATGTAGAGAAACACTAAATCCCTTCATGGTGATATCAGATCCTCACGACTAACAAAAAGGCTTTTGTAACATGAGTGCTTCATGGCACTGAACTCCCCCTTCACCAAAACCTTATACATAGACCTTCCCCCACCGCCGCTTTGGAGCAGCCTCTCAGCCACCTGAGATGCTGCCTCCCGGGCTGCAGTCCTCATTTTGCCCCAAATAAAACTTAACTGGCAACTCTCAAGCTGTACATCGTTTTTAATTCAACACCAGTGACTCTACTAATTAGGGAAATATGGCTGAAGAATGCCATTAAAAACTAAAAATAATCACTAGTTAGCACGGAATATAGTACATATTGCTTGTAAAACATAGAGAAAACGGAAGAAAATACAGCTCCAGTACCAAAAGAAAGAAGCTGCATGCAAGCCTAAGTTAAAATAAGGAAACAGTATTTAAATTAGATATGATTTTAAATCATTCCCAGGCTTCCCTGGTGGCTCAAATGGTACAGAACCTGCCAGCAATGCAGGAGACCTAGGTTCGATCCCTGGATTGGGAAGATCCCCTGGAGAAGGAAGTGGCAACCCACTCCAGTACTGTTGCCATGAAGAAGTCCACGCACAGAGGAGCCTGGTGGGCTACAGTCCAAAGTGTCACAAAGACCTGGACACAACTGAGCAACTAACCTGAAGTCATTCATAGGTTAATTCTCTGTGGGAGAATAAATCCAAACTGCATCTAAAACCAAAATCTACCACGTGCTAGTTTTGGAAGTTGCACCTAAAATAAATGGTGCTTGAAACACTACTATATGTCATCCACTTTGGCAAAGAATCCAGGCAGATACGGCGCCAAGTAGTTCCAGGCGGACTCAAGGAGGCTGTGATTGGGTTACTGGTCGGGTTTCTCTCCTACAGTAATCTGCAGATGACACCACCCTTACGGCAGAAAGTGAAGAACTAAAGAGCCTCTTGATGAAAGTGAAAGAGGATTCATGTCGATGTATGGCAAAAACTACTACAATATTGTAAAGTAATTAGCCCCCAACTAAAATAAAAAAAAATAATAAAAAAAAAAATAATAATAAAATAAAATGTAACATGAAAAAAAAAAAAGAAAAAAAAAAAAAAAAAAGCAGAGACATCACTTTGCTGACGAAGGTCTGTATAGTCAAAGCTACGGTTTGTCATATATCTTTTTCTTTGAGTTTCTAAATCCAAATGTTTCACGTTATCTTATTTTAAGATTCATTTCAGTAGAAATCATTAAATCTCACATAGTGATAAAAAAAAAAAAAAAAAAAAAGTGAAAGAGGAGAGTGAAAAAGTTCGCTTAAAGCTCTCAACATTCAGAAAACTAAAATCATGGCATCCGGTCCCATCAGTTCAGTTCAGTTCAGTCACTCAGTCATGTCTGACTCTTTGCGACCCCATGAAGCACAGCACGCCAGGCCACGCTGTCCATCACCGTTCCCAGAGTCTACCCAAACTCGTGTCCATTGAGTTGGTGATGCCATCCAACCGTCTCATCCTCTGCCATCCCCTTCTCCTCCTGCCCTCAATCTTTCCCAGCATCAGGGTCTTTTCCAATGAGTCAGCTCTTGCATCAGGTGGCCAAAGTATTGGAGTTTCAGCTTCAACATCAGTCCTTCCAATGAACACTCAGGACTGATGTCCTTTAGGATGGACTGGTTGGATCTCCTTGCAGTCCAAGGGACTCTCAAGAGTCTTCTCCAACACCACAGTTCAAAAGCATCAATTCTTCAGTGCTCAGCTTTCTTCACCGTCCAACTCTCCCATCCATACATGGCCACTGGAAAAACCATAGCCTTGACTAGACGGACCTTTGTTGGCAAAGTAATGTCTCTATTTTTTAATATGCTGTCTAGGTTGGTCATAACTTTCCTTCCAAGGAGTAAGCGTCTTTTAATTTCATGACTGCAGTCACCATTTGCAGTGATTTTGGAGCCCCCCAAAATAGAGTCAGCAACTGTTTCCACTGTTTCTCCATCTATTTGCCATGAGCTGATGGGACCAGATGCCATGATCTTAGTTTTCTGAACGTTGAGCTTTAAGCCAACTTTTTCATTCTCCTCTTTCACCTTCATCAAGAGGCTCTTTAGTTCTTCTTCACTTTCTGCCATAAGGGTGGTGTCATCCGCATATCTGAGGTTATTGATATTTCTCCCGGCAATCTTGATTCCAGCTTGTGTTTCTTCCAGCCCAGCGTTTCTCATGATGTACTCTGCATATAAGTTAAATAAGCAGGGTGACAATATACAGCCTTGACGTACTCCTTTTCCTATTTGGAACCAGTCTGTTGTTCCATGTCCGGTTCTAACTGTTGCTTCCTGACCTGCATACAGGTTTCTCAAGAGACAGGTCAGATGGTCTGGTATTCCCATCTCTTTCAGAATTTTCCACAGTTTATTGTGATCCACACAGTCAAAGGCTTTGGCATAGTCAATAAAGCAGAAATAGATGTTTTCCTGGAACTCTCTTGCTTTTTCGATGATCCAGCAGATGTTGGCAATTTGATCTCTGGTTCCTCTGCCTTTTCTAAAACCAGCTTGAACGTCTGGAAGTTCACAATTCACGTATTGTTGAAGCCTGGCTTGGAGAATTTTGAGCATTACTTTACTAGCGTGTGAGATGAGTGCAATTGTGCGGTAGTTTGAGCATTCTTTGGCATTGCCTTTCTTTGGGGTTGGGATGAAAACTGACCTTTTCCAGTCCTGTGGCCACTGCTGCGTTTTCCAAATTTGCTGGCATATTGAGTGCAGCACTTTCACAGCATCATCTTTTAGGATTTGAAATAGCTCAACTGGAATTGCATCACCTCCACTAGCTTTGTTCGTAGTGATGCTTTCTAAGGCCCACTTGACTGCACATTCCAGGATGTCTGGCCCTAGGTGAGTGATCACACCATTGTGATTATCCGGGTCATGAAGATCTTTTTTGTACAGTTCTTCTGTGTATTCTTGCCACCTCTTCTTAATATCTTCTGCTTCTGTTAGGTCCATACCATTTCTGTCCTTTATTGGGCCCATCTTTGCATGAAATACTCCCTTGGTATCTCTAATTTTCTTGAAGAGATCTCTAGTCTTTCCCATTCTATTGTTTTCCTCTATTTCTTTGCATTGATTGCTGAGGAAGGCTTTCTAATCTCTCCTTGCTATTCTTTGGAATTCTGCATTCAAATGGGTATATCTTTCCTTTTCTCCTTTGCTTTTCACTTCTCTTCTTTTCACAGCTATTTGTAAGGCTCCTCAGACAGCCATTTTGCTTTTTTGCATTCCTTTTTCTTGGGGATGGTCTTGATCCCTGTCTGCTGTACAATGTCACGAACCTCCGTCCATAGTTCATCAGGCACTCTGTCTGTCAGATCTAGTCCCTTAAATCTATTTCTCACTTGCACTGTATAATCAGAAGGGATTTGATTTAAGTCATACCTGAATGGTCTAGTGGTTTTCCCCACTTTCTTCAATTTAAGTCTGAATTTGACAATAAGGAGTTCATGATCTGAGCCACAGTCAGCTCTCGGTCTTGTTTTTGCTGACTGTATAGAGCTTCTCAATGACTTCATGGCAAATAGATGGGGAAACAGTGGAAACAGTGGCAGACTTTATTTTTTGAGTTCCAAAATCACTGCAGATGGTGACTGCAGCCATGAAATTAAAAGACGCTTACTCCTTGGAAGGAAAGTTATGACCAACCTAGATAGCATATTAAAAAGCAGAGACATCACTTTGCCAACAAAGGTCCGTCTAGTCAAGGCTATGGTTTTTCCAGTGGTCATGTATGGATGTGAGTGTTGGACTATAAAGAAAGCTGAGCACCGAAGAATTGATGCTTTTGACCAGTAGTGTTGGAGAAGACTCTTGAAAGTCCCTTGGGCTGCAAGGAGATCCAACCAGTCCATCCTAAAGGAAATCAGTCCCGAATATTCATTGGAAGGACTAATGCTAAAGCTGAAACTCCTATGGTTTGGCCACCTGATGGGAAGAACTGACTCATTGTAAAAGACCCTGATGCTGGGAAAGATTGAAGGCAGGAGGAGAAGGGGATGACAGAGGATGAGATGGTTGGATGGCATCACCGACTCAATGGACATGAGTTTGAGTAAACTCCGGGAGTTGGTGATGGACAGGGAAGCCTTGCGTGGTGCAGTCCATGGGGTTGCAAAGAGTTGTTCACAACTGAGCAACTGAACTGAACTGAACTGGGAGAGTCAATTCTTAGGTTGATAAGAAGTCCAGGATCCCCAAGAAGGAGAAAGGGGTCTGGGGCTCTTGAGCAGGAGAGAAGGACAAACTTCTTTTCTACATTCTTATGTCTTACTCACATAAAACATTTTTTCTTTAAGCCCAGAGCTGATGATTACACAACAGAACAGGTCATCTCAAACTCTGTACCAGTGATTATATAACAACCATGTATCCTACTTGAGGACGGGTTCTCCTTCTTGACTAATCCTGCCATCTTAAAATGCATATTATGGGAGTGAATCTGGTAAGATCTTTCTTTTGTCAGTTCAAATCTTGTTATCTCAAAATGTAAATTGTGGAAGTGGGTCTGGTAAGACCTTTACAACCTTGAGACATTCTTCTGATGTACTGTAATAGCTAGTTGGAAAAGTATATACCTCCCTTGCTAAGACTAGCAGAGGGGCACTCTCTGTCCCCCTTCTGACGTCTATGTCAGAAGCTTTCTCTGACCCTTTCTCACTTTAATAAAACTCTGCTACACAAAAGCTCTTCAGTGATCAAGGCTGGTCCCTGGCCCCAAAGCTAAATCTTCTTCTCAGATCACGCATCCGACACCGTTCACCATCAGCTCTCAGTGCCTGGCCCTGTGTTTCTGGAAGGACCCAGAGAAAGATCACTATCTGACGCCCAGGCAGCTCCAGCTGCCCTCTGGGCACCCCAGCAACTCCGGTCTCCTCTGGAGCCTTGTCCGCGTCGGTGCTCTGGACCGATGCCCACATCTAAAATCAGCAGGGAGTCGGGGAGTGTGTAGGGGTGCGCCGTGAAGGCACAGCAGCAGCACAAAGGTCTCAGGGGGCCTCAAGTTGGGGGTCTGCTGGGGCTCAGGGGCTCTGGCAGAGCGACCTCCCAGAGGCCAGCTGTCGCCCTCACACAGCATCTGTCCTTCTAGGAGGGAGACTCGATGCGCAGTGACTTGCAGTTTCTCCTTCCAGGCAGGCATTTCTCGGACAGTGAGGTCGGCAGGCAGCGGGACCATTTTTCTCTCACTGCAGGAGTCGCTTTCAACCCAGGCTCGGACCACGCTTGTTTCACTTAGGGTTCCCCCCAGGCACACCCCCAGACAAAGGCTTGAGTGCAGGATGTTTATCTGGGGAGGATGTCTGGAAACCCAAGGAGGGGCAGTAGCCTGACAGAAGAGTGACATCCAGCAGCTGACCTGTGTGGACCAGCCTGACAGGATAGACCTCCAGACACCCCCTCACCCCAGCTCCTGGACAGCGCCCCACTCTGCCCTCAGAGATGCCCCCACACCCCAGCTCCTGGACAGCGCCCCACTCTGCCCTCAGAGATGCCCCCACACCCCAGCTCCTGGACAGCGCCCCACTCTGCCCCCAGAGACGCCCCCTCACCCCAGCTCCTGGACAGCGCCCCACTCTGGGCCAACACTGGGCCGATAAGGCGGGCAGGGACTTCCTCTGGGGCTCCTGCAGCGTCCCTCTGTTGGATGGGGCTCTCCCGCGGTGCCCACGATCAGTGCCCGGAGGGCCCGTCCGTCGTGGGCAGCTGAGCGTCCTCACCCTTCCCCCGGCGGTCTGGCCTCCAGGACACAGCAGCACACACTTGGTCCGAACCTGGCAGCCCAGCCACTGCAGACGGGATTCCGGTGCTGCGCTTCTCAGCGCGAGGCCAGGCCCGCGCCTCCCCCTTCGCTGGGCTGCGGTCCCGCGGATGCATCAGAACGTCCCTAAGCTCTAAGGTGGCCGGAGACGGGCCCGCGGTGGGGAGGGTCTGCAGGCTGGCGGCCTGGACGCCTGCAGTCTCCGCCCCACCTTTGCCGCCAACGTGGGGATGTGTCCAGTCTCCATGCCGACGGAGCCGGCGTCTGGAAGCACCCGAAGTCCAGGGCAGGGCGCAGAGTCGGCTCTGGCCTAGGGGTCGGCGAGTCTGCCCAAAGCCCCCAGCCGCCGCCACCTCCTTCCAACCTCCTCTCTCCGAGTCTGAGGAGAGCAGACCCTCAGAAGGGACCAGTTTCTATTCTGTTCAAATCCTGTTTGAGGGCTTTCCCAGGATTTTGTGGTGTTGATTTTCAGATTAGCAAGCTCCAGCCTGAGGATTGTAAATCACTTTCAGATCGTCCAGACTCAGTTAATCGTGAACGTGGTGCCCCCTCACACATCCAGCCCCAGCTCCCCCGGGGCCAGGGTGCGCGCGCATGGCGGGACGTCCCACTTCTGCAGGGCAGTGGCTGCTCCTGAGTCCCTGCTGTGTGGGCACCCCCACACAGAGGCTGGATCGACCACACCCCAGGAATGAGGGGAGCTGGGAGGTCCGTGTCACACGAGAGAGAAGCCCCCGCCCCAGGCTAGTGAATGTGGTCTTCCCCTTGGCAGATGTATCACAGGGCAGGTCTGGCTAGAATCAAGACAAGAAATGCACGGACCCTCCAGCCACAGCTGCAGAGCGCAAATCAACAAGTCAGTACAGTCCTTCCAGTTCACCAGTGCACAGGTTTCTCAGGGGCTGGCCCTCTGGGGGCATGATTTTAAGAGTCAGCGACCACCTCTCCTGGACCTCTCTTCATATGATATATAAACCCTCCTTTTCTAAGCTAAGTTTTCTGTTAACTTGTGGCCAAGGAGAGGCTGGGACCAGAGATTGGACCATGTCTGCCTGTGTTGCTTTGGCTCTTCTTTCTGGGTCCTCACTAAATTTAATTTTTAGCTATTCTCCATTTCTGTAAAGACTGCCATTGGGATTTTGATGGGGATAAACATTGGCTCTGGACATTATAACACTAAGTCTTCCAATCCACAAACATGCAGTATCTTTCCATGCATTTTTACCTCCTCTAATTTCTTTTTTTAATGTTTTGTAGTTTTCAGAAATAAGACTTTCATCTCCTTAGTTAACTCCTAAATATTTTATTATTTTTGATGCTATGTGAATGAGATAATTTGATCAATTTCCTTTTCGAATGATTCATGTTAGTGTATAGAAATGCAACTGCTTTTTGTATGCTGCAACTTTACTGAATTCATTTATTAAATCGAACAGTTTTTTTTTATGGAAACTGAGGGTTTCTACATACAAATCATGTCATCTGCAAACAGATGATTTTACTTTTTCCTTTCCAATCTGGATGCTTTTTCTTTCTTTTTCTCGCCTGATTACCCAGCATGGGGACAGTCTTGTTTTGCTCTTGTTCTTAGAGACAGCGCTTTTGGTTGTCATCCCTGAATATGATGTTAGCTGTTGGCTCGTCATACATAACCTTTATGTTGAGGTAAATTCCTGCTAATTCCTCTAAGTCCCTATGGTGCATAACCCTTGTGATTTTGGATTCTGCACTAACATGGAAATGATGAACACAGAAACAGGTCAAGGCAGAGGTTTGTCTTTGAAATAAAGGAAAGTCTGTTCAAAAACAAACAAGCAAGCAACTCCAACAAATTCCAGAGTAAATCTCTGCGACATCAGCTTTGGAAGGTGAGCTCCTGTGACGTCTGGGGTCTGCGAGCAGTAACTTTGTTCAAGGGGTCAAGCTTGACCAGGGTCAGCCCCAGAGTAACTGGTCCTGTAGTAGTCGGAGCACAAATTGGGTTAACTCCAAACCTTCTGCAGCTTATTACCGTGTGCGCCCCTGGAATCAGGCTGATGGCTCCATTTGATTAGCGACATGAAACCAAAAGTAACAGAAATGTGCTGCTTCACAAACTGCAGCGGCAGATTTTTCCCTATTTCCATCTAGACTCTCGTGAGTGGTGGTAATAGTGATGCTTCGCCGTGTGAGAAACAGTCCACGTCCTGCATGTGGAAGGACAACCAGCACCCTTTTGAGGGCTGTTTCCAGGCAGCAGCCTCGGTTTTCACCAGAATCATCTGACGTTAAAGGTGTCCTCTGCTGAAACTATTACTGGGGTAGTGGCGGGAAGAGCCTTTAAAGGTGCGGATTACTTCACGGGGCAGAGCAAGTGCCCACAGCCCCCCTCGTCTCCCCGCTTTCCAGTCCAAGCTCATCTCCCAGGGCAGCTGCTCCTGGTCCATCACTGACTCCAAACACCCTTCCCTCAGACTTCAGGTCCTGCTCTGTCGAGTCCTCTCTGTGCACATCGCTCTGTGTCCGAAGGCACCTGGGCTCCTCTCCGGCCAGCGCAGGCCCCTCGGAGAGGTGCTGCTTGTTAAGTTGTCAGACGTCCATCAGGAGCCAGGAGTGCTGAGCATCTGGAGACCTCACCCCCGCGGCAAGATCACCATCTTGCAGGGAAGGCAAAGAAGATGAGGAAACTGTAAGCAAGCGTCCATGCAAATCATGGAGACTAAGGCTCTTATTCATTTGGTATGTACTGAGCTCCTGCGTGCTGGGCACAGTTTTTAAGAACTAACAGGGTTACAGAGCTAACCTTTAATTCGTTTTGTGAAAACTCAGACCTGAGTCAAAGAGAAAAGTAATTTCTCTTCTGGAAAAAGAATTTTTAAAGAAAACTGTGATTGTTTGCCCCAGTTATTGAGTTATTAATGCATATAACAATCAGAAGACTGATGGTCAAACAGAACTTTCTAGCAGCCATTCTGTAAGAGTGAGGATGTGACATCAGCTTTGGAAGGTGAGCTCCCTTGACGTCTGGGGTCTGCGAGCAGTAACTTTGTTCAAGGGGTCAAGCTTGGCCAGGGTCAGCCCCAGAGTAACTGGTCCTGTAGTTAAGCGGGGTGATGTCCGCATTAGAGCCGAGCCGAACTGCACAGCCAGTGGAATCAAAGCTGCCCTTTGTCTCTCCCTGGGAAGGCTTCCAGGGGTCACCTTGGCTACGAAATATTTGGTCCTGGCTGTGTCACAGGTTACTTCGGTAATATCGGCTTGACATTTTTAAGTAGTAACTGGCACCTTCTGAAAAGCATGTTTGGCTTTGGGGGACTTCTTTATTGTTTTCCCATGAAGCCTAACCTTTCAAATAGAGTATCAAATATCCTGACATATCACACTTACGACACTTTACCCACCGACATTTAGAGACTTGACATTTTCTGAGTTTTCCTGGCTTGCAAAGACCAAGCAGATAACAGGCTCTACCCATCAAAGAGTCTTATCACATATGAGCAAAGCAGAAAGCCCTGCAATATCATCACAGCAGTTTCAGATGTCTCTCCACCCTTTCAGGCTTGAGAGCTGCTCTGTGGCTCTCAGCATCACTGCAGACAGCGACGAATGGCCGTAGGGGGCGGACTGAGGGAGTCTGGGAAGGAGCACCAGGAGCAGAAGCAGAGACCCCCCACCTGCTGCGGGGCTGCGGTCGGGGAGCCCTTTGGCCAGGGTCAGGGCGCCAGAGTCCTTGTCTCTCACACACTCTCCTCCTTCTTGGAGCCTGGTCCAGGCTGGGGCCCCAAAACCACCTGACTTCAGGATTCCTCTTCCAAATCTGCAGGGTCTTCCATCACAGGAAAATACAAATATTTTCCACTTTTGAAGACACTTAAAAAAAAAGTGGTTTGTCAATTAAGGCTACTTGTGAGGGACAATTCATGTGGAAGAAACTGTGCCCGGTAGATTGTAATATTGTGTGGGAACTTCATGCTGAAGACCTGGATCTCTTCCCTTTTCCTAGATGACACAGATCTTGACTAAACTGGATTCCTACTCTTATCATATATGAAACAAATGTCTAGTTTTCCACACTTGAAGACTTGCCTAGTTAAAAAGATAAATCAAGAAATTCTTCAACAGCCACCTTTATTTTTACAGCCACATGCCTCTCCTTGGCTCCCTGACTCTCAAATGCCAGCCCACCCACCTCCCATCCACCAGCCTGGCCAATAACCACCCCCACCCCCATTCCCTAGAAAACTCCGTGTAGGCCCGAGCTGCTCTTTCTGCAGCCCTCATTCCACCCCTGAATTTGCATCACAGCTTGCCCACCCCGTCCAAAGCTTTGGGCCACCCATGAGTGCCCACCCGTGAGCTCCCAGCCGCGAGTGCCTCCCCCCTGTGAGTGCCCAGCCATGAGTGCCCCCCGTGAGTGCCCACCTGTGAGCACCCACTCGTGAACGTCCCCCCGTGAGTGCCCCCCCGCGGGTGCCCAGCCACAAGTGCCGACCCATGAATGCCCACCCACAAGTGCCCAACCGCTCTGGCGTGTGCGCTGGGGTTGATGCTGCATGGGAGCCTCGGCCGCCCACCTTCTCCGCAGCACACGCGTGTGCCATGAGCCACAGAGATCAGCTGTGCGAGTCTGAAGCAAGTTGGCAGAGCAGCCCCGGGGGACAGGAGACAGTGTGGGGCAAGCACCCTTCAGACAAACTGCCGTCTGCACAGGGAGCGGGCGGGGCCGCAGGTGTCTGCCCAGGTCCCTCTATTGCTGCCAACGATTTCATCCTCTCCTTTCCAGTGTCTGACCGTGGTCATCGGACGACTGCTTGTGCTATCCTTCCTGGCCCTACCTGCCTGTCCTCTTAGGAGACCCATAAAAAGCTAAAAAAAAAAAGTCCAGAAGCTGAGCAGCCAAAACTGGGCAGAAGAAACACCAGTAACTGGGAGGACAGCGGGTTTACCTCAGAGGCAGAGCTGCATGGGCCTTAATGACCTCCTTAATGGTTTTCAAGCTGGCAGAACATTTTGTTCAAATAACATGGAAAGCAGAATCCCAATTTATAAATGGATTTGTTGGTTCTGGTTGATGGAGGGGTAGCGAGTCCACCGGCCAACAAACCACAGGCTTGGCCTGTTCCCAGCCCCTCCCAATAGAGAAGCTCAGAAAGCAGTTTGAAACAAGCACATCTGTTCTGCTGCTCTTTCTACAGCATAGAAACTGACCAGGAAGGTTAAGCAACCTGCCAAAAGTGATGTCCTGAGTTTGGGCAGGAAGTGTTAGTCACTCAGTCATGTCCGATTCTTGCGACCCCATGGACTGTAGCCAGGCTCCTCGGTCCATGGGATTCTCCAGGGAGAGTACTGGAGTGGGTTGCCATTCCCTTCTCCAGGGGATCTTCCCAACCCAGTGATTGAATTTAGGTCTCCCACATTAGAGGCAGGTTTTTTACTCTCTGAGCCACCAGGGAAGCTCTGGGTCAAAGTTAAGGGCACCTGACCTCTACCCTAGCACTCCCTTTGTAACGCCAAGAGCGCCACTATCAAGAAGAATCACAGTGAAGTGTGGATCTGAAGGACAGGAGGGCCCTGATGCTCAGGAGTGGCAACTGCCGCATTTTCATAACCTCCCTTTTCATAGAAACATGGCAAGTTCACAGCTGTTAATTTCCTCTGCACTAAGTGTAGTGCATCAACCGAAAAAAATGTCTGACATTGCAAATAAGAGTTTACTGGAGTCTTATGAATTGCCCTTCAAGAGACACAGATGCAGACAAACCCAAGTGAGCGTTCTGGGGAAGAGAAAGTCAGGAGCTTATAAAAGCAAAAAGCCAGAAAGTTATTAAAAGTTGCCTGCCAATAATTGTGATTGATGTGAGTAGGGAAATAGTTGTCCTTAAGGAATCATGGGTTATTCTAAGGTTGTTGTTGTTGTTCAGCTGCTCAGTTGTGTTCGATTCTTTGGGACCCCATGGACTGCAGCACACCTGGCCTCCCTGTCCTTCGCTATCTCCCGGAGCTTGCTCAAACTCATGTCCATCAAGTCAGTAATGCCATCCAACCATCACATCATTTGTCACCCCATTTTCCTCCTGCCCTCAATCTTTCCCAGCATCAGGGTTTTTTCTAATGAGTCAGTTCTTCCTATCAAGTGGCCAAAGTATTGGAGCTTCAGCTCCAGCATCAGTCCTTCCAATGAATATTCAGGGTTGATTTCCTTTAGGATGGACTGGTTGGATCTCCTTTCAGTCCAAGGGACTCTCAAGAGTCTTCTCCAGCACCACAGTTCAAAAGTGTCAGTTCTTTGGCACTCAGCCTTCTTTATGGTCCAACTCTCACATCCGTACATGACTATTGGAAAAACTATAGCTTTGACTATATTAACCTTTGTTGGCAAAGTGATGTCACTGCTCTTTAATATGCTGTCTAGGTTTGTCATAGGGCATATACCCTGAGAGAGCAAAAATAGCTGCCAAATGCTCACACCATGGGAGACTGACCTAATCCATTTTGCTTTCAACAAGCGGTAATTTGCAGCAGCCATGTTGAGAGTTGTGTGAATATGCCCTTGAGTTCAGAGAAATCCTAAGGAAGAACATCCTGTCTACTCAGGAGGGGGCCAAGGCCAGACATTTGTTCTGCAAAGCCACTGGGTTCCGTCTGGGGTTGCCCAGTGAACACTAGGTCATCTGTCCCAGTCAGTTCCAAACCAGCCTTTAAAGTGACAGCTGCAGTTCAAGAATCACGTGGTGCCTATCCAAGATGTCAGGTTGACATCTGTTGGTGACTTCTTTTTCGTATGGTTATGCTGTCCCCAGTAGACAGTGGTCTTGGTGTTTAGATATCCATACTCTGGTGTTAACCATAATCCATCCTACAGTTGGGTCATGGCATCCTCTAGACGATGGGAGGTGACATTTCTAAGTTCTGGTCTAGCTCTTTCCTGAGACTGTTTCTTGGCAGCACCAAGAAGAAGACAGGAAAACAGAAACAGTGTGCGGCGTCCTTGAAGGTTGGGTTGGTGGGCTATTTGTGTGGGTTCCAATTGGTGATATCTGCTATTGCTGGAAGAGCTTCCCTGGTAGCTCATGTGGTAAAGAATCTGCCTGCAGTGCAGGAGACATGGGTCTGATCCCTGGGCAGGGAAGATCCCCTGGAGGAGGGAGTGGCTACCCACTCCAGTATTCTTGCCTGGAGAATTCCACAAAGGAGATATAGAGTTCCATTATAATTCTCTTCTAAAATAAAATTTCCTAAGCTAATCAGTCAGATCCCTATAATGGGGATATCCATCAAGGTAACCCAGAAGTACTGGAGCACGGCAGTTGTCTACAAATTCAGCAATTTGACTTATTTTTTTTAATTAGCATATGATTGTTGCCATAGAAGAAAAAGCATTGAAAGGTGGAAAAAAGCAAATAAAAATTAAGATTATACAGGCCTGGCCCTGAATCTTGGGAAAGTTGTCCACAACGGATGTTGTCTGCTTCATTTTCCTAGCTTTTGTCTGGTTAGTTTCAGTTTCAAGTCTTCAGACGGTAGTGAAGTCCAAGTAGGAGGTGATATCTTCTTTAAATGGAGAAATGAATCCACACGATGATGTCTTTAAGTTTAGCAGCACAGAAGTTAATTAGAAATACATAAGGAAATGAACCCTGAATATTCACTGGAAGGACCGATGCTGAAGCTGAAGCTCCAATACTTTGGCCACCTGATGCGAAGAGCTGACTCACTGGAAAAGACCCTGATACTGGGAAAGACTGAAGGCGGGAGGAGAAGGGGACGACAGAGGATGAGATGACTCAATGGACATGAATTTGAGCAAACTCCAGGAGACGGTGAAGGACAGAGGAGCCTGGTGTGCTGCAGTCCATGAGGTCTCAAAGAGTCGAACGCAACTTAGCAACTGAACAACAACCAAGGCCCCCACGAGGTTGGAGGGCGTCTTTGTGAAGGTGTCATTTCCAGTGGGCACAGTCTCCAGTTTGGAGCGCATCATCACGTTGCCTGTTTTTGTCTCCCAGGACTGCACTGTGGGAAGGCTGCTCTGAGTTTGCTTTCAAGGCCCTGGTAAGCTCTCTACAGCAGGTTTAGATGCTTCTTTAATAGAGCAGGTTCACAGAAGCGTTCACCTGATCTCACAGGTCTGCCAGTCAGGATTTTGAATGGTGACAACCTGCTTTCCCCAAAGCGAGTAGATCTCAGGTTAAAGGCAGTGCTCTAGGCCAAGGTAGCCTAAAAGATGCGGCATATTTAGTTACTGGATCATTATGGCTCCATTAGTACATTCCGCCAATTCTGATACCTGGGGATGAAGGTGCAACAGAAGCGCTGTAAAACTGGCCAAATTTTAGAAACGGATTGGATTACTTGCCAGTTAAATGGGAACTTCTGTCACTGTTCCCTTTCCCAATTTCTGCCACCCTCACTAGGAGTCATAGGGTTTTCCCCAAGTGAGAATAATTTGTTCAACTTTACCTACTGCCATGGTCGAGGGTCTGTGACAAGCAAGTCTTCCCTGGTGAGAGACACACAAGTCACTACCAACACATATTTATATCCCTGAAAGGGCAGCAACCACCCCAGGGCAAGGGGAAATGGCTCATGAGAGTATGGACAGGTTGTCTTTCCTGGGCTATGTTTAGGACAAACTGGACAATTTAGGAATAAGTTGAACCATTTTAGGAGATGGTTTTTTACAATATGGTTTTCCCCATTGAATTATCTTGTCCCATGAGTCAGATTAAATGTATACCCAAGGGTGAAAGTGTTAGTCTCTCAGTCGTGTCTGACTCTTTGTAACCCCGTAGACTATAGCCCACCAGGCTCCTCTGTCCATGGAATTCTCCAGGCAAGAATACTGGAGTGGGTTGCCATTCCTTTCTCCAGGGTATCTTCCCGACCCAGGGATCGAACCCAGGTCTCCTGCATTGCAAGCAGTTCACATTCAAGGATAAGTTGAATATGAATTCATGTTCAGTTCAGGGAGGACAAGCTTACCATTTGGTCCTAACCAAAGATTTCTCTTAGAGTCATGTACACAACTTTGTTTGATACAACTTTTTAGATCTCCCTGAATAGAGAGTTGCTGTGCTTCTAACACTTTAGTAATTAGCTCAGAGTACATCATGAGAAATGCTGGGCTGGAAGAAACACAAGCTGGAATCAAGACTGCTGGGAGAAATATCAATAACCTCAGATATGCAGATGACACCACCCTTATGGCAGAAAGTGAAGAAGAACTAAAGAGCCTCTTGATGAAAGTGAAAGAGGAGAGTGAAAAAGTTGGCTTAAAGCTCAACGTTCAGAAAACTAAGATCATGGCATCTGGTCCCATCACTTCATGGGAAATAGATGGGGAAACAGTGGAAACAGTGTCAGACTTTATTTTTGGGGGCTCCAAAATCACTGCTGATGGTGATTGCAGACATGAAATTAAAAGACGCTTACTCTTTGGAAGGAAAGTTATGACCAACCTAGAGAGCATATTTAAAAGCAGAGACATTACTTTGCCAACAAAGGTCCATCTAGTCAAGGCTACGGTTTTTCCAGTGGTCATGTATGGATGTGAGAGTTGGACGGTGAAGAAAGCTGAGCACCAAAGAATCGATGCTTTTGAACTGTGGTGTTGGAGAAGACTCTTGAGAGTCCCTTGGACTGCAAGGAGATCCAACCAGTCCATCCTAAAGGAGATCAGTCCTGGGTGTTCATTGGAAGGACTGATGTTGAAGCTGAAACTCCAATACTTTGGCCACCTCATGCGAAGAGTTGACTCATTGGAAAAGACCCTAATGCTGGGAAGGATTGGGGGCAGGAGGAGAAGGGGACGGCAGAGGATGAGATGGTTGGATGGCATCACCAACTCGATGGACATGGGTTTGGGTAAACTCCGGGAGTTGGTGATGGACAGGGAGGCCTGGCGTGCTGCGAATCATGGGGTCGCAAAGAGTCGGACACAACTGAGCAACTGAACTGAACTGAACTGAACTGACTTCAAGGCCCTTCTAGTACTACTTTGGACTTCTGGAGGGCTGCTGCCTTAGCTGCCGCATCTGCCAAATGGTTTCTTCCACTTTCCTCCTTGTCTGCTGCTGAATGTCCATAACTTTTCATTGTTGCCAAGGATCTATGCCGTTGCATGGCATCTAAGGGTCTCAGCACTTAACAACTGTTTGATTTTCTGTCCTGAAAATGCTAAAAACCCTTCCAAAGCATGACAAAATCATGAGCAACACCCAAAATTTTATCTCCTGCCAGTGTTTATATTGATGGCTTTTTCCTTTGCTAAAAACAGGCTCTAGGGAACATGAGAAGTTCTACCTGCTGAGCAAAAGCAGCTTCTGGTATGACGGTGGCTTCAGAGCCTTCAGTTCAAGCCCAGACTCATCTTCAACTCGGATCTGCCCGACACTCCCTGGTGGTCTAGGACTCGGGACTCGGGGCTCTCCAATAGGATCCGTCAGGAAACCAGATCAGATCAGTGTTTCAGGAGGGGAATCCCACAGATGACTCCAAGGGTTAAGAGTTGGTCAGTCAGCGTCAGACGGTCCAGAGGACTTCATCAGCCGGTAAGGGGAGGAGGGTAACGGGACACAGAGTGTTGGAGCAGGAAGTAGCCCTGTTAGAAGACCCAAAGAGGAGGTCAGGGTGCTGCGGAGCGGTGCTCGGCGCGGTGAGAATGAAGCCCCGGAACGGGGCGTAGGTGCTCAGAGGCCGTAAAGCAGCCCTTCTGTGTCGTGACTGCTGGGCGGTGGCCACAGTGCCTCACCGGGGAGGAGCTCTGGTTCCCAGGCCGGGTCGTCGGCTGTACGGTCCTGTGTGTCCCAGCTGCTTTGTCCCCACGGCACTGAGTCAATACCACAGGCACTTCCTTCTCTTTCACGAACAGAAGGAAAAGGGTAGTTTAGAGCCAGGGTGACCGAAGGCAGGGGGATGAGGAAGAGAGCCTTCAATCAGGGCTGAAGCTTCTTGAGTTTCTTTCGTCCAAATACTAGGTTTGGTCTGATCAGGCGTAAGGAGGGAGTACAGAGCTGGGCCATGGCACAAAGATCTGGGTCCAGTTTCCACAGAACCCTGGCCATCCTGAGAATCTCTCAGTCGGCTCTTTGCTGTGGGGTGAGGAAATGTTAGGAGACCCTCAGTTTTATATGGATCCAATACCGGCCACGTTCAGTAATTAAGTGGCCCCAACATCTGACTTTAGGTTTACAAAACTGGAGTTTTTCTCTTTGACACCTCATGTCCCCTTTCTGCAAGTTCTCAGAGGAAATGGAGGCTACCCTCCAAGAGTGCTTCTCCCGAAGGAGGGCGGGGAATATCATCCACATGCTGTAAAGGGGAAGGATCTGGAGGGAAGGGGACTTCGATCTTTAAATTCTGCAAAAAAAAAAAACAAACGCTGGGCTTTCAGTGTAGCCCCGAGGCATACCAGTCCATGTGAACTGTTGATTTCCCAGATGGAGGCAAACATATTTTGACTCTCAGGCCAGCAGGGGTGCTGAAGAAGACACTACCGAGGTCGACCACAGTAAAGGTGGGCCCCTCAGGGGTGTGGCTCAAAGAGGGGTGGGGGCATTTAGCCCAACTGGTGTCGGGGTGCAGTGATGTTGCTAATGGCTCTTAAGTCTTGAGCGAACCTCTGACCCCTTCCAAGTGGTTTCCAAGAAGCGTGAGTGGAGTACTGCAGGGGCTTTTACACAGAACAATCAACCCTGTTTAACATATTCTTCAATTACGGGTCAGATTCCTTGAACAGCCTCTGCTTTCAGTGGATATTGATGAACACTTGGCAGAGGTTTTCTTTTACCCAGCCGAATCTTCATGCCTGGTGCAGAGTGGATGTGACTTGTAGACCAAGGCTTATCAGGGATGGTGTCTAAAAGAGGGTTAGGATCAAAAAAGCAGATGGCAATAGATGAGTCTCCTGGAGAATCTTGAGGTTTAGGGTCTCCTTGGAGACGTAAAAATAGTTCCACCTTTGGAGAGAAGGAAAGATGGACTTTATAAGCTTCTAGGAAATCTTTCTAGGAAATCTCTCCCTAGTAGGTGGATAGGGCAGGAGGCAGTGGATGAGTCCCTTGAATCAGTCATAATAAAAAGGGACTGGATGGCAGAGGGATGGACGGAAGGAAAGATAGGTGGATGGTGGATGAATGGATGATGGGTGGATGGTGGATAAAATAATCCTCCTGTTCCTTTCCTCTGTGAAAGTCAACTAATCATATTTCTAAGCTGCCTTTTATACCAAAGGCAGCTTTCCCCAATCATGATCCAAATAATCTTTCGAAACACCCCTAGCAGTCAGACAGTTTCGACCTGCCTTCTTCCATGTTTATACTTAGTTAACCACTTAACAAAGACCATCGCTCAAGTACGATTACACTTCTTCTTGAGAAATGATGCCACTAACCTCAATAAATATTTGTTGAATAAATATCAAGATGTACTTTCTGAAACAGCTGAAGCCATTGACTGGCAAATAAAAAAAAATGTTAAATGTGGCCCTAAACTCTGAATAACCTGCTTTACAATCTCTCGGAGGGAAAGCTGGTTGTACCAGAGCATGAAATTTTGAGCAGTGGGACCCCAAACGCTGTAAGAACTTTTCTAATTGCACGTTCATTATGAACACAATTAAACTCACAGCATTCATGTTTAACTGGGGAGCACATGGATCCATGTGGACTTACACCCTGAGTCATTCGAGCCCAGAGTCCTCTTCGGAGGACGCGCAGTCCAAGCGCTGCCGTGATGGACGGGGGCGCAGGACGTCCTGGGAGAGGGCTGCCCACAGGGAGGTGAGGAGGACCTCCTTCTGCCCGGGACCCGGGAGCCGCTCCAGGTGAAGCCGGCCCTCCCCAGGTTCCTGCACAAGCCTGTCTACTGTTCGGGGCCGAACGGTGGGTGCTCAGTTTCTAGCTCCAGGGTCAGCGTCTTGATGAGACAGTTAAAAGTGCTATAAGAGCTGTCCCACGGAGGAAAATACATCAAAGAAGATGCTGGGCAGTGAGCCTCTTCCTGCGGTCAGGGGGCTCTTGGGGTGTGGAGACCATGTTGGCAAATTTGGACACTGTATTTTTCCTCCCCCTGGGCCCGTGGGAAGACCTGGCCATCTGACGCCTACAGCTGAATGGGCTTGGGTCAGTCACGTGTCCCGGGGCACAGAAGCTGGTGTGACAAGCTGGAGAGAGGAAGCCAGCTCCCTCCAGGGGTGCCAGCCTTCCGAGGGCCCCTTCCCGGCCCCCAATTCCGGGAGCGCGATGTGGCAGTTTAGGGATTGTGGCCAAGGACCTGCAGCAGGAGGGGCGGTGCCCGCCCACGCCAGTCCCTTTTATTTTTTCAGCTTCAGGCCTCGGGTACTCAACAAGGTTCTCCACGCGGAGACACCGCCCTCGTCCGCGGCACATCCTGGGCATCTCTCCGGATGTGTCACTCAGCAGACAAATGAAAGGACCTTCACCCTTGAAGAGTCTACAGGGTCGGTCGCAGCGCCTGCCTCGCGCCCCAGGAGGATCCCAGGAGAGTGTGTTTTACTCAGTCCTTAGTATGTGGGCTCTCAGATTCTTCTCAGCTTCCCATTACTGTAAACTAGAAAGCCATCAGGATCCTGGTGTGGAACTCTGGGAGCGGAAATTAGCCTCATCTGGGGCAGCTGCATAGCTGTTAGCTCGCCCCTTGGGCTCATCAGCTTCCCACTTTGGTGCCCTTTCTCTTAGAACCACGACAAGGATTCTGGAAGGAAGGTCCTGGCAAAATACTCCGCCTCACAGTTTCCATCTGAACTTGTAAACACTTCTGTGGCATCATCCCTGGACGATATCCAAATGAGCATGTAAGAGGTAATTGGAAGTAAACACAATTGTTCTTCCTGGTGTTTGGCATCCAGCAGCCCTTTCAGAAAAATTCTGCACAGTGTGATCTGAGACCCCTGAGTTGGTCCTGGGGACTGAGGTGGGGGGCGGGGGGTGCTGTGCAGGGAAGTCCCCCGCAGGGCCCTGGGAAAGGCACGTCTTTCGCTCCCCACTCTGTGGGAACCCCAGTGGAGGGGGCCAGGCCTCAGCGCCCTGGAACTTGGTCTTCCTGTGCATCTGGGGGCGGCCTGCCCTTCTCACCACTCTCCAGCCTAGTCAGCCCTTTGTCCTGAGAGTCGGCCACATGATGACCCTTTGCCAGTGGGGCCTAATTCTTCCGTGAACAGCCGCCACTTTGATGAAAATCATTTGTCTTTATCGCTGTGGGGTTCTCCTGGTTTCCACAAATATCTTCCAGATTATCAACTAGACCACGCTGTGCTGCCATCCACGGCACTATCCTGCCATTGCCTGGGGTCAGCCCTTCACAAGGTGTGTCCAGGGGTCCCCACGGTGCATGAACATGTTTCTCCATGGTGGTGTTGGCCCTAGAAACACTGAAGCCAGGTTTACAATCTTCTGTTATAAACATTTTGTCATTTTAAAAGATGAGTTCGAGTTAATGAACCTCAAGGTGTTGCTTAAGCCATCAAGTGGGGACATGCTTTACCCTTGCTGTGACCACACCAGAAACAGCAGCATCTGATATTTAGAGCCCAGAACCAGAGAGACACATTGGACCATAAAAACAAGCCTTCGGGCATATGTAAGGTACTCCTGCAACTCAACAACCAAATACAAAAATGTGTACTGTGCACTTAGTCACTCAGTCGTGTCTGACTCTTCGTGACCCCATGGACTGAGGCCCGCCAGGCTCCTCTGTCCATGGGATTCTCCAGGCAAGAATACTAGAGTGGGTTGCCATTCCCTCCTCCAGGGGATCTTCCCAACCCAGGAATTGAACCAGGGACTCCTGCACTGCAGGTGGATTCTTTACCAGCTGAGCTACCAGGGAAGCCCTAAATTCAAAAATATTACAATTCAAAAACAACAAAGGACTTGAGTAGACATTTCTCCAAATAAGGTAAACAGACAGCCGGCGGGCACATGGAAACAGTCTCAACATCAGTCACGAGAGAAGCACAAATCTAAACCACAATGAGATATAACCTCACCCCCATCAGGGTGACCCTTGTCCAGGAAAAAACAGAAAACAACAAGTGTTGGGAAGGATGTGGAAAGGCTGCAGCCCTGGTGCACTGCTGTTGGGAATGTAAAACGGTGCAGCCCTGCTACAGGACACGGGATGCTGGTCTCTCTAAAATTAAATGTAAAATTACCCAGAAAAGTTAAAAGCAGGGTCTCAAAGAGATCTTTATACACTCGTGTTCACAGCAGCATCATTCACCGTAGCTAAAACATAAGAAGCAACCCAAGTGTCCGCCACAGATGATGGGCCAGCAAAACACGATCTTGACACACGACGGAATATCATCTGGCCTGTAAGAGGGAGCAGATTCTAACACCCGCTGCAACACAAATGAACCTTGAGGACATTGCACTCAGTGAGATAAGCCAGACACAAAAAGACAAACACTGTGTGCTTCCAATCATGTGAGGTCCCTGGAGGCGTCAGGCTCACAGAGAGAGAAAGGAGGCTGGGGAGGGGGCAGCTGGTGTCGATGGGGACAGAGTTTCTGTTCGGGCCGATGAGAGAGTTCTGGAGAGGATGGTGTGAGGGTTGCCCAGCAACGTGCTGAATGGCACTAAGCTGTGCCTTTGAAACTGGTTCAGGTGGTGATTTTATGTTGTGCGCATGACGGGCTCAGGACCACGATGTCACCCAGCTTGGGGCAGACAGGAGGGAGGCGGGTCAGGGAGGCGGACCCAGCCCGGGACCGGACAGCAGTGGTGGGGGCGGCCTGGAGTCCATGTCTCAGTGAGGAAGCCAGGCCCTGGGACCCCGATCCCTCCTCCCCTGCCTCAGTCTCCATCTCTCACTCCAAAGTCACCGGCTTGGAGGGGCCAGGGTGGGGGCATCAGGAGGCCCTGGAGGAGTGAGGGGTTGGCCTGGCACTTCCGCATCCATGGAGTTCTGGGGCTTCAGTTCAGCTACAGGAGCCCCCATCTGCCTTGGGCCCTCTGGCCCGGGACCAGTTAGTAAAAAAAGACGTAATTTA
Source organism: Okapia johnstoni (assembly GCA_024291935.2). Lineage (NCBI taxonomy): Eukaryota > Metazoa > Chordata > Mammalia > Artiodactyla > Giraffidae > Okapia > Okapia johnstoni. The sequence continues at coordinate 248,700 of CM044312.1, forward strand.
ACTGAGCATCATAAGAAAAGATGTAGAACACTCCCAGCTGAGCAGACTTTACAATTTAAAGATGTCAACTGGAACCTAATAAATCCAAGAGCGTGATTCCAAACAAAAGGCAGGACGGGTGCCACCCTTGCTGGGGCTGGACAAAACAAATCTGAGCCTCACCTGCCAGAACAATGGCATGAAAGACTCAGATGCTGCTCCAGTTTGAAGACAAAGGAGGTGGAAAATCAAAGGGATGCACTTAAGTTCACAGCGGTACTGTTTGAATGAAAGAAAAAAAAGTCAGCTCCGTAGAGAAGCCTGGTTATATAATAAATGGTGCTTTTCTTGCTGAGAGAGTCCGGTGTTGATGCTGAGTCCCCACGCCTCCCTCCCGCCCCACAGTCAGGGCAGGGTGCTGTGGGGACACCACGCACCAGCCTCAGCCTCCCCAGCAGGCAGAGCCCCAGCCACCCCTCTCAGTCCCGGGTCGGCCCTGGAGCCCCGGGCCCCAGCCCCCCAGGCCTGCACCTCGAGCCTCCAGGCTCTGACTCACTCCCATGCGGGCCCTCCACTTTCCTTCCACCAGCACCTGTCAAGAGCCCACAGCAGCCACGGTATTTGCAAAAAGATCCTAGGCTGGGATTGGAAAACACAGTCTCGGAAGGAAAGTCACACGGCTCAAAATATCCTGGAGTTAAAACTCCCCTCCAGGTCCTCCCCACCATTCTATAGCAAACAAAGAATTCACTCACGCAAAGAAAAGAATGGACATTAAGGTTGATTACACCCAGCTCCCAGCTGGTCCCAGCCTCTGGCCGATCTCGGGAACTCGTTGCCCCAGCTGTTTAAGAGAAAACTACCCTGAGCAACGTTGGAGAAGAACAGACCCCTTAAGACGGTAGCTTCCCACATACATGCCTGTATGTGCTTCCTCTTTCCCAGGGCTCCTGCGGCAGCTCACTGATCTGACTGCTGCCCCTCTCGCCTCATTACAGGGATCTGTTCCCGTAAAGTGCTGGCCTCCTTCTTTCTCCAAAGCTCGCTTTCTCTAATTCCCTTACCCTACCATCTCTACAATACTTTACAAGGAACTTCTCTAAACTTCCAGTGACTTGCAGACGGCCTGAAAAAGCACACGGGTGCCAACCACACCCATGTCCCCGGTCCCTCCAGCTCCCCAGGGGCAGCCCAGGGCAGCCCAGGGCAGGGGAGTGTGTGTTTGGGGGACCCTCTGCCCCCACCTCCAGTCGTCCCGCCAGGAGCCGACCCACTAAGGAAAGTGATGCGCTGACATTTAACAAGCCAAATGCCAGGGACAGCGCTGCAGGTGGTAGCCGCTGTTTCAAGGGAGGGGCTTAGAGAAACGCCGTTTGCAGTAAGCCTGTCCTGCTGCCATGCACCTTCCCCGCAGCTGACTCAGCCCTGTGACTCTGACGGGGACCCGGGGATGCAGACTTCTGCACGGTGACACGGTACAGGCTGCTTCAGGGATGAGACTGTAGTTCAGAGCTTAGGAGAGAACAGCCACCGGCGCCCTGAAAGGTGAACGAAATGATGGCCCGGGGCCGACGGAAATGACCACCCGCCGGGGTTTCCAAGCCACCACGGGACCCACCTGCATCTGCTCGGGACGCTGGTGAGAGGTCACAGCGAGGCTGGAGGCTGGAAGGGCCGGCAGGCTCCGTGTCCGGTGGGAGCTCTTCCCGGCTCACAGACGCGACCTCACGGAGCAGCTGGGGAGCCAGGGGCAGGGGCTCTCTGAGCCTTCACGGAGGAGCACCTACCGCACCGTGGGGGCTCCACCCTCCCGACCCCATCACCTCCCGGAGGCCCACCTCCAGACGCCATCCCCCGAGGTTTGGTTTCAGCAGGTGAATCTGGGGGACACAGGCCTTCGGCCCGCAGCGTGCAGAGCTGTGTGGAGAGCTGCTGACGTCCAGAGCTGCCCTGCAGGGAGAGGCGGACGGAGCTCCGCCGTCGTGAAGACAAGTCAGTATGCGTGGTCATAAAAGGTTGCAGCTGCGCGCCATGAATTACGCTGGGATTCGTGGCCTCCAGGGGAGAGGAATTCGATCCAGGGCCAGAGAGGAGGCTTGATGACCAGGAGGTTTGCGTAGCAGAGTTTTATTAAAGTGCAAAAGAGACAGAGCTTCTGACAGAGACATCAGAAGGGCCCAGAAAGAGTGCCCCCGTGGTAGTTTTTAGCAAGGCATTTTATACCTGTTAGCAAGGTGCTAATCAGAAAAAGAAACACCTCAAGACTGAGAGAGTGGCGCCAGGCCCCTCTCCCGCAACAGGCATTTAGAGATAGAATGGCAGGGGGGAGCCATCTCCGGCCAGAAAACACCTGACATGAGTATTGAAAGGCAGGTTTCCAAGCAAATGCACAGCTTCACTGACACAGCTTAAGAAAGTATTTAGCGTGTTGGTGAGCTCAAGGCTTGGGATGAAGTTCAGGTGGAACCAGGTGTCGTCATGACAGCACAGGATTCAAACCGGCTCCTTTAATTTTGTGCAGGGAAGGAAAAAAAAAGTCTGCCACTTGGAATTTATTTCCTCCTGCCTCTTGGGGACCTCTGGCCTCCCTTCCGAGCCTGTTAACCTTCTCAGCCACACTGGGCGGCCGGCCTGAGACCGCGAGAGTAGCTGTGCTGGACACAGCCAGACACCACGCCGGGCAGTGAACCCAACACCTTCAGGCCCCATCTCCCGAGGCCTCTTTTTTTCACTCTGCCATCCTAAACCTTCCTTATTTATGAGCATGAATTACTTTCATAACAGAAAACGGTAAACCATTTTTAAAATAAGTTACAATCATCAAGAAAAAATCACCTTCAAAAAGAAGTCTGGTTATATAATCAAATGGTAGGTTTCTTGCCAAAAAAGTCAGTTGGGGCTTTTGTGCAAGAGATTCCCCTTCCAATGTTAACATTCTGAAATCCAAAAATACTTGATTTCCCATAATCAGAAGACGCCACTATCCTTACAAAACACTACTGTGCAAATTAGGGTGACCATTTCTGGGCCATGGAAAAATAAACTGGGGACATTACTTTTTAACATTTGTTGTTACTCTGGGATATAAATGCCTTTAATTTGGGATTTCTCTTCCAGCAGCTAATTTTAGCTTAGCTATTAGAGTGAATGCTTCCCCACGAAGAGAGTGTATGTTTATACCAGCTGACAGGAAGCTTCGTCTCAGAGCCGGGAGGGGCCAGAGCTGATGTAAACATTTGGAGCCATTTTAATACAGGGGTCCCTATCGTTCCTAACAGACAGAAGCGTAATTCAAATAGTAACAACAAAAGCACCAACACGAACATTTTCTCTTAAAGATTTGTGGTGGTTGTCTTGGCCCCTAAGGAAGGCACAGACTTCCTCTTTCAAATCCCATTTCATTTCCCACCTTCCCCCACACTACTATGTTTTCAGAGTAAACTCGGATGTTTCTGGCCACGCAAGTGAAGAAACCAGTGTAACTCACCGGTCGTCCTTGAGAAATGTGTAGACCCCAGCTTCCTGAACTGAGTCCCCAAATGCTGCATCTCTGAGATGTCAGAGGTGACATGAGGCGGCGGTGATGGGGGTGGGGCGGGGTCCTGTGGTTCAAGGAATTTTCCCTTGTTTCTCATTAGCGGACCCTTCACACTTGTGTCCCACATGCCGGTGTACATACAGCTACGTGTTGCTTCGTTGTGTATTCCTTGACTCCCTGCTGGAGGCTCACCCTCCACAGTAACTCTCGGGAAGTCCGCAGTCAACAAGCTCTTTGTTTTCAGCCCAGTTTTTCCAAACACACTGTATTCACTGACTCTAAGTAGCCATTGATTGAAAACATAAGACTAGTTTGTGTACTGAGGAAGTAAGAGAGAAGAAACAAGCCCCGTTAAGTAAACTGTGCCCCAAAGGCTCTGCGTTAGACTGTGCTGTTGTTGTGCTGTTCAGCCGCTAAGTTGCGTCTGTTCTTTACCACCTGTAGCCTTCAGCAGCCTAGGCCTCCGAGTCCTCCACCATCTCCCAGAGTTTGCTCAGATCCCTGGTGGCTCAGCTGGTAAAGAATCCGCCTGCAATGCGGGACACCTGGGTTTGATCCCTGGGTTGGGAAGATCCCCTGGAGAAGGGAAAGGCTACCCACTCCAGTGCTCTGGCCTGGAGAAGTCCATGGACTGTACAGTCCATGGAGTCGCAAAGAGTCGGACACGACTGAGCGACTTTCACTGTCACATGTTCAGGAGACGTTGTGACTCTAAAAATGTTATGATGCTCTGATGAGCATATTAGGGTCTGCTGACCTCTGTTCTCTCTCCAGGCACATCGGCTACCCGCTGCCACCAGGCACACCCCCCAAAAGTCAGTGGTGTGAACAGTCCTCTTTATTTGCTCAGACTCCAGAGTCTGCACTGTGGGCCCAGTGGGGGGTTCCCTTGCCCACCCCAGGGCCCTCCTCTCAGCCACCAACACGGGCAGCCTGTGGAGACGGCTGGTCACAGACCGCGCTCCCTCGTGCGTCTGCCGGGCCACCTGGCGGAGGTGCGCTCAGGGCTCCGAACCATTAAATGATGGAGGCCTGGGCGTGCTGTGAGAGCCAGGATGACAGGCATCACATCTTAAGGACGTCCGGGGCCGCTGCAGGTCAAGGGCCTGGAGGGAGAGCAAACTGGGGAGCCCCCAGACCTGAGTCTGGCTCCTCAGCCGCTTGGCGACCCCTGAATTTCACTGAACTCCCCTGGGGGAGTCCAAGGGCAGGGGAGGAGGGATCCTGAAGACGAAAGAGCTGAGTGGCAGGCCTCCGCCCTGGACCCTGGAGTGTGGTGTCTGAGTCTCTCCAAGCTCAAGGCTGCGGGCTGACTCTCCAATGAGGTCCTGGCAGAAACATGACCCACAGCCAAGAGCCAAGGGGAAACTGAAATAGATCCGTCCTCACAGGCAGTGAAGCCAGCCTCCACGAGCTCAAGACCCTCCAGCACACAGCCCAGAACTTCCGAGGGAGTTGGGGGAAGCCAGCTCCAGGAGGTGCTCCTCACAAGGCCAGGGACAGAAGCAGAAACAGGAACACTGACTCACAGCTAAAGGTCAGTCAATAGGAAAAGACCCACCAGTGAGTCAGAGCCTCACCAGGAAAGGGCTTTAAAATGACTATGAAACACGTGCGAAAGAGTCTGCAGGCAAAGGATATACACAAGGAGCAGGAAATTTCAGAAGAGATTTAAAAACTTTCCTAGAAAGATATTCTAGACATGAAAAATATAGTATTTAAAGTAAAAAAAAGGTCATTGATTGGGATCAACATTCGATTAAACACATCAAAATAAAAGATTTGCGAATTTGAAAACAAGTCCATAAAAAAAGATTTATTAAAAAATGAAGAAAACCCAGATGACCTATGGACAGTGTCACACGGTTCACAGACACGCAGCTGGAGCCCCAGGAAGAGACCGAGAGCGAAAGAAGGCATGAAAAAAGTATTTGAAACAAGTGGTGAAAAAGACGATGTTTAACGAAACTTGCTAAAGATGGTGAGGGTCTGCCCAAAGGAGCGAACAGGGACCCTCTCCAACAGACGCTTCCCCCTGCCCAGGAAGCCAGCAGAGGACATCGTTAAAGGGCATCTTTATCTTAGACTTTCCCCCGTTTCTGGGTCACTGTTTGCTATGCTGCTGCTGTGACAACACCCAAACTCTGGATTCCTTTTGTCTAATGAGCAGATCTCTCATGCACGACCGTGAGTCAGGACACACCAGTGGACCCCCTCTTCCACTTTTTCACAGTAAGTCACTGTACTCGGCCATCCCTTACCTGAGTCACTCACCTGTCACTCACCCATGCACGCAGCTGTCCGTCAGAACTGACTCAGAACAAGGCTCACATGTACTCAGCTCTTACCCTGTGGCGGGAACTGTGCTCAACACCCCACGTGGAAGGTGAATAAATTCATTAAACCTGCTGGCCCTCCATGCAGGGGCGTCATCACAGCCTCTGTGCCAAGTGGGAGGCGCACAACCAGGCCAGGAGCCCCTGGTCTAAACACCATCTAAATCCATCCTTTCCGCAACATCCGAGCGCTGGAGCAAGACAGAAAACAGGCCAAAGCAACCGTGCCCCTAACTACGCCAGGCCTGCGTCTCTTTAGGAAGGCGACAGAAGCAGTTTGTGCGTCCACTGGTGTCAGAGAGAAGGAAACACAGGCAGGGGCCACTGTGCGAGGTGTTCTGTGGGGAGTCCTGGGAGACGCCCCATCACAGAGGGACAACTCTGGGCCCCGACCAGCAGCTGACCTCGGAGAAGACGCCTGAGGAGCCCCTCGGGGCCTCTGGGAACCGACTCCCTCGGCTTCCCGTCTCTCCTTCATTCCTTCTGTGTTTCGGGTTGTTTCTAAAACTCGAACAAATAAGCAAAACTTCTAGGGTTTGAGAGCGTGAGGAAAGGCTCTGTGCCCGCCCCTCCTGTGGTGAGCGGACCTGGGAGACGCCTCCCCTGAGGGACAAAGAGGGGCCCGTGGAAATCAGCAAAGGGTCAGTGGCTGAAATCAGGAGAAAACGTGGCTTCGCAGATCAACAGGCCACGGAGGGACGAGCTTGGGGCAAGTCGGCTCCAATAAACCCGCCTCTCCCCCCAGGCTCTTCCTCCCAAATCCTGCTCTCTGCAGGCAACTGCTCCACCCACACCCCACCGGAGCCTCAAGGGAACCCCTTTACATAATAGGAGGGGCTGGATCGAAAGTAAGATAATTGCCTGTCACAGAAACGGATTTGACACCCCAAACAACACGAGTAAAGGAGGTTTGGAATAACATCCGCTCATAAACCCCAGGTTATTTGCGTTTAAATAAACGCACAATTAATTCAGGAGAAAAGAGGTTCTAATATTGATAGATCAAGAAAACTCCAGTCATCCAGTTACTTAGACTAGGCAGACAAGGTAGACGGCTCTTTCAGAAGACGCAGAAGCGGAGTCTGATGAGCCTGTGATGAGGAGGTTGTCCGGTAACACTAAGAGGGAAAGTGAGGAAGACGGGCTTCTGATCAACAGCCGTTAACAGAGCCAAGTGACCTCAGAGGTCACTCTTCCTGAGAAACTCTTCCGCCCAGACTTTTGGGAATTCCCGGGGTGGCCCCCTAAGAGCGCACGGGTCAGAGACCAGCGCCTCTATGAACCCTGCAGGGAGAGAGAATGCGCTCCCACACACGTTGCTGCGAAACAGCGGGCGAGGCGTGCTGCCCCACCGGAAAGACGGCCGCAGAGACGCCCTTGACCCCTACTCCCACCGTCGTTTTCCCTCCCTGTGCCCCCTTCCCACCCTCAACAGCGCGGGGCGGGAGGGTGAGGTCGTCTCAGATTCGACGCTAAGGACCCTGCAGTCAGTTCGGGGCTGCTTGGCACACAAATTGAGGCAACCTAAAAACAGAAGTTTCCGCCTGCGGGGCTGGCGAACGGGGTTTAGGGAAGGAGCCTGCTGGTCAAGTTTCGATCCTTTCCTGGAGGCGCCCTTCTCGAACTTTTGCTTTTCCTCTGCCGCCCTCTTCAGGGTGTTTGTGAAAAGTGCCCCGAATCTAAGGCCTCTGGGCGAGCCGTGCTCAATCTCTGGGCTACTGACACGGAGCTGGGGCGGCTGCCAGACCTGGGACATGGAGGGACATGGAGGGACGCGCACAGGCCACCTCGGCCGGCCCAGAGCTGGGTCTCGGGGAACCGCGGCCACCCCAGGGGACAGACAGGTCCTAGTCGGAGCCTGAGTCACCGTGCGTGAATCCTCGTGTTCCCCAGGTTGCCTCTGGGGGACACAGCTGTGGGTGAGCTTGCTGGAGCACTTCCTTTAGGTTACGGGGAGGAAAGAGGCACCATCCATATGAAGGTCCAGTGAGAGGCCCCTTGTGAGATCCAGGGCGCCATGCTCATACCAGGAGAGGCCTGGCGCTCAGCCTGGCAGCACTGGCCCCTCCCGCGGAGGCTCCGGCCTCTGCCCAGGGCGGCCTGTGGTCCTACGTGGAGGAGCCTGGTTGGACTTCCCTCTGGGGAAAGGGTTGAGCTCACCTTTCAGCAAGTTTCCCTCAAATCTCACACAGCACTCAGCTTGTCCTGGACCCACAGGATGCTGGTCTTGTGAGTCATCTAAACAGTCGCAAACACAGGCTTTCAGAGTCAGAAGGAAGCTCCGCCCCTCCGCACTGGGTTCAGTGTCTCGGATTTTGTAAGGGGGACAGTCGCTGAAGGCCAGGCCCTCAGGACTCAGCAGGAAAGGCTCTGATGACCAGGACCAGCCCAGAGGGAGCGGGAGTGGGTCCTCAGTGTGGCAAGAGCTGCCACACTTTACACACTTTATGTGTACACGTTTGTATGCTTACACATTTTATGGGTAAATGTATGTTTACAAATTTTATGGGTAAACGTTTTCACAAGAGGCGAGGGGACCTGTGGGGCTGGAAGTGGTTACTGTACAGGTTTTGAGGGGTGGGATTTGGATACGTACGTGCCACCCACCTCAGATTATCCTGCGCTTTCTTGACGGGTTAGGCCAAGGAGCTGATGGGAGCAGACAAGCCACGCGGCTGTGTCTGAGCAACACAGTGCTCTGAGCAGGTGCCCTGGCCTCGCTCCCTGGCAGCCAGCAGCCACTGCAGGCAGGAGCAGGGCTCTGGGCCAGGGGTTCTGGGGCCCCGGTGAGCAGGAAAGAATGGCCGTGTCTGGGTCTCCAGCTGGCAAGCGGTGAGTTGATGCCACTGAGTTCTCAGAGGAGAGGACAGGCTCACACGTGCCCCCGAGCCGCAGCGCTTGCTGTGCGGTGACGTTTCTGGAATCCAAGTGTATCTCGGAACCAACACCAGAGGAAATCAAGCAGACACATGCTCACACTCCCAGCCCAGCCCCGTGACCTAGCGGCCTATAGCTCCCTGCCTCTGTCATACCACACACAGCGAAACCATAACTCAGTTTCAGTCCCTAATTATGACTTCAAATAGTTTCAAAACCTCCTCAGTCTGATGCATTAAAATAAAAAGTTAGTGGGTATACCACTGACTGTGAGCTGATGGGCCAAACGGCACAGAAACCCAGCACCCGGGTCTTCTCAGCCCCACCATTCCCCTTCCCACTTCCTTGTCTGCTCTGTGCACAAAGGCTAAGGAAGCAATTGGGACGTGTGCTTCACCTGATGCTGAAAGCCTGAGGCTGGCCGGGCTGAAGGTCCCAGGCAGGGCCTTGCCTCCCTCCACAGGGACAGGCTGTCCCTGACCTGCAGCAGGCACACTTCCGGTTTCCCCGAGGACACAGCACACTCCTGAACGTAAGTGGATTGCAGAGTGTGCCCTACCAGTACAGATGGCGCAGACACTCATGTGAGAACTAAGGGAACGTTGCCCTGCATCTGGATGGATTAGCCAGTTGTTAGCGGCTCTGTTTCTTGGCTGCAAACGGAAATCTTAGCAAAGGGCCAACTGGCCTGCAAAGCACAGGCTGGATCAGGGCAAACAGATTTGTGCGACCCACCAGAGCTTCTGGAAAACAGCTCAAAGGGCAGATAGTGCAGAGAACAGGCCAGGAGATTCTTTTATAAATGATAGGGTTGAGCATTATGGGACAGGTCATATTCTTGATTTTATTTAAGAATAACTATGCTTCACTAAGTATTAACGCTGCCCCTAGATTATCTGATGCTCTATCTCTTATGAAAATAAGAGAAGTGCAATTTCAATACACCCTTTGTGACTCATTTAAAACCCAGACGTTTGGAAAAATCTTCAAATCTTACTTTGTATCCTCACAGCTACCTCCTAAAATCACCCCAAAGCACCAACCAAGAACTCAGTGTCCACCAGGATGGAGCCCTTGGTGCAGAATGTCCCACTGGAATGGAGCCCTTGGGGTAGAATGTCTCACCAGGATGGAGCCCTTGGGGTAGAATGTCCCACTGGAATGGAGCCCTTGGGGTAGAATGTCTCACCAGGATGGAGCCCTTGGGGTAGAATGTCCCACTGGAATGGAGCCCTTGGTGCAGCAACACAGAGCTAGTAACCTGGTTCTTAGTTCTTGCAGAGAGCAGGGTGCAGCCCAGAGCGTGGGAAAAAGGCAGGTACTCGCTCCGGGCCTTGCAGGAAAGGGTGGCCAGGCTTGGTGCTGCTGAGGAGGCTGACCTTCTCCATGGACAGACCAAGCATGTCTTAAAGGACAACAAGGAAAAGGAGCAAGGGGCAGGATTTTCATCCTGACTGCATATAAATATCTCATTTAAAAGACAATGGTATAGCCACATGCAAAAGAATGATACTGGGCCCATATCTACTTCACACCATGTACAAAAATTAACCCAGAATGGATCAAAGAACTAAATTTAAGAGCTAAAACTAGAACATGCTTAAAAAGCATACAGTAAGTCCTGGCAATTTCTTGTTAGGCAAAGCCTGTTACACATAACACCAAAAGCACAGGTAACAAAAGAAAAAAGAAAAACCAGGTATCATCAAGATTAGAAAACTGTGTTACAAAGTAAACCATCAAGGAAGTGAAAAGACAACCAAAAAATTAGAGGAAATATTTGTAAATCATATATTTGATAAGAGACATATCTAAAAATATATGAAAAACACTAGTCAACAATTTCAAAGATAAATTGCCCAATTTAAAAATGGTAAAACAATCTGAATAAACTTTTCTGTAAAGGGCCAATATGTACGAATGGCTGATAAGCACATAAGAACATGCTCAACATCACCGGTCTTTAGGGAAATGCAAATCAAAGCCACAGGGAGACGCCAATGCACACAAGGGTATAATCAGAGCTTCAGAGGTGAGCGCTGGCAAGGATTCTACTCCGAGGCGTGTGCCCAAGCAGAATGAAAACAGGCATCCACACAAAACTAGTATACAAATACTCCTAGTAGCACAGTAGCCCCAAACTGGTAACAATTCGAATGTCCAGATGTGGTGGATCCATACAATTGAATAAAAAGAAGTGGAGTACTGATACATGGAGAATCTTGTGAACATCATTATGTAAGTGAAAGAATCCGGTCACAAAAGGCCACTTATTATATGTGATTCCATTTGTATGAAATATCCAGCATGGACAAATCTAGAGAGACATGACGTAGATCAGTGTCCATCCTGGGCTAGTGGGACTGGGGACCACGGGGAGACACCACTATTGGATAACTGGGCACGAGATTTCTTTCTGCAGATACTGAAACGTCCTAAGCTGGGTTCACTCCGCTGTGCTGGGTCTGAGGCACAGGGGACCCTCACTGCGGTGGGGGGCAGCCTCAGTGGCTCTGCAGCATCTGCAGGGGACCCTCACTGTGGTGGAGGGCGGCCTCAGTGGCTCTGTGGCATCTGCACTCTCAGCTCTCAGGTGGGGGATGGCACCCTCCTCCCCTGCACTGGAAGGGGGCTTTTTAACACTGGACCACCAGGCAAGTTCCAACCTGCGGTTTTAACACCAAAGCCACTGAACTGTACCCTGTAAATGGGTGAATTGTGTTGTATGTGAATTGTATCTCAATAAAGTTGCTTAAAAAGTGAGAAAAAAAGACACAGGAAAGAAATCCAGTAATATTGAAGATATTTGCCCCTGGATGGTCCAAATACAATTACCTTTTTCTTATTTACTTATTTAATTTGTAAATCTTTATTTTTTTAACCACAGAACACAGTGTGAGATTATTTGTTGAGAAACTGGATATTTATCTCCAGCTCTTGGTGAGTCCTTGATGTGTGATAGGGTGTATCTTCATCCAAGTAAAACTGTGAGCAAGAACCAGTAATATTGTATCGTTGTGTTGAGTCCAAGCTCACTCTGTTCGCTGCACGACAGGCCAATGAACCCAGAGACGAAGTGCTGAGGCAAGGAAGAGGCTTTAGTCGGGGAGCTGGTAGACCAGGGGGATGGCAGGCTAGCGACTCAAAATAACCATGTTACTGGGGTCTGGATGCCAGGTTCATTTATAGATCAGAGAGAAAGGAGCAATGAGGAACTAAAGTCAAAAGGCAGAATAGAGAGGGAGATGCAGTGGGGAAGTAAAGTAAAAGGGTCTTTCAGTTCAGTTCACTCGCTCAGTCATGTCCAACTCTTTGTGACCTGCAGCACGCCAGGCCTCCCTGTCCATCACCAACTCCTGGAATTTACTCAAACTCATGTCCATCGAGTCAGTGATGCCATCTAACCATCTCACCCTCTGTCGTCCCCTTCTCTTCCCGCCTTCAATCTTCCCCAGCATCAGGGTCTTTTCAAATGAGTCAGTTCTTTGCATCAGGTGGCCAAAGGGTCTTTAGTCTTGCAAAACATCTCCAAGGGAATGTCCAGCCTTCGGAAGGGGTCTGCTAACCTCTTCTATTCACATGCGAGCAGGGACGAAGTATCTCTCCTTGAGCTGAACAAGGCACTTTAGTTTACAGTCAAGAGGAGGGGCAGGGTCCTGCCAGCAAGCCATTGAGTATGATTGTAATAATAAAAACAACTCAGAGAAACAGTTTCCAACATGAAGTCAGAATTGGCTTCCTCCCTGCAACAACTATAAGATGATACCACCATATTTAAGAGAATTCTTCTCTTCTAACCACTGTACACAAATCACAGAATCCTGACAGATTTAGAGCTTCAGCTCGGCGCTGCTCACATAGCCCTGAGGACCTGGCCTTCCTGGGAGGCGGCTGCTGACCAACAGGTAGAGCCACTCCGGGGCTCAGGGCGGTGCAAGGGGTGGTTCCACAAACATTTGCAAATATTGGGCGTAGGGTGCGGGGCAGACGCAGGGCTCGGAGCAGATTTCCGCTCTGCTTTGCTCTCTTTCAGACCTGTCAGTTCCTGGGTATTGACACCACACCACACAACACGCTGTTTCCCTGGACCGATCACATGGAAGGAGCAAAACCCTCAGCGGGCACAGGCGACTGTCCAGAAGATGGAGCCCAAACCCACAGACCAGACCCTGGACCAGTCTTGTTTACTGTTTCCTGTCTTGACTAAGTCACTTCAGTCGTGTCCGACTCTATGCGATCCCATAGACGGCAGCCCACCAGGCTCCCCCGTCCCTGGGATTCTCCAGGCAAGAACATTGGAGTGGGTTGCCATTTCCTTCTCCAATGCAGGAAAGTGAAAAGTGAAAGTGAAGTCACTCAGTCATGTCCGACTCTAAGCGACCCCAGGGACTGCAGCCTACCAGGCTCCTCCACCCATGGGATTTTCCAGGCAAGAGTACTAGAGTGGGGTGCCATTGCCTTTTCCACCTCAAATCTCTGTTAAATGTAAAAAAGCAACACAAGATTACAAACAGCTAGATATAGAAGCCAAATTACATTCAGGTACTTTGGTCCATTCAGGAAAAAAAAATGAATGGAGGGCTGAACACTTTCAAAGTGAAGTTTTCGCAGAAGCAGTGATGCTGATAAAGTTCTCTCTGCAAGAGGTTCCTTCAGCTGCTCCTCCAGGAAACCCTCATGGAGCCGGGCTGAGTCAGATGTTGGGGCTCTGACCACCAGTGAGGCAAGCATGCTCCCGCTCCCTGGAGCTCTTCCACAAATGGGCAGAGACCCCGAGGCTGACACTTATGGAGCAGGCAGAGGGCAACGGAGGCTGAAGCTCCAATACTGTGGTACCTGATGCGAAGAGCCAACTCACTGGAAAAGATCTGGATGCTGGGAAAGTCTGAGGGCAGGAGAAGCGGGCAACAGAGGATGGGATGGTTGGATGGCATCACCGACTCAATGGACCTGAGTTTGAGCAAGCTCCGGGAGTTGGTGATGGACAGGGAGGCTTGGCGTGCTGCAGTCCATGGGGTCACAAAGAGGTGGAGACCACTGAGCGACTGAACAACAGAAGGAGACTTCTAGGGACAGGACCAGGGGAGGCCTCAGAGAGAAGTGGCTCTGAGCTACACACAGCAAGGGCCACACCAGCAGGTACAGCAGGGCACAGGCTCTCAGAGGACCACAGGCAGCTGAGAGATTTACGAGAAACTCAGAGAACATCGGCGGGGGCCCTGGGAGCCTGTGTTCTCGGCTGGCTCCCAGTTCTGGGCTTAACCCTCCTGTCGCTGGCACAAAGCAGCAGCTGCTTGTGGCCCATAGAGAAGAACAAGCCCGTCCCCCTGCTGACCGCTCACCTGTCACCACGACAGTGATACTGCGTGTGGGCAGAGGCCGTCAGCCCAGGGTTCTCCTGCCCCTAAATTGCTATGATAACTGTACAGTTAAGAGAACTTATGTAGTCACATCATCCTTACACAAAGTTAACTGTTAACACTAAAGCATAAAGCAAACGTGCCTCGGTAGACGTTCCAACATTTCCAGGAGAAGCAGCACAAGAAAGTCCTAAGAAAACACAGTGGGAGGTCATCTCACTGGAGTCAGGCCTTTAATTTAAACCGGTGAATATGTCCTTTTATATGAGACTAAGAAAACTTCATTAAAATACATTTTCATTCGGAGTGTTCAAAAATCTAACAATAAATTTTACAATATTTTAATGCTGTTTCAAAAACGAGTAGAAATATCCTTGGAAGAGAGTGTCCCCTATGGCTCTCTGTTGCCTCTGGAGTTTAGTATACACTAAAAGGTTTGCTGTTCCCATTCAAAAATAGTGATTTATTTATGGCGTATTGAAGTGACAGTTTTGAAAAATGAATTCTGTACAGACACATGCCTTCTGTCTATACAAATGAGCATGCATCCAATGTAAGCTTGGAGCCACCACATGCCTTCATCTCGGGGTCCCGCCACCTACGGGGCTTCCTGCAGCAGCAGCTGCAGCCGCTGCAGCTCGTCGCTGGCCGGGGTCGCCCACTCCCGCCGCAGGTACTGGACGTCCACGCTGCCAGAGGCTCTTGCCAGCACCAGGGCCAGGAAGCCACCCCGGGTTTTCTCTGCTTCCCCCACGACGGTCATGGCCACCAGCCTGAAATCGAGAAGCACACGCTGTGTGACCCTGAGTCACCTTATTACCCACCTGCCCCGGGGGTAGCAGCAGGAAGAGAAACGCTGAAAACACAGCGGGCAGCTCCCTGACATCAGTCTGGGGATGGTTTTCTGGAACTGAATCCAAAAGCAAACAGGTGGGATGACTAAGAAGGTAGGAGAAGCCACAAACAAACAGGAAGGGCCACCTAGAGATGGAGAAGACATCTGCCAACCCTATGTCTGCTAAAGGGCTAATATCTGAAATATATAGACTCCTACAACTAAACAGCAAAAAAAACCCAAGTAATCCAATTACAAAACGGGCAGAAGACCTGAACAGACATTTTTCTAAAAAAGACACAGATGGCAAACAGACATGTGAAAAGATGTTCAATATCACTAATCAACAGGGAAATGCAAAACAAAACCACATGGAGATACCAGCTCACAACATTGCGATATCAACATCAGAATGGCCATCATCAAAAAGATATGAAACAGCAAATGTTGGTGAGGACACAGAGAAAAAAGGGAGCCCTCGGACACTGTAGATGGGAATGCAAACTGGTGAATACGCAGTGAAAAACAGTATGCAGGTTTCTCAGGATTTAAAGATAAAACTAACACAGACCCAGCAATCCCACTCCTGGGTATTTATCCAAAGAAAATGAAGTCAGTGTCTCAAAGGGATATCTGCACCCCGTGGAATGGGATGGAAACGACCTAAGTGTCGAGTGTGGGACACCCCGTGGCCACGGCAGCACCGCTCACCACAGCAGGACGTGATGCAGGGCGCCACCCGAAGTGAAGTAAGTCAGAGGACAGATGCTGTGTGATCTCACTCACATGTGAGCCTCCCCATCTAAAGCAAGCTCAGCTCACAGACAGAGGACAGACTGGTGGCCAAAGGAAGGGGTGGGGTGGGCCAAACGGGTGAAGGCGTGCACGCGTCTAGTCATAAAACAGCAAGTCATGGGATGTAGTGTACACACGAGAACTGTAGCTAATAACACTATTGCAAATCTGACAGCTGCTAAGAGAGTAAACATTAAAAGTTCTCATCACGAGAAAAAAATTCTGAAACTATGTGAGGTGACAGATGTAATCCTTTGACAAAATATGCAAATATCAAATCATTATGTTATACACTTGAAATTAGCATGTTTTACACCAATGATACCTCAATATAAATGAAAAACAACAGATAATAATTCTTTAATCCTGAGACTACTTTGGGATATTATGAAATAAGCCCATTTTAAAGTGGCTTTTTCAGAACTTAAATATAAAAATAATACTTAAATTTAAATACAAGTAACTATAAAGTACGGAGGCCTTATATATAAATCAAGCTAGAAAGACCATCAGTGATGCGTCTGCAGAAAGTCACCTGTGCCGTCTCACCCTGGGCTTTCCCAGACTCACCTGTCTGGACAGATGGGCTGCCTGGCCACAGGCCCCAGGTCGCTCTCCAGGAGGTCCCACACGTACACGCAGGACGTGTCGTCCTGCACCAGAAACACGGCCGGCCTCGTCAGGGCCCACTGCAGGCTGGTGACGGCGTGGCCGTGGGTGCTGTGGTCCCACTGCAGGAGCGGGCGCTGGGCCGTCAGCCGGTGCAGCCTGATGCTGCCGTCGGAACAGCCGGCCTGAGGGAGGAGGGGAAAGCACATCGCGGTCCTTGTCTCTTTTTCACTCAAACTCAGCAGCCAAGGAAAATTCTCGGAACGTTAGCTTTCACACTTACACAGCAAAAGCATTTGTTTATTCTTTTGTTTCCCAAACATAAAATCGTAACATTCCATCTTGTTCTCGCAAATTACAAACGTGGGAATTTGGAGATCCTGACACACTCTGTACCTCCTCCCCTCCAAAGAGGGCTAATAATCAGTGAATTCAGTGAGTATATAAATAGGTGTTTACTTTTTAACAAAGCTGAATATCATTGACTCAAACATAGGACATTAAGATTGGAAAGACTGACTTAAAAAAAAAAACCACATACATTTGTACCAATAATATGGTTTTATATTCTTTTTCAATTGAATTTCCCATAAAACAAAACTTAGCTGGTCTAGTAGAAGAATAAATTTTTAGCCTCCTAAAATTAATTCCTTTTTACTCAATATATTTAATTCTTCACATATTTAATCTTTCCAAAAAAGCAAAGGCAAGAGACAGCAATCACGAAAGGTTCTGTGAACCCCAAAATGGAGGAAACAGACTTATTACAGATAACAGGAGCTGGGTTCCCACTGTTGGGAGGGCGGGCGGCCCCTAGGCCAGCCTGGGACTGGGGCGTGGGGTAAGAAGACACCCTGACGTCTGTCCTGTACAATGAGCACTCTGACTGCACAGACCTGGTATCTACGAGTCTTTCTTCTAACAGGAGCCAAGACTCCTTGGAGGAATGGCTGATCCCAAGAGTTCCTGTACCAGAAAGCAAGAGGGGCTCACAGATCCAGGTCAGAACCATCTCCAGGGGCTCCTGCCCCAGGGGGACCATCTGAGCAGAGTAAACAGAGGCAGTGACTCTGAACCCACTGAGGACACTGAAAAGCCTTGTGTCCACGTTAAGAAAGAAAATATACAAGGAGGAAAGGAAGTCTTCTGACCAGGGTGGCTCACATGGAGTAAACAACAGGGCAACAGAACCTCCCTGGGGACAGAACCGCCCCTCAGACAGATCCACCCTGGGGACAGATCCGCCCTGGGGACAGAACCACCCCTGGGGATAGATCCGCCCTGGGGACAGAACCTCCCTGGGAACAGAACCTCCCTGGGAACAGAACCGCCCTGGGACAGATCCACCCTGGGGACAGATCCG
The DNA here is from genome assembly GCA_024291935.2 of Okapia johnstoni. Taxonomy (NCBI): domain Eukaryota; kingdom Metazoa; phylum Chordata; class Mammalia; order Artiodactyla; family Giraffidae; genus Okapia; species Okapia johnstoni. Next base: position 266,392 of record CM044312.1, read on the forward strand.
CCCTGGGGATAGATCCGCCCTGGGGACAGAACCTCCCTGGGAACAGAACCTCCCTGGGACAGATCCGCCCCTGGGACAGATCCGCCCTGGGAACAGAACCACCCTGGGACAGATCCACCCTGGGACAGACCCTCCCTGGGGACAGAACTGCCCCTGGGAACAGAACTGCACTGGGGATAGATCCACCCTGGGGACAGAACCGCCCCTGGGAGAGAACCGCCCTGGGAACAGAACCTCCCTGGGGACAGAACCGCCTTGGGGACAGAACCTCCCTGGGGACAGATCTGCCCTGGGGACAGATCTGCCCTGGGGACAGAACCTCCCTGGGGACAGAACCGCCCTGGGGACAGATCCGCCCTGGGGACAGAACCTCCCTGGGGACAGATCTGCCCTGGGGACAGAACCTCCCTGGGGACAGAACTGCCCTGGGAGCATCAGGAGCTCAGTCCACAGGTCCCCCTGCCCGGCCCTGGCTGATCAGACTGGGAAAGAGGAGCCGAAGGTCAGGACAAGGCCTGCCTCTAAACACGAGGAGACACCCCCAGACTCAACTCAGGGTGTCAGGTGCCCAGGCCCTCTGTGAGGTGCTGAGGCTGTTTCCAGGTGAAGGCACTGAGGACAGGACACAGTAAGTGAACAGGACTCCTGACCTGGGCCACGAGCCCGCTCACAAAGGACACTGTTAGGACAGTCACGGGGCTGCAGTCAGACCTGCAGAGACCAGTACTGACAGACCGGCCCGTGGCCACAGGAGATGAGCATGCAGACCCTGGGGTGGGGCAGGGCGTGCTCTGTGCCCGCCTTGCGACTCCTCTACAGACTTACACTAGGTTAGAATAGCGAGTGCAAAGGAGATCCACGCGACAGCGCAGTGGACGAACCGCACTGACCACGCAGACGGGACTTCAGGAAGCCTGGAGCCAACGCACACAGACCCAAGTGCTGGAGATTACAGCAGACGCTGCCAAGGCGGCAGTGCTTACAAAGAGGTGTCCTTACCAGGAATACGGGCTCCTCAAATGGTGAGAAGTCAATCACGGTCACTTTCACGGGCCTCGGGCCCTGCTGCTGGGGCCGGAACAGCCTGGGAGACACTCTGACGGCCTGTCTGCTGCCGTGGCTGATGAGGCCCTGCGGCAGAGTAGGGGGTGGGAACCAGGCAGGGTGAGGCTCGTATTCTCGGAACTATTTAAACAACATTCTGATCAGAGCAAACAGGAAGCTAAGCTCCAATGAAGATGCTTATTAAGCCACTGTAGTTACAGAAAGAGGTCTAGCCGGTTACTCACCACATCTGTGCCGACAACAAAGTGATCAGGGTCCGAAGGCAGAAATTTAACATTCAGTGTCTGCACGGACCCCCAGGATTCATAACCTTTATGAGAAAGGCTGGAAAAAAACAGCCAAGATGAATGAATGGGCAGTCTTGAAACCGTCAGGGCAGAGGTGAAAACACCACCGCCTGCCGTCTGCCGCTGGACGCATCTCCAGCCCCATCTTCTAGGCTCCAGACAGTCCCTTCCCCCACCCCGTCACTCACTCGTTCGCTCGCCCACACTCCACATGTCCCCTCCAGCACGTCACGCGTGTGCCGCAGCACAGGGACAGGGACAGGCCAGCAGGACCCCGCAGCGGAGGCCTTGCGGCCCCAGGGGTCTCCCCACCCCAGGACGCCCACGCTCAGGGACCGAGGAAGGGGGCTGAGGCTGGCAAGGTGGGTGCTGAGCTCCGGGGCCAGGCAGCTCCCTGTCCCCTCCTGCCAGAAGCCAAGCCCGTGGGCCGCAGTGGCCTGCACTCAGGAGCCCCTAAGGGAAGAGGCACCACACAGCGGCTGACAGCCTGCTCCGTGTGGCCAGCGTGTGGACGAGGTCTGGGTGGATGTTGGCTGCCCCTGGATAAGGGCTGGGCACTGCTAGGCGTTCTGCGGGGGAGATCCAACATCAGCTCCAGGTGATACTTCCTTTAAAGCAGGTGAAGATCAATGCAATGCAAGGCACAAAGTGACAAGGCCGTAACGGAGACGAGAACAGTCTCACGGAAACTCCACAAGGGGCTGGGATGGCCCATGGGGGAGTCTGCAGTTTATTAGGTGGGTTTTTGCAAACGTAACAGACTCCTTGTTATACTTATACCGAAAGAAACGGCAGGTAACGTACAAACACAAAGCACGTATGGACTCATTAACACAACCCGGAGGTGCTCCAACTGATGGACAGCAGGGAGGCTAATATCAGGACTCTCCAGGTCAATCGCAGGCTGGGAGCCAGCCCAGCTGCGGTGAGTGACAGGAAGAGACAGCTTTGGGAAATAACTTAACATGAGATATATACATATATATAATACTCATATAGCTAGTAAGAGTTTTACATCACAGTAAGTTATCTGAGTGAAAACAGAAAACTAATTTCTGAATAAAACTTTCATGTCAATGTTTCTAGTTTCTGAACTTCATCTATTTAACTTCAGGGTTGTATTAAAACTGGATGAAAAACAGTCAAATAGTACCAATTCATAAGATAGAAAATATTTTAATCTCAAAAAAAATGTTAGCTCTAACACCCGTCAGTTGCATTTGTTACACTGACTCATTAATAGCAAACCAGTTAGCAAATAAACTACTTAGCAAAAACACACTGTGGGAAGCCAGGATTCTCCAACGCCAGTCTGGCCATGACTTATTACCCAAGGCTGTTTCCGCCTATGGGAAATGGGGCTTTACGGGCCCAGACCCACCTGTCACTCAGCTGGATTGCAGCGCTGTGCACCAGTTTTATCCGTCCTCCAGGTATTAAACCTACAAACAGAGTAACCAGGAATAAAGGCACCTCTTAGTACAAGTGACACCAAAACCCAAGCATTCTGGAATTCCTTTTCACTGTTTAAGGCCTACGCTGGGAACACCAAATGCAGGGTGGTGATGACTGGACCTGCCATCTGCACGTGGCACAGATGAACTAGGAGCTGGCAGTTGAGGGCCTGGAGGGAAGAGGGCTGCTGGAATCAAAAACCCTTTCCATTTTTAGATTTGATTTTAAAAGGGAAATATACTTCTAAAAGCAAAAAGTCAATATTCAACAATCCTCCAACTGCCCACAGAAACCCTCCTCTGGAAATTTCCTCCCACTGGCCTGGGTTACCTGTGCTGGCAGGGACGTCCCTCCAGCCCCGTCCCACCCCGATGTCCCCCCCACGCAGCCCCGCTCGCACAGCCCCGCTCGCGGCCCAGGAAACAGAGCGGACTGCACGAGAGGTGGAAAAAAAGGCCCCTTGGGAGGGAAAGGCTGTTGCTGAGCCATGAAAGACGCCAGGATTCTTGGCTTCCGGAGGAGAGGAATTCAATCCAGAGCCAGAGATGAGGCTTGATCTCTCAGAGTTCTATGTGATAAAGATGTATTAACGTATAAAAGAGATAGAGACAGCTTCTGACACAGACATCAGAAGGGGGCAGAAAGAGTGCCCCCCTGCTGGCCCTGAGCAGTATGTTATATTCCTATCAGCAGGCTGCTAAGTAGAGAAAGGAGATGTCTCAAAACTCAGAGTGGCACCAGGCCTCTCACCCACAACATGCATTCTGAGATAACACTGGAGCCAGGTGAGTAGTCCCGGGCCATAAAACCAGTGACATGAATCTTGAAGAAAGGCAGGTTTCCAAGCAAAGACATAGTCTCCTTAAAACACAGCTTAGGAGAACATTTGCATGAGTAAAACATACTGGTTTGTCAAGTCGGTTCTGAGTCTTAGGCGGAACTGACTTGAAGACAGACCGAGTCTAGGGTAAAGACACCGCACGTCAACACAGCTTCAGACAGACATCTCCATGAGGAAAATGCACTGGGCAGCTCAAAGGATGAGAAACGTTAAGTTCAGGTGGAACCAGGTGTCATTATGGCGACACAGAATTTTAACAGAAACCCCTTTTTAAATGTGTATAGAGGAGGGGAAAAAATATAACACTAGTTTCCTCCTGCCGCTTAAGAGAGAGATAAAAAATGTCTGACACTTGCAGCCTATTTCCTCTGTTTGGAGACCCCTGGCCTTCCTGCCTGTTACCCTCTCAGGAGGGACCCCCGCAAGGCCCTGCATTAGCTCCTGGCTCCCAGCATGGGCCCTGCTCGCAGGAGATGCCCCACCTTCATTTCAAACAGTCAGAGACAGTCAGAGTGACTCTGGCCCTATTTTTTGGCCGGATATATAGCAGCGCCTCCAGCCTGGTCACTTAACAACTGGCTGGGGCTCTGACAAGGGCAGGCCAGGGCTCCTTGGTGCCTGAGCCCTGGGCATCAGGACAGCAAACTGCCGGCCAACCCCCTCACCCCCGCCCAGGGGTGGGGCTGCGGTCTGAGGCCTCAGGGGTCACACCAAGGGCTCCTCAGACACTGGAGTCACAGGGACGCCCCGGGAGATGAGAAGCAGATGCCACAGAGGCACAAGGAGGACACATGTCCTCCTGCGACAAGGGCGTCAGGCCTGTGCAACAGTCAGCCGGTTATAAAGTACACAACTTTAATCTCCATTTTCCACGCAGCTAGTTACTTATTCTTCAAAGTGATTCTGGATATCACTAATCTTTATTGATTCTAGCAAACGTTGACTAAAATTAGTTTTTTTATTTTTAGTTACCTAAGTCACTTATTGAACCTGCAACATCTGCCTTCTGTAATTCAACCACCACCTGAAACAGACCATCAGAGATGAGGGTCAGCACACGGGGTAACCGGGGAGCAGTCTAAGCAAAGCACAGCTCTGATCAAGACAGCAGGTCACACGACACACTAAAGACACAGTCGCTCCAGAAGCAAGACTAACGTTTAAATGTTATAAATCCCTGACTTTGACCTTCTTCTTTCCACCTATGACAGGCCCTCATTCTGCCCCTTCCATTCCTCGTTCCCTCGGGAGTTCCCTGCAAGCTGCCTTGTTCTGGTTTCCTGGCTGAGAGCTCGGCCGCCTCTCACATACACGTCGCCCCCTGCCCTTCCCCACCCCCCCCACATCACCTCCTGTCCCCCCACCACTGACCACGCGCCCAACTCACCCACACGTTGAGAAGCCCACTTTCATCCAAGGAAGCGATGTGGAAGGACAGGCCTGCCGTTTCTGGTGAGGGCAGAAGTGGGGAAGGACCGGCTTGTAACCAGAAACCACATCTCACCACTGGAGCTCAGATTTACGGAAGTGAAGGTCACGTACCCTCTTGAGTAGAAAAGGGTGAAAGCACACAGCTCTGCCTCTTGCAGACAGACCCTGTGATGGGCTCTATTGCCCGGAGGGGGCTGCGGTGGTTCACGGACGTCAGGACGCCGTCTGGGGGAAGAGCACAGGCAGCGTGTGCAAGCGGTGGGTCACGGAGCACAGCCACCAGCACGGGGCACACACGTGTCCCCAGGTGCCCACCTGCACGCATCACCGTGGAAGCGCACGTCCCATGGCTCACGGAGCACGCACGTGTCCCCAGGCGCCCACCCGCGCGCATCACCGTGGCTCTTGGCATGGCTGAGGAGCAGAGACCCCAGACCACAACCGCCAGGGAGGAGGAGGTGAGCAGAATCCCTCGAGCACCATGTCTGCACAGCTGCAGGTGTGAGGACAGACTGCGGGGCGCGGGCACTCTCCACAGCAAGAGGGGGTCCCAGAGACAGCAGAAACTGCTTCCCAGGCCAGGGCCCCACGGGGCCCCCAGCTTCGGGAGGAGACGGAGGCTCACGGCCAGAGCAGAAGCACCTTCACAGCCCAACAGAACAGAGCTCCTCTGACCTGGCAAAGCCACCTACAAAACGCCCCCTAGCAGAGAAAGACACACTCCACACAACACTACCACAGAAGCCAGATAGAAAACACGAATGGAAGCATTTCAACCCATGAAAATTCTCCCTCCAAAAACGAGCATGAAACAGAAGACCAAAATCTAGCACCAAAACGACACCACGTGTCTTCAAAAAGCACTTGGTGCTAACGAACAAGGAAAAACACTTGGAATCAGAAACCCAGAACACAAACGGATTCAAAGACATCAGAGAGAAGAGAAGAGTTAGGGCTGAAACTGAAGAAAAAGACAAAGTGCTCTTGGGACGGGAGAATGACAGGCTTCAGACTGAATGAACTGCAGGCCCACGGAGGAGGGGTCTCCGACCCAAAGTTACCGGAACTTGGAAGGTTTCAGTGACAATATTCAGACAGCAAAGAGAGAAGTGAAGGCAGCATTTTAACGGAATATTAAGTGTCAAACCCTAAGCGTTTCAGTGTCTGGCGGTGACTTCAAAGGTTAGTAACAGCAGCAGCAGTTAGAAACTACACTTTCTTAAAAGATACCTTTTCCAACAGCGTCAGACCCATTAGGTGCCTATAAACTCACACATTCTCAACAGTGGCAATTTCACCCCCAAAGGGGCAAAAATTGGTTGTTGGGAGACAAAAGAAACGTTGCCCTTTTATGTATAAAACACAGATGAACTCACAGTACATAAACAGGCACACAGTACACGCAATGAGTTCCCCAGAGCGGGGCCAGAACAGAAAGTTGAGGGCTGCCCTGGTTAAGGGTTGGAGACAACCCAGACAAGTCTGCACAGGATGGTATTGAGAACACACGGACTCTTAAAGCACAACAGTAAGAAGCAGCAAGTCAATTCACACGCGTGTGGAAGGCCCGCACAGACGCCCTGCCAAAGACAGACACCTGGCACCCTGCGTCCTCAGGGACGCCCGCTGGAGCAGAAAGGCTGCCGGCCTGCAGAGAGGACCTGCGGCTGTGGCGCCCACAGTGCAGAAGCCCATCCTGACCGCCAACAGAGGGAACTGACCAGAAGCAGCTGACCGGTGGGCGGGTAAAGCCACACAGCACTCACGGGGGCCCTGCCCGGCAGAGGAGTGACGTCCTGACCCCGCACAACACGACCTGCAGGCGCTTCTTGCTAAGAGGAGGAAACCAGACTCCAAGGTCTGGACCCACAGGGTCCCAGCCCTCACCGTGGGACACGACCAAGACAAAGCCTCGGGGGATGGTGAGGGCGGGGCGGCGGGGGAGTGACGTTCCTGGGCAGGACTGTGAAAGGCCTGCAGACGATCTGGGTGCTGGCCCCCTGCGTGGCCAGTGTGACCATGGATGAGCCTCGCATCTCCTTGAGCCCCGGGAGGGGCCCAGACGGGCCCGCGTGGGACGCAACCACACAGCACGGGAGAAGAACCGCAGAGCCCAGCGCCTCGCAGGGCGGGGGCGGTGGGGGAGTGCCTGTCCTTGTTTGAGATCGTGGTTTCGGTTGTGATTGCAACGGGGTTGTGCTTAGGTTCTGGTCAGCTGTGGCTGTAACTGTGCTCATGGTTGGGACCGGCTGTGGTTGTGACCAGCTATTGTCGTAATTGTGGCTGTGGTTGGTTGTGGCAGCAGCCGCCTAGCATGAAGTATGCACATGAGTCTAACCCAGGGTCCTGACGGGTCCAGTGGCTCTGGGTCCCTCCAACCCCAAGGGGCCACTACCTCTCCTGTCCTCCAGCCTGGGCGGTGGGAGCACACAGACCAACGTGCCCCTTCGCTGAGGACCTGGAGCCCCAGAGCTGTCAGGACAAGCAGCCCGTCACTGCCCAGAAAAATGCTGCTCCCTCGGCTGGCGCAGGCCTCCTGTGGCCTTAGGTCGGGGCATCCTCTGGGGCGACCTGCGTGCAGGACGCAAAGGGGCCTCACAGCTGCTCCGGGGCACCCGAGCTGGTGGGCGGCATCACTGACCGGTGGAGAAGGTGGGGGTCCTGAACGTCCAGGAGCACCCGCTCAGCGTCACGCGGAGATGGATCCTGGGGTCCTCCCTCAGGTCCCACACGACCACCGAGCCATGCACGGTGCCCGCAAACAGCAGGAAGGCTTTCCCGGGGCTGAAGCAGCAGCACGTGACCTAGAGAGCCGCACAGAGACCAGGACTGGGGGGACAGGGCCGGGGGTGGGGCCAGGGCGAGTGGGGGGCGGGGCCGAGTGGGCGGGGCCAAGGGGCCAGGGCGAGCGGGGCGGGGCCGAGGGGCGAGTGGCGGGGGCCGAGTGGGGGCCAGGGCCAGTGGGCGGGGCCAGGGTGGGGCGGGGCCGAGGGGCCGGGGTGGGTGGGGGGCGGGGCTGAGAGGAGGCGGGGCCTGGGGTTTTGGGGTTGGGCTGGGTGGGGCGGGGCTGAGAGAAGGCGGGGCCGGGGCGGGGCTGGATGGGGGGCGGGGCTTAGTGGCGGGGCCGGGGCCGAGGGGCCAGGGCGAGTGGGCGGGGCCTAGAGGAGGCGGGGCCAGGGGCGGGTGGGGCGGGGCTGAGAGGAGGCGGGGCCGGGGTTCGGCTGGGTGGGGGCGGGGCCAGAAGCTCCGCCCCCGGGGACTCTCCGTCCGGACACCGGGGGCCGCCGCAAGCGGCTGGCGCGTCTGAGGGTCCCCTCCTCGGGACACGGGGGGGTGGCGGCCGCAGGCTGTCCGGCACAGCCGAGCCGCCGTCATTTTATCTACATCCTTCATCGTAGTACCCTATTTTCAAACCCCCACACCAATGAGCAGTGGAATGGAAATCAGATGGTTCTGAGGTCAAGAACCACAAGACCAGAAACAGCTCTCCCCCGCAGCCGTGCGGTCACCACGCCACAGCCCCACTCGCCAGGGGCCGGGAAACACACGCGCTAAGGACTCGGCAAACCCTAGGCACGGTAGGAGACCTCTAAAGCACCCGTGACCCAACGGAGCAAGCCGGGAAGCTCGCTTCCGTGACCCCAAGGACGCCAGGCCGGAGCTTCCACTGAGCCACAGCCGGGCTGACGCCCACCGTCGGGGCGCTGGGGACTGTGGCCATGTGGCCGCTCGGCCGACCTGGTCCTTCATATTAAGAGCTCCTGCGCCCTCACCCTGCACACAGCAGCCGGGACACCTCTCCCTGAGCCCCACCCCCTCAAGTCACACCCTTGGCTCCCCCAAGCTGTACCTTCGACTCGCACACCAGGACCTTCTGGGGCCCCGACGGCTGCCAGACGTCCCACACGCAGAGCACATGTCTGTGGTCCAGCAGGGGCCCCAAGGCCTTCCCTGGCAGCCCGTGCACAGTCACCACCGTCCGCCTCTGAGCCTGACATGCGTGCAGGCAGGACACTCTCCGGTCTGAGGACAAGACAATAAAAATGCTTCAGAAACCACGTTACATTAACACACAAGATTACTCAATATGTTTCAGCTTAGTGAAGAAGACATGGTCTTTCAAAGACACCCTCGCCTGAAACTGTGGTTTTGATGAGTGGCCAAGCTCAACTCGAAAACGTCTGAATGGCCTCATTTGCAAGAAGCCACCTTCCTCCACAGGCAGCACAGCACAGCCCAGGACCTCACCGTCCACCATCTACTCCCACAGGCCAGGGGTGTGGAGGGGACCTGGGGGAGCGGGGAGGGGCATCACATCTGCCCTGTCAGTGCTTGTCCACCTGCAGCGGGGCCCCAGCCGGCCTCCTCCCAACACCTGCCCTCGGACGCACCATCCAGCGCCCTTGTTCATCCTGGGATGCGGGGATTCTGTCCGTCCACTGGGGCTCCAAGGCCCGGGACCCTGCCCGTGTGCCCAAGTATCTGCGGGGCCCTCTGAATGACAGTGGGCAGCCGGCGCTGGATGGCCCGATGATGCTGAGAAGGGCCCGCCGCTCCCTCCAAGCTCAGGCCCAGGACGGGACCCGGACTCAGGTCACGGGCACCTGAATCCCAACTTCCCTCTTCGCTGCCTCAAAACTCTACTAAAACAGACCCAAAAAAAACCTCCACTCTGCCCCCTAGTGGGGCTGAGAGGCGAGTCCCGGACCACACCCATGCATCCTCCATCTCTGAGGAAGGGTTCTGGGAGGAGCATGGCCTCCCCACCCCTCCTCCACTGCCCCCCCTTCCCACACCACGCCCCCCCAATCCCTGCCCCAGTCCAGGGATCAGAGGAGAGCACTTCTTCAACTCCTATTTCCTGGGGTAGAGAGGGAGGTGAGTTTGTGGGCTTCTCTGTTTTCAATGTTACAATCTATTGTTTTTCTAATAGGATAACTCAACTTTTAAAAACAAAAACATGCTCAAATAACATGTGCTTGTTAACTTCATGCCATTGGTGCTAATGGTCAGTGCAGAGGGCTGGACGTGAGTCTGAATCTCCGCAGAAACTTCTAGAACAAGTGGCAGCCATGCACCAGGTCCTGCTGGCCCAGAGGTGCCCTGGGAAGCCGACCACAGGGCCAAGCACTGCCCACCTTTCTGCACTCAGACCACGACCCTGGCCCCACCCAAGCCCTCAGCAGCTGGCGAGGCGGACACTCACTGAAGAACTGAACCCACGAAGTCTGTTCAGCTTATGATTACAGGCAGCTACACGCCACGTGTGAAGACACAGGCTTGACTGCGGTAGCACTTGCGCTGTAACCACAGATCAGCTCAAATCTCACCACACGACTCCCACCTGGACCGCCCGCGGCTCCCACTGCTCCTCTACCCAAGAAACCAAAAGAAAGTAAGAGACACAGGACTGAAAACAAATGTTCCCTTAACTCGCTGCAGAGCCCTCTCGTGAGGACTGTGACACACACGCTCGAGGGCTGCGGAAGCCGAACCTCTGCTCAACAAACCCCTCCCAGGATGCACCAGTGAGGATCACCATCTCGAGTTCACGTCCACCCCGAGGGCCACTTACCCTGCAGGAAGGGCAGGCTGGTGTCCAGCTGCGTGCAGCTGTCGCTGAAAGGCAGGGTGCAGTCCTGCGCCTGGGACGTCCAGCCCAGCTCCGCCGCTGCCCGGTCCTCTTCCAGCAGAACTGCCATCACCTGCAACAGACACGTGAGCAAGCCTTCATCGACCCTCTCAGGGGCTCATTTCCAAAAAACCAGAAACGCAAAGCACCAGCTCAACGTACCCGTCCCAGACTCACAGAAACGAACAGAAGGAAGTTAGACTCTCCCTTCGGCACAGCAGTAGAGATTACCAAATAAACCCCCTGCTCTGTAAACCCCAGAGCCACGATATCACACTGAGGCTGTTCTTCACAGAGACACACAGGAGGGGGGACAGGGCCCTCCAGCTCCTCCAGGAGAAGCGGGGACACAAACACATTACCCACAGCCACGCAGCCTGCCCACTGGGCTGCGGGGAGGACCCGTGTGACACCAAGTCCTGCCACGGCCCTTGTGGGTGGGGGGCCACACTCGTGACGACCACAGGGAAGGGAAGGTGGTGGACACTGGGATCCTGAAGTACACGGGACCACATGTGCCCTCTGACCTTTGTATGGACTTTGAAAATTCCCATAACCAGTCCTCAAAGTCACGAGTTTACTAGTTTTAACAACCCTAGACGTGTGCTTGCCTTGCCAACTTAGTTATGACTGTTCTTCTGTCTACATTTATTCTAAAATGCAAGTGATCAGTATTACTGTTCAGAATCCAAGCAGCACGTGCAGCGCTGGGGTCCCTGCCCCCACGGAGCGCACCTGGCAGGCCACCCGCAGGAAGCTGGACAGACGGGGCGCGTCGACCTTCGGGAGGACAGCAGGGTCACCAGGGCCACTCCGCTCACTCCCTGAAAAACACGCCACATCAACCCTGCTGAGGTGAAACCCACCGGGGGGCTCCCAGTGGAGGCCGCACACCTGGAAGGGCGTGCCAGCGAACCAAGACCCCTAGAAGGAGAAGCCGGGAGGTCACATTTCATCCTCCAGAGCTCAGCTCCTCCTGATTCCTCAAGGGAAACTGTTCACAGAAAGTCTGTAAGCAGAGTCCTACACAGAGCGTCATTGTACTGTGCACATGTTACACTTAGGATCTTGGTTCCTTCCCAAGACAAACGATTCAACATCACAGTAATCCAAGTCAATGCCCCAACCACAATGCCACATTGACTGGTTCTATGAGACCTACAACACCTTCTACAACTAACACCAAAAAAAGATGTCCTTTTCATCATAGGGGACTGGAATGCAAAAGGAGGAAGTCAAGAGATACCCAGAATAACAGGCAACTTTGGCCTTGGAGTACGGAATGAAGCAGGGCAAAAACTAACCGAGTTTTGCCAAGAGAACACACTGGTCATAACAAACACCCTCTTCCAACAACACAAGAGAAGATTCTACACATGGACATCACCAGATGGTCAGTACCAATATTAGATTGATTATACTCTTTGCAGCCAAAGATGGAGAAGCTCTATACAGTCAGCAGAAACAAGACCTGGAACTAACTGTGGCTCAGATCATGAGCTCCTTATTACAAAATTCAGACTTACATTGAACATAGCAGGGAAAACCACTAGGCAATTCAAGTATGACCTAAATCAAATCCCTTACAATTATACAGTGGAGGTGACAAATAGATTCAAGGAATTAGATCTGGTAGACAGAGTGCCTGAAGAATACTGTACAGGAGGTGGTGACCAAAACCATCCCAAAGAAAAAGAAATGCAAGAGGGCAAAATGGTTGTCTGATGATACCTTACAAATAGTTGAGAAAAGAAGATAAGCAAAAGGCAAAGGAGAAAAGGAAAGATATACCCATTTGAATGCAGAGTTCCAGAGAATAGCAAAAATACATAAGAAGGCCTTCTTAGGTGAACAGTGCAAAGAAATAGAGGAAAACAATTCAGCACCACCAAATCAGCTCTTCAACAAATGCTAAAGGATCTTCTCTAGACAGGAAACACAGAAAAGGTTTATAAACTTGAACCCAAAACAACAAAGTAATGGCAATCGGATCATACTTTCAATAATTACCTTAAATGTAAATGGGTTGAATGCCCCAACCAAAATACAAAGACTCGCTGAATGGATACAAAAACAAGACCCTTATATATGCTGTCTACAAGAGACCCACCTCAAAACAAACGGCACATACAGACTGAAAGTGAAGAGCTAGAAAAAGATATTTCACACAAATGAAGAGCAAAAGAAAGCAAGAGTAGCAATACTCATATCAGATTAAACAGACTTTGAAATAAAGGCCATGAAAAGAGACAAATAACGACATTACATAATGATCAAAGGATCAATCCAAGAAGAAGATATAACAATTATAAACATACATGCACCCAACTGTGAAAAGAGAAGGGAAAAGCAAAGGAGAAAAGGAAAGATATTCCCATCTGAATGCAGAGTTCCAAAGAATAGCAAGGAGAGATAAGAAAGCCTTCCTCGGCGATCAATGCAAAGAAATAGAGGAAAACAATAGAATGGGAAAGACTAGCGATCTCTTCAAGAAAATTAGAGATACCAAGGGAACATTTCATGCAAAGATAGGCTCAATGAAGGACAGAAATGGTAGGGACCTAACAGAAGCAGAAGATATTAAGAAGAGGTGGCAGAATACACAGAAGAACTGTACAAAAAAGATCTTCATGACCCAGATAATCACGATGGTGTGATCACTCAACTAGAGCCAGATATCCTGGAATGTGAAGTCAAGGGGGCCTTAGGAAGCATCACTACGAACAAAGCTAGTGGAGTTGATGGAATTCCAGTTGAGCTAATTCAAATCCTGAAAGATGACACTGTGAAAGTGCTGCACTCAATATGCCAGCAAATTTGGAAAACTCAGCAGTGGCCACAGGACTGGAAAAGGTCAGTTTTCATTCCAATCCCTAAGAAAGGCAGTGCCAAAGAATGCTCAAACTACCCCACAATTGCACTCATCTCACACTCTAGTAGAGTAAACTGCTTAAAATTCTCCAAGCCAGGCTTCAGAAATACGTGAACTGTGAACTTCCAGATGTTCAAGCTGGTTTTAGAAAAGGCAGAGGAACCAGAGATCAAATTGCCAACATCCGATGGATCATCGAAAAAGCAAGAGAGTACCAGAAAAACATCTACCTCTGCTTTATTGACTATGCCAAAGCCTTTGACTGTGTGGATCACAATAAACTGTGGAAAATTCTGAAAGAGATGGGCATACCAGACCATCTGACCTGTCTCTTGAGAAACCTGTATGCAGGTCAGGAAGCAACAGTTAGAACTGGACATAGAACAACAGACTGGTTCCAAATAGGAAAAGGAGTACGTCAAGGCTGTATATTGTCACCCTGTTTATTTAACATATGCAGAGCACATCATGAGAAATGCTGGGCTGGAGGAAGCACAAGCTGGAATCAAGATTGCTGGGAGAAGTATCAATAACCTCAGATATGCAGATGACACCACCCTTATGGCAGAAAGTGAAGAACTAAAGAGCCTCTTGATGAAAGTGAAAGAGGAGAGTGAAAAAGTTGGCTTTAAGCTCAACATTTAGAAAACTAAGATCATGGCATCCAGTCCCATCCCTTCATGGCAGATAGATGAGCACAAAGTGGAAACAGTGGCTGACTATTTTTCTGGGCTCCAAAATCACTGCAGATGGTGACTGCAGCCATGAAATTAAAAGATGCTTACTCATTGGAAGGAAGGTTATGACCAACCTAGACAGCATATTGAAAAGCAGAGACATTACTTTGCCAACAAAGGTCCATCTAGTCAAGGCTATGGTTTTTCCAGTGGTCATGTATGGATGTGAGAGTTGGATTATAAAGAAAGCTGAGTGCTGAAGAACTGATGCTTTTGAACTGTGGTGTTGGAGAAGACTCTTGAGAGTCCCTTGGACTGCAAGGAGATCCAACCAGTCCATCCTAAAGGAGATCAATCCTGGGTGTTCATTGGAAGCACTGATGTTGAAACTGAAACTCCAATACTTTGGCCACCTCATGCGAAGGGCTGACTCATTTGAAAAGACCCTGATGCTGGGAAAGACTGAGGGCAGGAGGAGAAGGGGACGACAGAGGATGAGATGGTTGGATGTCATCATCGACTCGATGGACATGGGTTTGGGTGGACTCCGGGAGTTGGCGATGGACAGGGAGGCCTGCTGTGCTGTGGTTCATGGGGTCACAAAGAGTCGGACACGATGAGCGACTGAACTGAACTGAACTGAACTGATGCACCCAACATAGGAGCACCGCAATATGTAAGGCAAATGCTAACAGGTATGAAAGGGGAAATTAACAGTAATACAATAATAGTGGGAGACTTTAATACCCCATTCACACCTAGGGATACATCAACTAAACAGAAAATTAGCAAGGAAGCACAGGCTGTAAGTGATACAATGAGCCAGTTAGACCTAGTTGATATCTATAGGACATTTCACCCCAAAACAATGAATTTCACCTTTTTCTCAAGTGCACACAGAACCTTCTCCAGGATAGATCACATCCTGGGCCACAAATCTAGCCTTGGTAAATTCAAAAAAACTGAAATCATTTCAAGCATCTTTTCTGATCACAATGCGGTAAGATTAGATGTCAGCTACAGGAAAAAAGCTATCAAAAATATAAACGTATAGAAGCTAAACAACACGCTTCTGAATAACCAACAAATCACAGAAGAAATCAAAAAGGAAATCAAAATATGCAGAGAAAGGAATGAAAATGAAAACACGACAACCCAAAACCTATGGGATTCAGTAAACGCAGTGCTAAGGGGAAGGTTCATATCAATACAAGCTCACCTCAAGAAACAAGAGAAAAGTGAAATAAGTAACCTAGCTTTACACCTAAAGCCACTAGAAAAAGAAGAAGAACCCCAGGGTTAGCAGAAGGAAAGGAATCATAAAAATTAGGGCAGAAAAAAATGAAAAAGAAACAAAGGAGACCACAGAAAAAATCAACAAAACTAACAGCTGGCTCTTTGAGAAGATAAATACAATATACAAACTATTAGCCAGACTCATCGAGAAAAAAAGGGAGAAGAATCAAATCAACAAAATTAGAAATGAAAATGGAGAAATCACAACAGACAACACAGAAATACAAAGGATTATAAGAGACTACTATGAGCAACCATATGCCAGTGAAACGGACAACTTGGAAGAAATGCACAAGTTCTTAGAAAAGTATAACCTTCCAAAACTGTACCAGGAAGAAATAGAAAATCTTACCAGACCCATGACAAGCATGGAAATTGAAACTGTAATCAAAAATCTTCCAAAAAACAAAAGCCCAGGACCAGATGGCTTCACAGCTGAATTCTACCAAAAATTTAGAGACGAGCTAACACCTATCCTACTCAAACTCTTCCAGAAAATTGCAGAGGAAGGTAAACTCCCACACTCATTCTATGAGGCCACCATCACCCTAATACCAAAACCTGACAAAGATGCCACAAAAAAAGAAAACTACAGGCCAATATCACTGATGAACATAGATGCAAAAATCGTAAACAAAATTCTAGCAAACAGAATCCAACAACATATTAAAAAGATCACAAATCATGACCAAGTGGGCTTTATCCCAGGGATGCAGGGATTCTTCAATATCCACAAATCAATCAACATAATATACCACATTAACAAATTGAAAGATAAAAACCGTATGATTATCTCAATAGATGCAGAGAAAGCCTTTGACAAAATTCAACATCCATTTATGATAAAAACCCTCCAGAAAGCAAGCACAGAAGAAACATACCTCAACATAATAAAAGCCATATATGATAAACCCACAGCAAACATTATTCTCAATGGTGAAAAATTGAAAGCATTTCCCCTAAAGTCAGGAACAAGGCAAGGGTACCCACTCTCACCACTACTATTCAACACAGTTTTGGAAGTTTTAGCCACAGCAATCAGAGCAGAAAAAGAAATAAAAGGAATCCAGATTGGAAAAGAAGAAGTAAAATTCTCACTGTTTGCAGAAGACATGATCCTCTACATAGAAAACCCTGAAGACACCACCAGAAAATTACTAGAGCTAATCAATGAATATATTGAAGTGGCAGGATACAAAATCAACACACAGAAATCCCTTGCGTTCCTATACACTAACAACGAGAAAACAGAAATTAAGGAAACAGTTCCATTCACCATCTCAACAAAAAGAATAAAATACTTAGGAATAAATGTACCTAAAGAAACAAAAGACCTCTATATAGAAAACTATAACACACTGATAAAAGAAATCAAAGAGGACACAAACAGATGGAGAAATATACCACATTCATGGATCGGAAGAATCAACATAGCGAAAATGAGTCTACTACCCAAAGCAATCTATAGATTGAATGTAATCCCTATCAAGCTACCAATGGTATTTTTCAGAGAACTAGAACAAATAATTTCACAATTTGTATGGAAATACAAAAAACCTCGAATAGCCAAAGCAATCTTGAGAAAGAAGAATGGAACTGGAGGAATCAACCTGCCTAACTTCAGACTATACTACAAAGCTACAGTCATCAAGACAGTATGGTACTGGCACAAAGACAGAAATATAGATCAGTGGAACAAAATAGAAATCCCCGAGATAAACCCACGCACCTATGGGCACCTTAGCTTCGACAAAGGAGGCAAGAATATACAATGGAGAAAAGACAATCTCTTTAACAAGTGGTGCTGGGAAAACTGGTCAACCACTTGTAAAAGAATGAAACTAGAACACTTCCTAACACCATACACAAAAATAAACTCAAAATGGATTAAAGATCTAAATGTAATACCAGAAACTGTAAAGCTCCTAGAGGAAAACACAGGCAAAACACTCTCTGACATAAATCACAGCAGGATCCTCTATGACCCACCTCCCAGAGTAACAGAAAGAAATACAAAAGTAAACAAGTGGGACCTAATTAAACTTACAAGCTTTTGCACAATGAAGAAAACTATAAGCAAGGTGAAAAGACAGCTTTCAGAATGGGAGAAAATAATAGCAAACGAAGCAACTGACAAAGAATTAATCTCCAAAATATACAAGCAGCTCATGCAGCTCAATTCCAGAAAAATAAACGACCCAACCAAAAAAGAGGCCAAAGAACCAAAGAGACATTTCTCCAAAGACGACATACAGATGGCTAACAAACACATGAAAAGATGCTCAACATCACTCATTATCAGAGAAATGCAAATCAAAACCAAATGAGGTAACCATCTCACGCCAGTCAGAATGGCTGCTATCAAAAAGTCTACGAACAATAAATGCTGGAGAGGGTGTGGAGAAAAGGGACCCCTCTCATACTGTTGGTGGGAATGCAAACTAGTACAGTCACTATGGAGAACAGTGTGGAGATTCCTTAAAAAACTGGAAATAGAACTCCCATACGACCCAGCAATCCCACTGCTGGGCATACACACTGAGGAAACCAGAATTGAAAGAGACACGTGTACCCCAATGTTCATCGCAGCACTGTTTACAATAGCTAGGATGTGGAAGCAACCTAGATGCCCATCAGCAGACAAATGGATAAGAAAGCTGTGGTACATATGCACAATGGAATATTACTCAGCCATTAAAAAGAATGCATTTGAATCAGTTCTAATGAGGTGGATGAAACTGGAGCCTATTATACAGAGTGAAGTAAATCAGAAAGAAAAACACCAATACAGTATATTAACACATATATATGGAATTTAGAAAGATGGTAACAATGACCCTATATGCGAGACAGCAAAACAGACACAGATATAAATAACATACTTTTGGACTGTGTGGGAGAAGGCAAGGGTGGGCTGATTTAAGAGAATAGCATTGAAACATGTATATTACCATATGTGAAATAGATCGCCAGTCCAGGAGCGATGCACGAGACTGGGTGCTCAGGGTCGGTGCACTGGGATGACCCTGAAGGATGGGATGGGGAGGGAGGTGGGAGGGGGGTTCAGGATGGGGACACATGTAAACCCATGGCTGATTCATGTCAATGTATGGCAAAAACCACTACAATATTGTAAAGTAATTAGCTTTCAATTAAAATAAATAAATTAATTTTAAAAAATAAAATATAAAATAATGATAAAACTTTTAAAATACTCAAAAAAAAGAATCTTGGTGACATCTCAAATAAAACAATAAATCTTACGGTGTAAGAATATAAAAAAGAAAGATAGATTCTTCTCAGCCTTCCACCTATTAACATATGTAAACTTTCCTTATTATTCAGCCTGTTTTTAAATTACTAGCATATTTTCCCTATGCAACAGTTTTGTCATTTTCCACTTTTTTGACCAATGAACAGTTTTAAACCAAAAAAAAGAAATAGAGGAAAACAACAGAATGGGAAGGACTAGAGATTACTTCAAAAATTGGAGATACTCAAGCGAACATTTCATACAAGGACGGGCAGATAGAAAACAGAAACGGTAAGGACCTAACAGAAGCAGAAGAGACTAAGAAGAGGTGGCAAGAATACACAGAAGAGCTACACAAAAAGCTCTTAATGATCGGAATAATCACGATGCTGTGATCACTCACCTAGAGCCAGACATCCGGGAGTGCGACGTCAAGTGCGCCCTGGGAAGCATCACTACAGACAAAGCTAGTGGAGGTGATGGAATTGCAGCTGAACTATTTAAAATCATAAAAGATGCTGCTGCTAAAGTGCTACATTCAATATGCCAGCAAATTTGGAAAGCTAAGCAGTGGCTACAGGACTGGAAAAGGTCAGTTTTCACTCCAATCCCTAAGAAAGGCAATGCCAGAGAATGTTCAAACTGCTAGCAACATGATGCTCAGAATCCTTCAAGCCAGGCTTCAACAGTACGTGAACCAAGAAATTCCAGATGTACAAGCTGGATTTAGAAAAGGCAGAGGAACCAGAGATCATATTATAAACATTCACTGGATCCAAGAGAAAGCAAGGCAATTCCAGAAAAAACATGTTTCACTGACTACACGAAAGCCTTTGATTGTGTGGATCACAGCAAACTGCGGAAAATTCTTAAAGAGATGGGAATACCAGACCACTTTACCCATCTCCTGAGAAACCTGTATGGAGGACAAAAAGCAACAGTTAGAACCAGAGATTGAGCAACAGACTGGTTCCAAATTGGAAAAGGAGTACGTCAAGGCTGTATATTGTCACCCTGCTTATTCAACTCACACGCAGAGTACATCACGTGAAATGCCAGGCTGGATGAATCACAAACTGGAATCAAGATTGCTGGAAGAAATATCAACAACCTCAGATATGAAGATGATACTGCTCTAATGGTACAAAGTGAAGAGGAACAAAAGAGCCTCTTGATGAGGGTGAAAAAGGACAGTGAAAAAGCTGGCTTAAAAATCAATATTCAAAAAACTAAGATCATGACATCCAGGCAAATCACTTCATGGCAAATAGAAGGGGAAACAGTGATAGACTTTATTTTTGTGGGCTCCAAAATCACCGAGGATGGTGACTTCAGTCATGAAAATAAAGACACTTGCTCCTTGGAAGGAAAGCTATGACAAACCTAGACAGCGTATTAAAAATCAGAGATATCACTTTGCTGACAAAGGTCCATCTAGTCAAGGCTATGGTTTTGCCAGTGGTCATGTATGGATGTGAGAGTTGGACGGTGAAGAAAGCTGAGCACCGAAGAATTGATGCTTTTGAACTGTGGTGTTGGAGAAGACTCTTGAGAGTCCCTTGGACTGCAAGGAGATCCAACCAGTCCATCCTAAAGGAGATCAGTCCTGGGTGTTCATTGGAAGGACTGATGTTGAAGCTGAAACTCCAATACTTTGGCCACCTGATGTGAAGAACTGACTCATTTGAAAAGACCCTGATGCTGGGAAAGATTGAGGGCAGGAGGAGAAGGGGACGACAGAGGATGAGATGGTTGGATGGCATCACCGACTCGATGGACATGAGCTTGAGGAAGCTCCGGGAGATAATGAAGGACAGGAGGCCTGGTGGGCTCCAGTCCACGGGGTCACAAGGAGTCGGACAGGATTGAGCGACTGAACAACGATGTTTAGGTTTGTTACTTCTTAGGATGAGGCTTCCCTGAGGAACGGGAGTGACAGAGGTAATTCCTCAGAATAAACAATCATCCAGTAAAGTAATATTTAGCACATAAGTAACTGATAAGAACCAGAGGGAGCAAAACGCCGCGTTGTCCTGGGCCTTCCATCTGCCTCGATGTGACACTCCTGGAGAATGTACTCAGAGAAGAAAACTCTCCAAGAACGTGAACCATGGAGAGCACAAGGTCTCTGAACGGTGCCTCCGCAGGTGCTGGTGTGGAATCGGGCTCCGTCCTCTGCTCAGGGCCCAGACCAGGCCTCCAGGCTGGGCTGGTGTCTGCAAACTCACTGGTATTTCCACACTCAGCACAGCCACAAGCACATACGAGACCAAGGAAAGAACAAGAAAGGGGATGGACACAACCGCCAAGGCCGCGAGCAGAGGCCGTTACCCCCGGACACGGCAGCGCCTTCCCCTGGGTGCTGGGTCCACACTTCCCGAGTCTCCACTTCCTCGGTCTGGACGTCGCGGTCCACACTGTCTTCATTACACTGAATGTAGGCCTGAGAAGGAAGGCAAGCTGAGTTAGCCCTGGGTCTCCACCTCAGACCCATTTCTCATCGCTGAAAAGAAAACAACTAAATTTAAGGATGACACTGTTCTTGCTTCCGTCAAAATTAAGCATCATGGCGTGAATAATCAGGCAAAGACTGCTTGTGTCTTAAACGTTTGAAAAACATGGGCCTAAATTTCAAAAGTGTTCTCAAAAGTCTCATCAAACAGTTCAGCTCCAGTTTGAAAATACTATGACCTAGAGACTTCCCTCATGGTCCAGAGGTTGGGAATCTGCCTTCCAGTGCAAGGGACGTGGGTTCCATCCCTGCTCAAGGAACTACGATCCCACCTGCCTCAGGACAACCAAGCCTGCACACTGCATCTGCTGGGCCCAACTACTGAGCCCAGGCGCTCTGCAGCCCGCACACCACAAGGAGAGAGGAGCCCACACACCGCAGCTAGGACCTGATGCAGCCAAAAATCAATAAATAAGTAAAGTCTTTAAAAAATCTTATGACCTAGTCCGCCAATACCCTACTCTCTTACAACACAGCAGCTTTGCAAAACCGGACACAAATTTGTTTCAAAAAGGTACATGCTTCAGTTTTGATACTAACTAAAAGCTTTGAAAAACTGATGCTTTCAAACTGTGGTGTTGGAGAAGACTCTTGAGAGTCCCTTGGACTGCAAGGAGATCAAACCAGTCCACCCTAAAGGAAATCAATCCTGAATATTCATTGGAAGGACTAATGCTGAAGCTAAAACTCCAATACTTTGGCCACCTGATTCGAAGAGCTGACTCACTGGAAAAGACCCTGATGATGGGAAAGATTGAAGGCAGGAGGAGAAGGGGACGACAGAGGATGAGATGGTTGGCTGGCATCACTGACTCGATGGACATGAGTTTGAGCAAATTCCAGGAGATGGTGAAGGACAGGGAGGCCTGGTGTGCTGCAGTCCATGGGGTAGCAAAGAGTTGGACACGACTGAGCGACTGAACAATAACAACAAAAAGCTCTGAGATAAGGAAAATAAGCAAAGAAGTTAAAGAGTCTACTCAAGGTCAGAGTGGGTCAGCTGCAAAGCCAGGGTTAATCTGTCAGGCTCTTAAATTTCCAGCTGTGACCCTCTTCCTCTTAAAAGATTATTGACAGACACACCCAAGAGCACGTTGAGGGATGGCACCGTGGGGACAGGAGAGAAACAGAGGAGGGATTGCTGACCTCAAGACTTCACCACCCGGAAGGCCCGCTGGCACAGCCAATGGCTGGAAATGAGACGGGGAAGGGCAGAGTGGTGCGGGGCGGACTGAGCAATGCTGGGGTCAGAGGGCACGCAGGGATGGGTCACCTAGTTCACCCGGAGGACAGGCCGTGGACACAGAGACAGGCAGGCAGATACGGGACGAGGTGGGGACAGCACAGGCCAGGTAACGGAGAAAGGCAGATGCCCAAGGGGCCTGCAAGGGGGTCCAGGGGCAGGTGGTGGGAGCCTGGTCAGATGGGGGGACCCGGGGCATTTACCAGAGGGCCTGGCCAGGGCCGAATTTTCCCAAGTAAGGGCGAGTGGAATGCAACAGGCAGGAGGGACCCTGAGGCGCATCCAGAATCTTGGGAGCTCGGGGGAAGGTGGGCAGGGGGGCACTCAAGCCCAAATCTTGGAGCCTCTGCACCTAGGGTCACACATGCAGCCCCACAGGGACGGGAGCAAGTGATCTGAGGTGACACTCGGTGACTTTCAATAAACCCTCTCTTCCAGGGGTGTCCTCAGAGCCCGGGAGCAAGCCACACGTGTGCCCAGGCGCCTCCAGAGCACAGGCTCCAGGTGATGAGAGTGTCCTGGCCACCCCCCGCTCTGATGTTAGGACAGCGCGCACCACACCTCAAGTCCTGCCACCGCAGGCGTCCTGTGCTAACCTGCTTGGTGTTTTTCTTCCCAAAGTTCCTGATGTACATGTCGTACTCGTTCACGGGCGGGAGGTCGAGGAGGGAGTAGGTGAAAGAGAAGTCCATGTCGATGAGCCGGAGCAATTTGGCGCTGCGCATCCTGGAGGGAAGAGGACGGGCATGAACGGTGGGGGGGGGGGGGGGGGCAAGGACGGAGGCCGGGGCCTGGGGCAGCGGGCGCCCCCCACCAAGGCGGCACCAAGTTTCGTCCATGCTCACAGTCACCACGCTGGGGCCCCCCGGGGACAGCAAGGCTGCGGGGCCAGACCCCCACCTCCCACGCTGGGCCCCCCGGGGACAGCGAGGCTGCGGGGCCGGACCCCCACCTCCCACTGCTGTCAGTCACTCCCCCCGCTCTGGGGGTGCATCCAGCTGGGCGAGCCCCCGCCAACCTCACCCTGGCTCTCTCTGCTGCAGAGGGCTGGCACTCTCAGGGGAGGCGGGGTGAGGGGAAAGGCCGGCTCCTGCCAGCACCGCTCCCTGGCTGACCGGACACTCTCCCTAAGTCCACTGTGTCCAGCCCGACCTGGTGGACTCCGACATCTCTCCCCAGACTGCACTGGGCTTGGTACCGCAGACCATGGGCTGCAAGTCTGTCCTTCACTTTCATGAGCTTCTGGGTTCACAGCAGTCAAGCCTGGACCCTGACCCCGCTGGCCCTGGCTCTTTACCCTCGTCTCCACCCTCGTGGGGCTGACCAGGGCCTGCGACTGCTCGTCTGCACGGGCAGCCTGCAGCCCACGGAGGACACTGACCCGGGGGCTCGGTGCTCAGGACACAGGATGGCTGGGCCGACATGGGGCTCTCTGCCGTGACTCTCCGGCTCCCTCGCCTGAGACGAGGCAGGAGGCATGGGGCGCAGGCAGACCCACCCGCTCTCTGCTCTCGGTCCCGCCTTCAGAGCGCCTCTGACGCTGCCCAGCCATGACGTGGTGCTCCCAGGGCCCCCAGAACTGACACAGATGCCAGGTCGAGCCTGCCTACAGCACTGCACACCTGTACCAGGAACATCACCCAGGACACGGGAACACAGGACAAATGAAACCATGGCCTGAACACCAGCAGTGACAACAAAATAAATGCTAATATTTACAGGTCCATTGCAAGAGAAAGTACAGAAACTCCTAATTCCTTCTGCAGTTTTCCCAGTACACCTACTTTTGCTTAAGGGCCTGAGTCCGATTCTTTTGACGGTGTGAGGCTGTTGCAAAATCCATGAAAATTCCACACAGGGGGGTTTTGGAAGGGGAGCTGTTTGCATCTGCACATAAAAAAAGCTTATTTTTGTGAAACTGAAATATTTCTTTCAAGCAAAAGAAATCAAGGGTAAACCAATTAGATGCATATAAAGAATTATGTTCACACTCAACTAATGACAAATGTCTTCTATGTGCACCTAAGACCCACTTCTGCTCATTTCATCTAAGACTTGCAACAGAGCAAAATTTCCTACATCTATGCCAGTCACACTGCTCCCAGAAATATTTAAGAACACATATAAGAGGGGCGGTCCCCCACTCCCATCCCACTCTCCCCTGCCTGCTCCAAAACCCGTCTTCCCAGGGAAGCGAGTTGAAGCGTGAACACACAGAGGCATGCCGGACAGAAGACAGAGCCAGGCGAACACAGGCGGGAGTCCCTCAGCTCACAAGGGGCCGGCTGGTCGGCCTGGTGACGGGCCACGGACCACCAGAAGCCCCCACGGGACAGACAGCTTCACCCCCTCCCTCCACAGGGGAAGCCCTGTGCTTCTCCTGCAGACAGACCCGCGTGTTTCTCTATGCGCTCATTCTCACTCTGTCTTCTCACTCCCCTTGGACGTGTGTTTGGACTCATGCAAACAGCGCGCCCTGTCCTGCCCTCTTGCAGCTCCACTGGCCCACGGGCCGCAGCCTCGGAGGCCGCCAGCGGGCGCTGACCGAGCACCTCCTGTTTCTCCTGCCTCAGAGCACCGTCACTCGGGGCTGCCAGGAGCGTTCATGGAGAGCGCTCTCCTGCCCTGGCAAGTAACCTTCTCACACCCAGATGCCAAGAGCTTTGGAGCAAAACACATTCCCAGGTTCACTGAGAAAGCCGCCACCAGGCTGCCCCACCGGCCGGCCGCCGCCGTCACTTCCTCCGTCAGAAGAAATGCAGCCGGGGCCTCGGCGCCGACCGAGCGCCCTCCCCAACGCGGGCCTCAACGCGCTCCCGGGGCCCCGGGCGCTCACGTACCCGGGGCCCGGCCCCGCGGCGCGCTCCGGGCCGCCGTGCTTCTCGAGCAGCCTCGAGGACAGCTCGCCGACCCGCTGGTTCTCCGCGAGGATGGCCTTCTGGATCTCCCGGATTTCCCTCCTCCTGGCCGGAGGCAGCTCCTCCGCCGCCTCTGCCTCTCTGGGCCCGTCCGCGCCGCAGTCGTCAGCCCCGTCACAGACCTCGAAGTCGTCCTCGTAGTCCTGCGCACAGAGCGCACACACGCTCGCGGGCGAGCACGCGGCCGGCGGGACGCGCAGACAGGCTCCCGGGTGCTCGGGCGCCGGCAGCTCACACACTTCTGTGCGAACTGCTGTGCTTGTTCCTCCGCGTCCGCACACACCCTAGGAACTGTGCGCTCTGAGCGCTCTGGGTAAACAGGAAAGGGCAAACGTACCCGTGCCGAGAATCGGGGCGCGAGCACACGGAGACCTGGGTACCCATGTGTACTTCATGTAGACACACACACATGCACACGCATCATGCACACACATGTGCGCACACACACGTTTGGCTGCAGCGCACCACCGACAGGCTAAATTGAAAAATCATTTAATTACACCATACTGGTCAGCAATGGTAGACGTCCGGCAAACTTTTTATAGGTAACAGATCTAAGTCAAATAGATACGGAGTACGGAGCGCAGTGAGAGGAAAAAACAATTAAGTTTCTGATTTTAGAACCAACTATCCTTAAGCTGAGAAAATTTTAAATACCTACTTCAAAATCATCTTCAAAAGTGGCTGTATACTCATCCATTCCAGCATTTTCTAAATCAAGGTCTTCCTTTTCAATTTCCTACAGGCAGAAATCAAACATATAATTAAAATATTCAATCACAGGTTGATTCTTGCAAATAGGTTGGAAAATACATGTTTTCTGAGGTTCACTTCAGGTTGTTAATTTAGAAATTCAAATATTTATAAAATTAACATAACCTAATTGCAACTCTTAAAGAAATATCCTGACATAAGTATGACCAGAAAGAGAAAACAGTTAACAATCACATTCTTTTTGAGAAAACTCTAAATTCTGATGGCCAAAGAACTAAAGTGGGTCTCTGGTTACTAAACAAATAAACCAGAGACCCAGCATCGCAGGCTCACCATGTCCCAACAACTCATGGCTCGGCAAACACGCCTCGGGCCCCCCAGCCGCCCAGGGTGCCTGCCAGGGACAGACGGGAGGACGGGAACAGGGCCTGCCGAGGCCCCGAGCCCAGGGTCCCCCGCTCCACCCCCGTTTGGAAGGAATGCCCCAGCGCCACCAGCGGCGCTCCTGCAGGAGCGGGCTGCTTCTCCACCCTGGTTTGGCATTTATTTCTGCAAACTTTCTGCTCCCTGGACCGTTCCTCACTGACAACACCCGGATCGTGTCTTTGTGAGGCCTTTGTGTTCACTTTCTTGCATTCTCCCCGAACGCACTGACTTTCAAGGCAGAGAAACGGCGAGAAGGCTAGGGGGACGTCCAGCCCGGGTTCCTGGGAGCGCACACAGCGGGGCGCAGGGCAAGCGCACGGCAGCCTCCAGGGCGCAGGCAGACAGACGGCGCAGACAGACACGCCCTCTCCTCACCGTGGCCTCTTCGCTCCCCTGCCTCTGCTCCAGCTTCCACACCAAGGGGCTCTCCTCGCGGCCGTGCTGGGGGACAGAGCACAGCGGGTCAGCCAGAGGGCAGAGGCAAGGCCCAGGGGTCACCCGCCTCCCGCGAGGACCAGGGTCCGCCGTGCATCAGTGGAGTAACGCCTCACAAGGAACTCGACCTCTCCAGGCCTCAGTGTCCTCCTCCGAGAAACGGGGAGACTGACCCTTTCTCCAGGTGCTGCTGAGGCGGGGGCACCTGGCTGTCCACTGGGGCCATGGCCACAGGAAGGCACGGCTCTCAGATGCCACCACCAACAACCATTCAATGCAAAGGCATGCCCAGGAGGAAGGGGAACTGCTTTCCACCCAGAAACTTAATCTGGCATAGTGTGGGCTCTCCCTAAGTGGTGAGCAACTGCACCAAGGTAACTCAGTGCTGACACGATAAAACACGCGGCCAGTCATAAGCCAAACAGGCTGCCAGCTGTTTTCAAGATCACTTCTGGGCTCTCTCAGGGGAAAAACACCTCTCATATATTGCTACATTCGTGAAACAAAAGAATGTAAAATGTCTAATTTTGTATATTGGCTACATGTTGAAAGACTTTCAGAAGTGTTGGATTATATGTTGTTAAAATTAATTTTATGTTTCTTTTTTAAGGTGACTACCAAAAAAATTAAAATTACAAATGTGGCTCATATTATAATTCTCGTGAACAATGCTAACCCTTACCAAAAAAATTGAGAGACAGAAAATATTAAAAACTGTATATTTTCATTCAATAATTCCAGTTCAAGAAACTTACCCATGAGAAGGGAGAGGAGAATCATTAGGAGGGAGATCTGAATCATGACAGCTAGAGGGGTTTCCACAGAGTCAGGACAAACAGCACATGTTGCAGGAGTGTGCAAGACAGAAAAAAGGCACCAACCCCCCAACACAGACATCGGAACAGGACAGTGAAATATTATACAGAGAAAACACTACATGGGAAGAATTACTATAAGGCTCACTTTTTACTAAGGTGTGGCTATAGCTGGACAGGGAGGAATCCAACCACTGCCCAGACCGAACAAAACATTCGGACATCAGCCAACATGGCCGCACGACCTGACTTATCAGAAAATACTGTGCTTCCGTGTGTGCGCATGGAACAAAGACCCATAAAAACACCGCACCAGATGCCAAAGACAGTTCTCTCACAGTCCAGTGTTTCAGATAACTATCAGAGAAAGAAAAAGATTATTCTTCACGGGAAACAGAAGGAAGTAGGTTAAACCATTAGGCCATTCAGCTATGACCTAAATCAAATCCTCTATAATTATACAGAGGAGGTGACAAATAGATTCAAGGGACTAGATCTGATAAACAGAGAGCCTGAAGAACTATGGACAGAGGTTCATAACATGGTACAGGAGGTATGACCAAAACCATCCCAAAGAAAAAGAAATGCAAGAAAGCAAAGTGGTTGTCTGAGGAGGCCTTACCAATAGCTGAGAAAAGAAGAGAAGCAAAAGGCTAAAGAGAAAGGGAAAGATATTCCCAACTGAATGCATAGCTCCAGAGAACAGGTAGGAGAGATAAGAAAGCCTTCTTAAGCGATCAATGCAAAGAAATAGAGGGAAACAAAAGAATGGGAAAGACTAGCAATTTCTTTAAGAAAATTGGAGACACCAAGGGAACATTTCATGCAAGGATGGGCTCGATAAAGGACAAAAACGGTATGGACCTAACAGAAGCAGAAGAGATTAAGAAGAGCTGGCAAGAATACACAGAAGACCTGTACAAAAAAGCTCTTCATGACCCAGATAACCACGATGGTGTGATCACCCACCTAGAGCCAGACATCCTGGAATGCAAAGTCAAGTGGGCCTTAGGAAGCATCACTATGAACAAAGCTAGTGGAGGTGATGGAATTCCAGTTGAGCTATTTCAAATCCTGAAAGATGATGCTGTGAAAGTGCTGCACTCGATATGTCAGCAAATTTGGAAAACGCAGCAGTGGCCACAGGACTGGAAAAGGTCAGTTTTCACTCCAATCCCAAAGAAAGGCAACGCCAAAGAATGCTCAAACTACCACGCAATTGCACTCATCTCACATGCCAGCAAGATTATGCTCAAAATCCTTCAAGCTAGGCCTCAGTAGTACGTGAACCAAGAACTTCCAGATGTACAAGCTGGATTTAGAAAAGGCAGAGGAACCAAAGATCAAATTCCCAACATATGCTGGATCATAGAAAAAGTAAGGGAATTCCAAAAAAAAAATCTACTTTTGCTTCATTAACTACACTAAAGTCTTTGTGTGGATCACAAAAAACTGTGGAGAATTCTTAACGAGATGGCAAAGCCAGATCACATTACCTGCCTCCTGGGAAACCTGTAGGCAGGACAAAAAGCAACAGTTAGAACTGGACATGGAAATGGTTCCAAACTGAGAAAGGAGTACATCAAGGCTGTATACTGTCACCCAACTTATTTAACTTACATGCAGAGTACATCAGGTGAAATGCTGGGCTGCATGAAACACAAGCTGGAATCAAGATTGCTAGGAGAAATACAAATAACCTCAGATATGTAGATGATACCACTTTAATGCCAGAAAGTGAAGAAGAACTAAAGAGCCTCTTGATAAGTGTGAAAGAGAAGAGTGAAAAAGCTGGCTTAAAACTCAACATTCAAAAAATGAAGATCGTGGCATCCAGTTCCATCACTTCATGGCAAATGGAAGGGGGGAAAGTGGAAATAGTGTGAGATTTCATTTTCTTGGGCTCTGAAATCACTGCAGACAATGACTGCAGCCATGAAATTAAAAGAAGCTCCTTGGAAGAATAGCCGTGACAAACCTAGACACTTTGCTGACAAAGATCCGTCTAGTCAAAGCTATGGTTTTTCCAGTGGTCGTGTATGGATGTGAGAGTTGGACTGTAAAGAAAGCTGAGCACCGAAGAACTGATGCTTTTGAACTGTGGTGTTGGAGAAGACTCTTGAGAGTCCCTTGGACAGCAAGGAGATCCAACCAGTCCATCCCAAAGGAAATCATCCCTGAATATTCAGTGGAAGGACTGGTGCTAAAACTGAAACTCCAATACTCTGGCCACCTGATGCAAAGAGCCAACTCATTGGAAAAGACCATGATGCTGGGAAAAATTGAAGGTAGGAGGAGAAGGGGACGACAGAGGATGAGATGGCTGGATGGCATCACCAACTCTACTGACATGAGTTTAAGCAAACTCTGGGAGGTAGTAAAGAACAGGGAAGCCTGGTGTGCTGCAGTTCATGGGGTCGCAAAGAGTCAGACACGACTTATCGACTGAACAACAACAGAAGCCAAAATCTGCTTGCCACATGACCTATAACAGAACAAAAACCTAGGAAATGGTATGATAATTTTAACATCACAGTATACAATTCTAGAGATATTAAATAATCATTATGAAGATCCTTCTGATGATAATTATGAAGATGGCATAAAAAATAAAGACTAGGATTGTGGTGTCTGAATGATACCATATCACTGACATGTGTTCTAACATGTACACATGCATGCATAATCCAGAACGTGAAAGAACTATCATACCTTATGACTTGCATGTGCTTGTCATGTACACACACATGCACACACACTTAATCCAGGATATGAAGTAACCATGAAAGGAATGGAGCCGTGAGGGCGTCAGTGTTAATAACAAACACCTGATAGAATCTGCCAGTGAGGTCACCAGAGCCTGTGCTGCTTTGTGGAAAGATCTTCAACACTAACGCAACTTTTTTACTAACTTGGTCACTCAATCGGTAAAGAATGTGCCTGCACTGCAGGAGATCTGAGTTTGATCCCTGGGCTGGGAAGATCTCCTGAAGAAGGAAATGACTGCCCACTCCAGGATTCTTGCCTGGAGAATTCTATGAACACGGGAGCCTCGTGGGCTATAGTCCATGGGGTTGCAAAGAGTAGGACATGACTGAGTGACAGTATATATGTAATTATACACACACACACACACACACACACACACACACTAGACTTTCTATTTCCTCCCGAGGCAACATCACTAACATCGATCTTCCAGGAATTTCCATTTCATCTAAATCATTGATCTGTTAGCATGAAATGCTGTCATTCTATTTGTGAAAGTGGGAGCTAAAGTCCTAATCTCTATTGAATTTTCTGTGTCTCCCTCTGATTCCGTCTGCTTCTGCTTCTTGTATTTTGGAGACCTCTTCTGAGCAGCATGTTCATTTACACGTGTCCTGTCTTCCTTGCAGTGACCTGTCTTATTCCTATGATGTGTTCTCGGGCCTCTGGTCCAGCCACCCAAGCTCTGGTACAACTGTTGTTTGGTGGCTACCTTGTCCATCTTTTCACTTTAATCCATTTGAGTCTTTTAATCTAAAATGTATCTCTTATGTGCCTCCTGGAATCACCACTCACACAAACCACGTGAAAAAAGGCCTGCCAGCCTCTGCTCTCAGCGTCTCAGGATCGCACAACAGAATCCTCGTGAAGGGTCTCACCTTCCTTCTTGAGTCTCTGTCCTTCCCGTTACTCCTCACTAAGTTCTCCGCGTGCCTAGAAAGCAAATATGATCACAGTCAAACTCATTTTAAACAAAGACTTGAACATTAAAGCATTTTCATCTCAGTAAAGGCTGTTGCCAGCATTTGACATGATTAAGAATAGCTGTAGGTTGGCATATTTGCAAAGCGCGCTTTATTAGAACTATCAATCCTAAGGCCTTTTTAAAACTATTTTAACAGTCTTAGCAGTAGTACAAGATAGGACATGTCGTCAGTAGAGAGAAGAAATTTTGTGTTTTAACAAACTTCTGCTTATGTATAAATCTATACCCGTTAGGAGTTCTAGAAAATTCCTATAATTTTATTAGAGAATTAATCCCAAATGTTTTAGGTTTAATACAATATTTATATTTCCAAAAGATTTATCTTGAACTATGTTCTATTTTTATAGAACATATTTTGCAGGTTTACTTTGGACCTAAAATTAAGGTTTTCAAAATTACAACCTGATTCTCAATTTTTGGAACTTACCCTCATACCAGTTCAATACAGCGTATGTTTAAAAACATACAGAACCAAGCATAAGCTTCACTGCATTTCTAGCAGATCTGCAATACAAAATCTAGGAAACTGCACCCCAGGCTTAAGTATAACTTTGTGCAAACTTGTAGGGCAAGGCGTGTAACCTGAATCTCCCTAATCTGTGAAAAAGAATCACCAAATATTGCTGCTGCAAAGAACAAAGTAAAATCTGGAGCTCACATACAAAATGAGGATTTACACACAAACTCTAACCCTAATTTCGTAAAACCCACAAAACTGGCCTTGTCCGAGCTTCACAGTAAAGACAGGCTCCGAAAGGCCAGCCACCCCCAGGAAGAGGTGGACACAGTGGTGGGGCGGTGCCCACGCCTTGTCAGACCTGCAGACGTGGGGCAGCGGCTCTGCTGGGCATGTCTGTGCTCAGCGTCCAGGGGTCGTGACCCAGAAGCCCAAAGCCCACCTGCAGGTGCCCTGCCCCGCAAAGCGGAGACTCCCGGGAGACTGGTGCCCGGGGGGGGCTGACGTCCTGAGGCCGCACCAGCAAGTGTGTAAAAGGCAAAGCAGGATTCATAACCTATAACAAGCTCCCAGCTCCTGGAGGACCCTGAAGACACAGCTTGGAGGGTTCGTGTCTGGAGAAGCTGAAGTCTATCTGTAGTGAACCCTCACCTCCTGGACATAATCAGGCCCAAGAGGAAAAGTCCATTTTGACGCATTCTGGGAGAAGTGAGCTATAAACACAGCAATTGGCCAAAGGACACATTTCACTCACTGGCTGCCCGTGCCGTCTCTCCTCAGACTCGTACTGCGATGTCCGTACTCCCCATCCTGTCAGAAAATTCCACAGCCATTAATGAGTACAGCACAATGAATGCACCACAGTTAGTAGGCTCTGAAAAAGAAGTCATGGGCTCAAAATCTAACAACCGCATCTATGCTACAGGCACCTCTTAAAATGACTGTTTTTACCACCTGACTTAGTAAAAGGTGCTTGATGCAAGGGAGATGAATAAGGCACACTAAAATGTGGCTGTCCATCATCTCAGTAATATCACCTAAGTAAAAGAAACGCACACTTACCAATTCTACACAATATTCAGAAAATCTGACTAGATCCTTACACTGTTTAAAATGATAAAACTTTCAAACATATGCAATATGGCTGTTTCACAAATCTGCACACCTATGAAAAAAATTTAAATGCTCTTCTCTTAAATTAAGTGGATTTTTTAAAACAGAATGTAAACCAACACATGAAAGAAGGCTGTTTAAAAGGAGAGCCATCTGTTGAGTGGGCACTGCCCGGAAGCACACAGGAAAGGAGGGGCGTTAGGCTGTTCCCTGAGGAGGCCTGGGGCAGAGGGGCCGCGCCTCCCAGACAGAGGGACTCCAGGCCTGGGGAGCCAGGGGTGGGGGCAGGGGAGGCGGCCGGGTGAGAGCCAGGAAAAGCACAGAGCAGAAGGAAGCTTGGCGTGCAGGGCAGTACACAGCAAGTAGCAAACGCCTAAAAAAAGCTAACATTATTCAGACACTTTCTCTGACCAATAAATTCTACTGACCTGCATGTTCAATATTAGGTTACTTGTAAATAAATGAGGTTATGACCATGACAGAATACCAGAAGGCTATTTAATGTCAGTGTTAAAAAAGTAATTCCCAGAATAAAGAAAAAGCATAATTCCAATCTTGCATTTTTAGAAAGCTCGTTTAAGCTCGTTATGTAGAAGCAGGACTACAAACAAATACATGTGGTTGCTGCTGTTCAGTCGCTCAGTCATGTCTGACTCTTCGCGACCCCATGGGATTTTCCAGGCAAGAATGCTGGAGTGGGTTGCCATTTCCTTCCCCAAATATATGTTACAAAATGGATTAGCTCCAAATCTGAGATCACAGGTAACTGTTGTTTTATTCTTTTATTCTTCTTAATTTAAAAATCTTTCCAAAATCAATTAGAAAAAAGCATAATTAAGATGTTTAACTGGAGAACAGTCTGGCATCAGTCTATAAAATAGATTGGAACAGAAGAAACAGAATGAAATCAGTAGTGCCAAGTAGGAAAACATTGTGATTTAATGGCTATCTAGGTATAAAGAATTCTCAAGGAAATAAGTCCTGAATATTCATTGGAAGAAGTGATGCTGAAGCTGAAGCTCCAATACTTTTGTCATCTGATGCAAAGAACTGACTCATTTGAAAAGACTCTGATGCTGGGAAAGACTGAAGGCAGGAGGAGAAGGGAACGACAGAGAATGAGATGGTTGGATGGCATCACTGACTCGATGGACATGAGTTTGAGCAAACACTGGGAGTTGTTGATGGACAGGGAGGCCTGGAATGCTGCAGTCCATGGAATCGCAAAGAGTCAGACACGACTGAGTGACGGAACTGAACTGAACTGACGGAAACACAAAAAACCTCCAACAGCCAGACAGTCTTGCAAAAGAAGAATGGAACTGGAGGAATCAACCTGTCTGACTTCAGACAATACTACAAAGCTACAGTCATCAAGAAAGTATGGTACTGGCACAAAGACAGAAATATAGATCAACGGAACAAACAGAAAGTCCAGAGATAAATCCACAGAACTATGGAAACCTTATCTTTGACAAAGGAGGTAAAAATACACAATGGAGAAAAGACAATCTCTTTAACAAGTGGTGCTGGGAAAACTGGTCAACCACCTGTAGAAGAATGAAACTACAACACTTTCTAGCACCACACACAAAAGTAAACTCAGAATGGATTAAAGACCTAAACGTAAGACCAGAAACTGTAAAACTCTCAAAGGAAAGCACAAGCAGAACACTGTCTGACACAAATCACAGCAGGATCCTCTCTGACCCACCTCCCCGAGCAATGGAAATAAAAACAAAACTAAACAAATGGGACCTAATTAAACCCCAAAGCTTTTGCACAATGAAGGAAACGATAAGCGAGGTGAAAAGGCAGCCTTCACAATGGAGGAAAATAATAGTAAATGAAACAACTGACAAAGAATCAACCTCCAAAATATACAAGCGGCTCCTGCAGCTCAATTCCAGAAAAATAAATGACCCGATCAAAAAGTGGGCCAAAGAACTAAACAGACACTTCTCCAAAGAAGACATACAGATGGCTACAAACACGTGAAAAGATGCTCAACATCACTCATTATCAGAGAAATGCAGATCAAAACCACAGTGAGGTACCATCTCACACCAGTCAGAATGGCTGCCATCAAAAAGTCTACAAGCAATAAATGCTGGAGAGGGTGCGGAGAAAAGGGGACCCTCCTGCACTGTTGGTGGGAATGCAAACTAGTACAGGCACTATGGAGAACAGTGTGGAGATTCCTTAAAAAACTGGAACTAGAACTCCCATACGACCGAGCAATCCCACTGCAGGGCATACACACTGAATAAATCACAACTGAAACAGACAAATGTACCCCAGTGTTCACTGCAGCACTGTTTACTAGAGCTAGGACATAGATGGAACATAGATGTCCATTGGCAGATGAATGGATAAGAAAGCCGTAGGACATAAACACAATGAAATATTCCTCAGCTATAAAAAAGAACGCATTTGAGTCAGTTCTAATGAGGTGGGTGAAACTGGAGCCTATTATACAGAGTGAAGTGAGTCAGAAAGAAAAACAATACAGTATGTTGTATATTAATGCACACACAGCATTGTATATTAATGCATATACATAATTAACACACATTAATGTGTATTAATGCACACACATATTAATTTACATTAATGTAAATCAATGGAATTTAGAAAGACGGAAACAATGACCCCATATGCAAGACAGCACAAGAGACACAGATGTACAGAACAGGCTTTCAGACTCTGTGGGAGAAGGCGAGGGTGGGGTGATCTGAGAGAAGAGCACTGAAACATGTATAACACCATATGTGAAACAGAGGACCAGGGCAAGCTCGATGCACGAAGTAGGGCACCCAAAGCTGGTGCGGTGGGATGACCCAGAGGGATGGGATGGGGAGGGAGGTGGAAGGGGGTTCAGGAGGGGGACACATGTGCACCCATGGCTGATTCATGTTGACGTATGGCAAAAACACCACAACACTGTAAAGCAATTAGCCTCCAATTAAAATTAATTAATTTAAAATACATTAAAAAAACTCAGCTTCCTTTTTAATGTTAAATTCAAAATGTCATAATAAATTTATGAATATACGGTAAAAGTTCCTTCCACTTCACGTCTGCTGGGAGATCAGCCCTGTGCGTGCCTGGTCACGGGATGCTGCCCTGACTCCCGTCTACACGCGGTCCCCGTTTGGGAAGCAGCCTCCGCCCGCGGAGCGGGTCCCGGCGGCCGCGGGGCGAGGGCGCAGGGGGCGGCCGGTACCTTCGCCTCCCTCCGCCTGCGCTCCGCCCTGCGAGACGGCTCCTGCCTCTCCGCGGCGCCCCACGGCCTCTCCTCGCCGTCGGGGAAGCCCTCTTTGTGGCGCCGGTCTGCGTGTCTCTCTTCCCCGCCCTTGTCGGAGCACGAACCGCCTTTTTCTTTGGGACTCCTCTCCCTCTTCGCCCTCGCGCTGCTGCTTCCCCGGTCTGGCCCCCTCGGCCTCCTGCGTCGCCTTTCGCCCTCTTCTTTGTACAGCCAGTAGCTGAGGGGGTCGTCTTTGCCCTCACCATACCGCAGCTGTGGAGTCACAGGGACAGACAGACTGAGCTCGCGCGCTCGCTCCCCGCAGAGGCGGGGGACCCCCCGGGGGCAGGAGCCGGCAGGGACGGCGCCACCGACACGCACACTCACAGCGCGGCAGCCCTCCCGACCCTGCTGCTCTCCCCTCCCGGGCTCCAGGGCCCCCGACGGCGCCGTGTGAGGCGTCCAGGGGGAGACCCGCGTCCGGGAGCAGCACAGGGCGCCTCTCCTCCCGGCACGCGTCTGCCCCCACCCGCAGGGAGACCACCGGCTCTCAAGCCCCCAGGGGTGCCCGGTGACCCCGGGAGCGGGCACGCAAGGCAGTGAGCGGCTGCAAACATACAGCGGGTCGTGAGCGTCACCACGACGTCTTAACAGAACCCAAACCGCACCATCCTTCCCCTTCACTCAGGGCCTCCTCCGTCTCTGCGCCCTGTGGGTCCACCTCCACCACCCCTCTGGGGACAATCCCACTGCCCCTACCCACTGTGCTCACAGCACTGAAATATACATATATATATATATATATATATATATATATATATATAAAAACATACATATAACTATCAGACAGTTCATCTTCAAAGCACCCTCATTCCCGCACCAGACAAGTAGGCAGACATGCACAGGTAGCAACAAGTAAAAAGGCAATAGACCCCTTCACAGAATGCCCTTTGTGTCTGAATCAAATGAGCAAACATTACAAACTATGATAATGCCCACGCGCTGCTCAGGATGGGGGGAATCACACTCGGATAACGGGAACGACTACACTTGGTGTGAAGGGAACAGGTGAGAGGACACAATGTGGTCCAGCAAGTCGACTTCCAGAAATTAATCATTAGGAAATAATTATGAATAAATGCAAAAGTCTACACCTCAGGTGTCCTCATAATAAAAAAATTTTAGAGTCAAAGTAAATATCCAAGAAAGCAGATGTGTCAAGAAAACTATGACGTGTCGATATCACTGAATAATGTATTATGCAGCCATTAAAATACTATAGACAGATATGACAGCTTAGAAAAAAATGCTCAAAATGTATTCAGTTTAAACAGCTATAAAACAGTAAAAATCCAACTTAAAATTAAGTTTCCATGTGTACATCCAGACAGTCACACATGTATGAATAGACGGACATGAACCTACAGGACACACACCTGAACACGGTCAGTGGTGATCTCTAGGCGGCACCTACCTTTCCTTTCCTTCTTCTTCTTTATTGACTCTCGGAGAAACACACTTGCCTAAGGGGTCTCAGCACCTGAGCAGGGTCTCAGGCCATGGACTCTGTCACGCGCTTCACCAGAAACGCTCCCAGAGCGCCTGCCCGGGGGTCCTGGGCCCTGCAGCTGGGGCCCGGGGCCGCTCCCTGCGTACCTTTCTCTCGCGGTACCTTCTCTCCCGATCCTCGTCTCCTCGTTCGGAGTCTTCCTCTCTTTGCTCCCTCTCTTCAATTCTTGCTTTGCTTACTGCAAGAATGAAACAGAGTTTGAACATGCCCCAACTTTAACGTCCTGCCGCGGTCTCTACAGTGCACATCACAGTGGCACGTGTGAAAACGTGTTCTTTAAGACACTTTCTCCAATCTCAAGAATGGAAAGGTCTAGAATCTAAACTTAAAATGGAATAAAGGAGGAGGAAACCTGGCAAGTGTGTCAGAGGAGCCCGAGACGGGCACCAGCCCAAACACAGGCCTTCAGAGCTCCGGTCGCCGCCGGAGACTCCGGGAAGCCAAGTCTGGTCCAGTTGGGCAGGCGTTCCCTCCCCATGCTCAGCCACAGGGAAAAGTCGCCTTGGACAAACTGGGGGACTGCCCCCTCCTGCCCCCAGGTCCCCTGGAGCCCCGCCACCCAGGGCACACCGACGCAGGAGGCCCTGTGATGCGGGGGCAAGGACGGCCCACTCCACTGGCCCCGGGCGGAGGCTGGAACGCCCCCACCCCACCCTGTGATCTCTCTGCCACGGGGACCCAATAGAACCCCCTCAATCACCAGTGACGCCCGCTGCCCCGTCCAAGGGCAAAAAAACCAGACTTTCACTTTTGAATCTGCACAACACTTATGAGGCTTAAAGCTACAAAACCCCACATTTTTAAAGGTGGAGACAAAACTCAACATACAGAAATCACTGAAACAAATTTCATTCACCACAAAAGTATTCACCAAACCTGACCACTTTCTAAAAGCTTTGAGCATACGAGATCAAGGGCTTCCCTGGCGGCTCAGATGGGAAAGAATGTGCCTGCAACGTGGGAGACCTGGGTTTGATTCCTGGGTTGGGAAGGTGCCCTAGAGTAGGGCATGGCAACCCACTGGAGTCTTCTTGCCTGGAGACTCCCCATGGACAGAGGAGTCTGGCGAGCTGCTGTCCACGGGGTCGAAAAGCATCAGACACGACTGAGAGACTAAGCACACACATAAGAGACAAATCAAACAGTGGAGCCCCTGGTGGGGGTGACGGGGGCGCAGGGAGGGCCAGGCTCTGAGAGAGAGAGTGGGCGCTGGTGGGGGCGACGGGGGCGCAGGGAGGGCCAGGCTCTGAGACAGAGAGCGGGCGTCAGGTGGTTCCCAGGGTTTGTGACATAACGAAGGAAGGGAGGGTCTGGGGATCCAGGGGAGACACGGAGACAAGGGAAGGGGCAAGAAAATGACCAGGCGGGGGGGAAGGACCAACCGAGTCAGGCTGCACAGACTCTGCACAGACTCCTGAACAACCAGGTCAATGCTGCACTGATAAAACAAGACCAGGGAAACCAGAATGACCAGAAAACGAAAACGCCTTCATTATTAAAAAAATACCAAGAACATCAAAATGATAATCCTGAAGAGAGGCAATGGATGGTGAGGAGGTCACTGTTAACCCTGCGTAGAGATAGCCCACTTAACCTCACCCTGCCCGAACCTCGGGTCCCAGGGCCCGAGCCCCTGCACAGGGCAGCACAGGCCACCAGACCGTGAACTGAGGTCCTGCGTCCATCACGATGGCAGCCTGAGGATTCTGGAGCCACGATATGCTCTTCTAATACATTCCTTTTTAGTTTATGTCGGCTAGTTTGAATTTTTATAGGAAGAAGATACCATTTGTATAATAAAAAACAATGAAGATACTTAATTCCATTTGGGAAGAAAAAAGTACGTACCTCTACCTTTAGAATCTCTAGGAATTTGAACAAATACTTCAATATGGCTCAAATAAATCTGATACTTTTGAGAAATTCTTTTTATCAAAGAGCATTATTTTTTAATTTAAAACAGGGGCTGTGAATTATGGAGGTAATAAATCTATAGTGTATTTCAATAGTAAAATTCCAGCCAATAATTAAGCTGCTACTCCTTCTGTTCACTAAAGACAACCAAAAGAAATCAGCGCCAAGCGCGCACACAGGGGCACCGCAGGGCTCTGATCTCACAGCCAGAGCCTTACAAGAACCACAGGAGGCCAGCGGGCGGGGGCGCCGCCTCGGAGACACACCTGCCCGCCGGCGCTCGGGCCTGTCCGGGTCCCGGGCCCGGGCCAGCCGGCTGCGGTGCGCAGCCGCCTGCCTCGGCTCCTCGCGGCGCGCCCGGTGCTCCTGGTCCCTCTCGCGCTCCTTCCCCCGGCCACGCGGCTTCTCCGCGTCCAGCTCCCGGCGTCTCTCCTTCGGCCGGTCCCGATGCTCGTCCCGCTCCCGGCCCCCGCGGGGCTGCTCCCTGGCGGCGTGGCCGTCCCGCTCGGCGGCCCGCTCTCTGCGCTTGGCCTCGCGCTCCGGGTCCCGGGGTCGGGGCTCTCTGCCGCCTGCCAGGTCCGCTTCCGACTCCCGCGGCAGTTTCCGGTCTCTGTGCTTCTCCTCCTCCTTGGGACCAGAGGACTGAGCCGCCTACACGAGGGAAGGAGAGCGGGGGTCTGCACCGCGGGGTCACACTCAACGAAGAGCCCTAAGCAGCACTGGCTTTGGGCCTGCAGGCAGCTTGGCAGCCCTGTGACCAGCAAGGTGCTCACCTCCAGGGACACCTGAGGGTGCGGGCAAGTCAAACCTGAAGGGCCACGTGAATCCGAAAGAAAGGAAGGCAGGTTGAGGCTGTGCCTGAAAGTCTCAGGACACTGGCCGCCAGGGTCCCCTTGGAGAACAAGGACCATCGCCAAAAAGTCTCAGGAGGTGTGTGTGTGACCTCACAGCATGGCATGCGGGGTCTTAGTTCCCTGACCCAGGTTGGGACACACACCCCCTGCAGTGGAAGCTGGAGTCTTAACCGCCGGACCACCAGGGAAGTCCCTTCTCAGGAGGTCTTGATTGCAACCCTTCAGCTCCCCGCATACATGAACGCAGACCACACACACACACCAGGCCTGAGTTAGGAGCCCCAACAGGAGCCCCACTGGTGGGATGCTCGGCTGAAATGGACCAGAAGACCCCAGCCAGGACGGTTCCTGAGCAACTAACCACGTGGCTTTATCTCTGCTCAAAACGCCTCTGAAATGAGCCACATGTAAGCAAAGCCGTGCAGAGCTGAGAACCAGGTAACACTATCCAGGATTACCATCCAGGGTCCACACAGACCCAAACTCAACACTTTTTTCCCCAAATCTTTAAAATATACTACCCAAAGGTGTTTTCGGAGGTCATCTGCTTTCCAAGTATCATCTTTGGTTCTTCTCTAAAAAGAAAAGCGTAGAGTTAGAATTTAATTTTAGAGTTTAAAACATCTCGTTTTTTATGCTCCAGTGAGCTGCTTTTTCATTAGACCATTTTAGTCAATGGCAATCCTTGATATGCCAGAAATTACTGTCTGTCTATAAGAATAAAAGGTATTATAAACAGATTTTTTTTTAAGTTGCCCATAAACGATCACAGGCTACCCTATATTCCTGCTGCTTCGAGGCTCCAGTGCAGACAGCCAGCCCCACCTCCCCAGGCAGACCCGCAACGGACCCCTCGGTGGGAGGTTTGCTGTGCAGATGCCTCTTCGGGTGCTGACAGCAACAAGGCCACAACACAGGGCCCCTGCTGCGTGCCCTGGGTGATGACAGAAACCAGTCAAGGATGCTTTCCTATAGAGAACAAGATAAACCTATCCCAACTACGTCATTTGCCTTTGAGAAACTCTGCCTTAAGAGCATAAACACAGGAGGACCTGGTGTGTTTCAAATTTAAAGCAAATGGAGTGCAAATAAAAAACGAAACCACATTCATGGATCAGCCACCAAAAATCATCCTGGTGATATGTAAATGAAGAAAGCAGGGGGAAAATTCACAACAGCTCACAACACTCTAAGGAGAAATAAATAAAAAGCAACCAGGTCAAGAATCTGCCAAAGTGCAAGCAGAAAGGGCATCGTTCTCTGCTCTCGGTGGATGTAACGAAAGCAGCGCACAGTAAGACGTGGAGAGCATGGTGAGCAACAGTCAGCATCACCACAGCCTGCAGCTGCTGAACTTTAAAACATTTTCTCTCAAGTTAACTGCTCTTCAGAGAGGTTTGATACACCATCTTTCCCAAACAAACGGCCCAAAGCCGACAGAGAGTGTGCGCTGCCAGTGGAGCAGGCAGTGGAGTCCAAGACCTCTACCCACGGGGGGCACCTGCAGGAATGTGATCCAATGTGGAAAACCCACTGGATCAGGGCTCTTAATGGTTGTAATTATATTACTTACACCAATAAAGTTAAAAAAATAAAAAAGAACAAGGCAACAGATCAGCAGAGACCCCAGG
Source organism: Okapia johnstoni (assembly GCA_024291935.2). Classification (NCBI taxonomy): domain Eukaryota; kingdom Metazoa; phylum Chordata; class Mammalia; order Artiodactyla; family Giraffidae; genus Okapia; species Okapia johnstoni. The sequence goes on from CM044312.1 coordinate 308,804, forward strand.
TTTTTCCAGCTGCCTCTTCCATTTTCACCAACAAAAACCTGGCTTCAGGCCTTACTTCATCCTGAAGCTTTTCTTCCTTTCCTTTTTAAATTTCTCGTTTAAATGCTTTAAACTGTAACATGACACAGAGCTCCTCATGCCCATCACAAGCCCACCCCGCATATGCTTGGCCACTGGCTTCAGACCAGGAGCCCCTGCCTCCTGCCCTCTGCTCGGCCAGGGACCCATCCTGTGAGGCAGATAAAGGCAAATAAATTAAAACTGAGGCTCCAAGTAGGGAGGCAGTGTTTTCCCCCTTGAGAGGAATAAACCGCACCCTGAAGACAAAGGAAAACCCCAGAAGAGATGCCTGAACAGCAGAACCTCCAACCTCCTTATCTAAGTGTAACTTATACACAAACAAACCCGTCCTACTTACGTATATGTAGGTATATACATGCCCACATCACTCTTTGAGCAGCAAGACTGCACTTCTTCCCTTGGTCCAATCACACAACTTAGCTCTGCAGTGGACTCTGTGTGAACTCTGCTTATATAATCACGATATGACAACTGAAGACAAACAGACATTATAATGGAGTGATCCCAGTTCAGGCAAACAAAAGGGTGACCATTGAGGATCCGGCCTCAGACACTACCCCGCAGCATTGAGAAACTGAACTTTCTCTGAACAGCACCACACCCAAGATCACCAACAGCGATCAGAACAGCACTTACCAGCTGCAAGGACCCCAGGCAAGCCCTCATCTCCTCCCAGCTCCAGTGATAATTCTTGACAAACAACTCAAGCAGCTAAATGTAACATTGTAAATTCTTGCCTTTATAAGCCTCTCCCACTTTGCAATTGGGGAACACAGTTCAAGAGTTTGAATCTGTGTCTCCCAAGCTGCAGTCGTAACATAGGCCAAATAGACACGTTTTAACCTCAATCAAATCTCCTTTTCTACAATTTTGGTAACACAACTTTTAAAACTTCCTATAAACAAATCAGAGAAAACAAGTTACAGAATAACTTATGAAAATGTAAAGAACCGGTGCAGAAGATGACAGAAGTCAGGAAGTTGATGCGCTACCTCCTAATCGATATTACTAACGTGATAAAAGTGAATGACAGAAGACAAAAAAAAAAAGAAGGGAAATGCATGCAAACTAACTCCTCATCTTTTACGGGAATCCACAGACAAGCAGAACGAGACAGCTCATTTACTGAGTTAGTAACACCGTCCTGAGCACTTTAACGTACAGAACCTCATCCAGCCCTTCTCGTAATGCCTTGATGTATCCGTTGGGAAATGAGACACGTCGGTAAGTTTCCTAAGGTCCCACAGCGCAGCTCCGGGGCGCCTCTCGCCCCCGAGGAGGAGGCGGCCCCGGCGGGCACGGGCTTGCTCGCGTGGCGTCCGCACCCACCTTCCCGGGCTCCATCGCCGCGCGCAGGCCCCGGAGGCCGCGCTGCCCTCCAGCCGGCGAGGCCGGATAAGAGACGCTCGGGCTCCCGCACCCCCAGCCGGCGTCCTGCCTCCTAGCAACCTGCAGGCGGGGCAGCCGAGCACCGAGCGACACCGCCGGCCCAGCGTGCCCCGCGGCCGCCCCCAGCGCGCTTGCGCTTCTCCTCCTCCTAGCAACTGGTAGGCGGTGCAGCTGAGCGGCCTCCCCTAACGCGCTTGCGCCGCCCTACCTCCTAGCAACTGACAGCCTGGGCAGTAGAGCACCGAGCGACGGCCGGCCCGGCGAGCCCCGCGGCCGCCCCAGCGCGCCTGCGCCCTCCTGTCTCCTAGCAACCGACCGGCAGGACCGCGAAGCCCTGAGCGACTGACGGGCCAGATTCCCGTGGGGCCCGAGCAGGGGAAAGGGGTGCGGGGCAGGGCCGAGCGCGGCCGGAGCTCGGCCCAGCGGCTCTTTGGGCGGGGACGCAGCGGGCAGAACGGGAGCTGCTGCAGGGAAACGGGCAAACCCGCCTTTTGAAGCGGAGCGGAACCCAGCCTCGGTCCGGGCGGGCGGCGGAGGGCGCTGTCCTTCCGCGGAGCCTCGCGCTGCTCGAGTTCCTCCGCCCGTCGTTGCCCTTTGACTCCGTGCGGGGTTGGGAGGAATCACAGGGTGTCTGAAAAAGTAATTGTTGAAAGACTCAACTTTTACACAAAGCTGGAGACAAGGGGGCTGAGATATTAAGGCTCTAGTCTGCATCTCACGTTTATAATAGTTTATCACAACTATTTTAAGGTTAACATAACAGCCATCCTTAAGCAAGCAAGACTGGAGAGGGATGGGTCCTACTCACGTGATGCACATTGTAACTGACATTCAGCCCTGACTCTGCGAAGTGTTTCGCGTCAGTTTAGCCTGCAAGTGTTGCTTAGAAGAGATTTCACTTACCGGTAGAGAGAGAGAAGTCGCTCAGTCGTGTCCTACTCTTTGCGACCCCATGGACTGTAGCCCACCAGGCTCCTCTGTCCGTGGGATTTTCCAGGCAACAGTACTGGAGTGGGGTGCCATTTCCTTCTCCTGAGGATCTTCCCGACCCAGGGATCGAACCCAGGTCTCCCGCATTGCGGGCAGACGCTGTATTGTCTGAGCCACCAGGGAAGCCACGGTAGAGAGAGAGAGGACTCAAATCTTGTGCTAAGGAGCACATCCGTGAGCGTGTTATTAGGGGATCTGTACTTTTGATGTCTTTTTCCCTTTTCATACTGTTCATGGGGTTCTCAGGACAAGAATACTGGAGTGGTTTGCCATTCCCTCCTCCAGTGGACCATGTATTGTGTTGTCAGAACTTTTTACTATGACCCATTCATCTTGGGTGGCCTTGCACAGCATGGCTTATAACTTCGTTGAATTACCTAAGCCCCTTCCCCAGGACAAGGACTGTGGTCCATGAAGGGACCATAAAGAAGGCTGAACACCAAATAATTGATGCTTTTGAACTGTGGTGTTGGAGAAGACTCTTGAGAGTCCCTTGGACTGCAAGGAGATCAAACCAGTCAATCCTAAAGAAATCAACCCTGAATACATTGAAAGGACTGATGCTGAAGCTCCAGTACTTTGGCCACCTGATGGGAAGAGCCAACTCATTGGAAAAGACCCTGATGCTGGGAAAGATTGAAGGCAAAAGAAGAGTGTGGCAGAGGATGAGATGGTTGGATGGCATCACTGACTCCATGGACTTGAATTTGAGCAAACTCTGAGAGATAGTGAAGGACTGGGAAGCCTGGTGTGCTGCCGTCATGGGATCACAAACAGTTGGACGTGACTTAGCAACTGAACAACTTTTGATGTCATGGTTTTGCTGTAGATATGAAATTTTGCGGACGTTGTGTTTTTGAGTCACATACTGTTATGGTTTATGGATCTACTTCCCTCTGGATATAAAGGCCATTTTCTTGGCTGCTTGCCTCAGAGGAATTAGTATCAGATCCAGTTGGCCTTTTATATTTAATTGTTCTCTGGTTTTGAACTTTCCAGTACTATCTTTTTCACTTTCACTACAGCATTTAGGAAGAACCAAACAGGAAACAAGAATAGAAAAGGTAGTTTCAGTGATAGCTATGATTTACTTAGGGACTGCTCTGAAGGAGGCATCAAACTGAAAATTGCCCCTTGGTAATTCATTTAATCCTCCTAGCGTTCCTGTGAGATAGGCATGTTACTGTTTTCCAGAGGATGAGCCTGAGGGCCGGAAAGATTAATTTAGTTGCCTGAGCTCAAAGCTAGGCTGGTGGATGATCTGACAGCAAAGTTGGTTCTCTTAACCACTGGGTCAGTCTCTGTCAGCTGAGAAAGCAGCTGAAACTGGAAAGGCTTCAGCCTTGACGTGAGGGTAAGGCGGCCAGCTACAGCGGCAGATACAGTCGTGGACACGCCCACTGCGTGATGACCTGGGCTCGGCCCTGGAACTCCTCTCTCCCCTCCCGAGAGGAGTCACACACTCCTGTCAAGATCACTGTGTCTTAACTCTCTTCTTCCTCTTTTCCCTCTCCAGCCCTGACCAACCCATTGTCCACTGCAGCCAGCAATCCAACAGGTGACGCACTTCAACTCCCTGCTTCTGACTCCTGGCTCTCACCCAGTTGCACTCTTGGTCACCAAGCAGACTGACTTAGGGTTCCCCAGATGCACCATATTCACAGGTCTTTGCAAGTGCTATCTCCCCTCTCTCACCGTCCCCACCATATGTGCCAAATAAATGTCCATAGAGGAAGTTAGAACAGTTTTTCTCTCCTTAGACCTCTGAATTCTTTTCTAAACAATTCATTTGCCAACCACATTTTATCTTGTGATAGTTCTTCTATCACTTTATTCACTAGATGATGCTCTAGTTCATTTGATGACATGGGAACTCATAGAATCCTGAAGATACATAAATAAAACACTGCCTGGGAGACATCCCTGGTGGTCCAGAGGCTAAGACTCTGCACTTCCAATGCAGGGGACCTGGGTTCCATCAGGGCACTAGATCCCACATGTAACAACAAGATCAAAGATCCTGCTCACCACGGTTAGGACCTGGCACAGCCAAATAAATAATGTTTCTTAAAAACGCTGCCTGGACCTCCAGTTGCTCATAATTGCAAACAATAATTAAACAACATGAAAGTGTAAGAGCTACTCATAAAAATGCAGTGACTGAGGAAATGTGCCTGCAGGAAAGGAATGAGTTTGGGAAGGGCATCCTTTCAGGCAGAGACCCACAGAGAACATCTTAGGCAAAAACAAATGTGGGTACACATGCAGAGGAAGGGAGGGAAGAGTTTGGAGGGTTTAGGAGATGTAATAATTTATCTATAGCAGTGCTGTCCAATAGAAATAGAATATGAGCCACAGGGTCATTATATATTATCTAGTAGCCACATTTTACAAAGTGAAAAACAGATGAAATCAAATGCAGTGTTTAACCAAGTATATACCAAATGTTATCATTTGGTCATAGAGAATATATTTAAAATTTTGAGTTGTTTTCTACTTTTTTCATACTGTCCTTGAAATCCAGTGTGTTTTTATCCTGACAGCACACCTCGGTTCAGACTGGCCCCATTTCCTGGGCTCACAACCCCAGGCGGCCAATGGCTTCCACTCCGGGCAGTGCAGGTCTGGAGCACAGGGTGTGTGAGTAGGGGCAGGGGACATGCCATGGGGGGGTGGTAGGAGATGAGACTGGGTCGGGGGGGGGGGGGGGCAATTTGTCAAGGGCCTTGGAAGGTTTGAGGTAAAGATTGAAAGTATTAGATTAGGCAGTAATCCGTCCTTAACATGGGAAGAGAACGCGGCAGCTGAAGACTGGGCCGGTAGAGAACTCCTCACGCCCAGAGACCAGGTGGTGGCTTGGCCTTCGTACAGGCCGCTTCTCTGCCTGGACCCTGCAACTTCACCTCTGCTCCATCTGTGTCTGATTCCTCTGCCACAGTCCCCCATATCCTTGTCCCTGCAATTTAAAAATGTATGTTCTGGACTCCCCTGGCAGTCCAGTGGTTAAGGCTCAGAGCTTCCACTGTCGGGGGGTGTGGGAAATGAGATTCTTCATGCCACGCAGTGCAGCCAAAAAATAAATAACAATAGGAATGTATGTTCAGCTCTGGCAGGTTGTGGTAAAAACGAAACTTTTTTTCCCACAGTAATAACTTTGTTACAGAAGTCACATCACAATAGTGTCACTGAGGTGTGTGGATGTGAAACTTGCCTGCAGTGTTAACTAAGGGCTGGTGAGAAGTCTGAGTTCAGGTCACTAGTAGAGTGTTTTACCACCTGCATAGAAGCAGGATCACAGGGCCGAACAAGTAATTCTATGAAGTACTGAGTGTCTGTACGTGCAAAGGTGAGCAGCCAATAAACGTGAGTTACTGACATTTTCTTTATTGCTCTTTTTTTTTTAGGTTCAATCTAGTTTATTTGACTGGAAATTTTGATTTCATTTTTTTTCCAACCTGGAAATTAATCAGAGAGGAAGCTTCCCTGCAGGAAGCAGAGTTGTTCACTCGCCAAGTCCAACCCTTTGCGACTCCATGGACTGCAGCACGCCAGGAAGCAGAGTAGCCAGCAGCAAAAGTCAACCCCCACAGGCTGAGGATCAGGGCTCAGGCTATGCAAGGATTATGAGAGCAGTTTGGACATCCCTGACTGCTGTCTCCCAATTCAAGCTTTGCACTCTGGGCTCTGTAAACAGCATCCTTCCACATACTGATTCTTACCTACCTCCCTGAGCTACGGAGACTTAGTGATGCCAGCACTTGTGTCTTGGACAAGAAAGAAGCCTTGTAGCCTTTCCACCCATCTTTGTCACTGTGATGGGCTCTTGTAACTGCAAGGCCGACACCCTGGAGAATGAGTACCATGAGGCTCTGTTGTGATCACCGACCTGATGGACATGAGTCTGAGCAAGCTCCTGGAGCTGGTGATGGACAGGAAAGCCTGGCATGCTGTGGTCCACGGGGTCGCAGAGTTGAACCCGACTGAGCGACTGAGCTGAACTGAGGCTCTGTTGTTGTTCAGTTGCTAAGTCCTGTGACTCTTTTGCGACCCCATGGACTGTAGCCCGCCAGGCTCCTCTGTCCATGGGATTCTCCAGGCAAAAATATTGGAGTGGGTTGCCATTTCCTTTTCGAGGGTATTGTTGCTCTTATAGACTAGTGCCTAAACCATAAGCATTTAGAAATAAAAATGGGTGCAGTACCAAAATTATAGCCTTCCTTTGTAAATTCATAAATCATCTGCTACCATAGGAAACCAGGCTTCCCTGCTGGCTTAGTGGTAAAGAACCCACCTGCCAATCCAGGAGACTCAGGTTCGATCCATGGTCTGGGAAGATCCCTGGAGAAGGAAATGGCAACCCACTCCAGTATTCTTGCCTGGAGAATCCCATGGACAGAGGAGCCTGGCGGGCCACAGTCCCTGGGGTCACAGAGACTTGGACACGACTGAACAGCAGCAACCATATGAAACCATAATTGGAACCCCTGTTGCGATTTCAGATGGCCCATCAGCACCCCTTTCTTCTCTCAGTCCACAGAGACCATAGTGGCAGAACCCTAAATGTCCCTCAACTCCGTGGTCCCCTCTCCGTGAGAATGTGATGGGATTTCACACCCAAGACTAGCTTACTAATCAGCTAAGTCAAAAAGGAGATTGCCCTGAGTGGGCCTAACAGCAAAGGAGGTGACACTTCAGAGAGACACTCCTGCTGTCCTGAGAAGATAAAGCGGGCTGCCACACGGGGAGGGGCAACATGGAGGGAGCCCAGGGATAGCCCTGACTGTCAGCCCCACAGATCAGGACCTGCGTCCTAGAGCCGCAATGAACTTGGAGAGGATCTCAGGTGAGGCTCTCCAAGAGGACTCAGCTAACACTTGACTTGCCTTTCTAGACCTGAGCAGAGGGCCCAGAGAGGTCATGCAAACACCATCTTCATTACTGGTAAACACTGAAATACGGCCTGTGACTCGATACACGGCTTCAGTTGGGGGTTCTAAAGTGTACTGCCTAATTCAGCCTTCCCCATGAACACCAGGGCTCCCCTCACAGGCACAGAGCTGCCTCGGGGCTCCTGAGGGCTGAGCTATAATCACTAGATAAATTTCATCATGGAGACAAGCATAAAGTATAGACAAGACTAACTCACTACAACAAAAGGCTTCTCAGAAGTGGAGACATACAAATCAGGTTTTGAAAGATGCATGGGAGTTTTGCATAAAGACAGAAGGAAAAAGTCCAGACACAGAGAACAGTGGTGCAGGTGCAAAGGCTTGGAGAGACAGAGACCCAACAGTGAGGTTTGGCGAGAGCACGTGGGGAGCAACCTGCCGGTGCAGGGTGCAGACCCTGGGTGGGGGGTGAGGCGAGATGCAGGTCAGACTGAAGAGCTCTGCTTGCTCTGAAGAAGGTCTTTAACTTCACAGGAGAAGAAAAGGAAACAGTTTATAAGCAGGGGAGAGATTCAATAAAACTTGCTCTTTAAATTGGCCAGGCAGATTCTTTACCATCTGAGCCACAAGGGAAGCCCAAGAGTTCAGGAGTGGATAGCCTATCCAATCTCCAGGGGAACTTCCAGACCCAGGAATCGAACTGGGGTCTCCTGCATTGCAGGCACATTCTTTACCAGCTGAGCTACCAGCTGAGCTTACCTATCATCTTTTTCTGAGTCATCTGACAAAGGGTCTCAGATATGATTACTCATCACCCTGAAATACTCCAGTGCCTATTTCCCCCAAATAACGACAGCCTCTGCTCCACAGCCCTCTCACTCAAGAAGTAAAGATTGATACAACTCTACTATCTAATCCACAAACTGTCCCCAGAGTATTTCCTTTGTGGCCCAGATCCCACTCTGGAGCATACACTGCAAGGAGTTGTGTTTTTTCAGTCTCCCTGGATCTGAGATAATTATAGTTTCTCAGTAGAAAAAAGGGCCCCTGAACACCCCATCTGTGTGGTGAGCCCCCAGGCCACACTTGGACCAAGCTTTCCGGCAGAAACTCCCCAGGCATGCCGCTGTGCTCCTCTCTGCTTGTGGAGTCAGGATGCAAAATTCCACCCTGGCCCCCACCCCAACTAGGTCACATCTGCCAGTTTTTCCCTTTGAGATGGAAGAGTACCTTGTGACAGGTATTAAGGCCTCCACCTACCATCCTTGGCCTCCACTGATAACTCACTCCAGCCCCATGATGACTGCTAAATGGTGATTTTTCAGTTTTCATCACTCCCAATTATTTATTTCTACACATTCAACACTCACTTGTCTACCTATCTTGGTATGGACTCATGGGTTCCTGTTTTACTCATTGGATGGTAATCTGTCAACATCATTTTTGACTTTGCTGCTCAAATTCAGTTCAGTTCAGTAGCTCAGTCGTGTCCAAGTCTTTGCGACCCCATGGACTGCAGCACACCAGGCCTCCCTGTCCATCACCAACTCCTGGAGTTTACTCAAACTCATGTCCATCGAGTCGGTGATGCCATCCAGCCATCTCATCCTCTGTTGTCCCCTTCTCCTCCTGCCCCCAATCCTTCCCAGCATCAGGGTCTTTTCCAATGAGTCAACTCTCCGCATGAGATGGCCAAAGTATTGGAGTTTCAGCTTCAACATCAGTCCTTCCAATGAACACCCAGGATTGATCTCTTTTAGGATGGATTGATTGGATCACCTTGCAGTCCAAGGGACTCTCAAGAGTCTTCTCCAACACCACAGTTCAAAAGCATCAATTCTTCGGTGCTCAACTTTCTTTATAGTCCAACTCTCACATCCATACATGACTACTGGAAAAACCATAGCTTTGACCAGATGGGCCTTTGTTGGCAAAGTAATGTCTCTGCTTTTTAATATGCTGTCTAGGTTGGTCATAACTTTTCTTCCAAGGAGTAAGCGACTTTTAATTTCATGACTGAAGTCACCATCTGCAGTGATTTTGGAGCCCCCCAAAATAAATTCTGTCACTGTTTCTCTATGTATTTGCCAAATTACTCAGATTTAATCAATGGGCACCCTTCCCATTGCCTCCCATATGTCCTTTGATATCATTCGATTCTTTGATAATTTTCTTACTTTTTGGCACAACAAAGAATTTCAGGCTCAATGAAGTACTTTCACTTCTCCAGCCCTGAAGTCAACTATTTCTCAAAAGATCTCTAGTTCCTTTTACTGGAGAATGGTATTCAGGAGCAAGATCTGCGAAGTATGCATATGGTCTGTACACTCACATCACACTCCCTCCAATGCCAATCCGACACCTCAGGGCTCTTCCCAGCCTCCCCTTTTCCCGTGCTGTGAAGATCAACAGCAGGGAAGCTGGCTTGCAATATCCAGTGTACGTGTCTCTTCACCGGTATATCCAGGCTGACTAGTCACTAGTGCTAGGCCCACCACTGTCCCTTCTGTGCTGGGGAGCAGAGGCCTCTAGAGAGCTTTTAAAGAGAGAAAGATTAAAGGGATATCAATCAGTTAAGACACTGTTGTAATAATCTAGGTGAGCCAATGAGGACCAAGCTTTTTCTGATTCTTCTAGTTGCACAGCAAAGAGATTGACTTGGCGACTCAGATAAAGAATGCATGATTGTGTCACCAGAGAAGCATCTCAGAGACACAGGAATAGCAGTCTTGAATAGTTTGGGTAAAACGAGTCTGGTTGGTAGAGTCAGCTAAAACTTGTCGTCCGCTATCTGCCTCTACAAGGATGAGGTCACTGGCCTCTACAGTCGCTGCCCTTCCACACCTCTGAAAGGAGTTCAGGGCAGAGACCAGGAATGAGGGAGGCCCTCTGTGCTCTGGGGAAACTGGCAGAACAGGCTTTTAGGCAGTTCAATATGTTCAGGAGATTTTATGAGCTCAGTTTCTTGCATCCTGTCATAGCTTAGAAAAGCACTACGATCATTAACAGAGACGTCTGCTCCTTGTGACTAGTGGCAAACCTTCTGCCAAAACGTGTCCCTGACTTCATGCACCTCCTTCACCAAAATCACACATACACTACACCCCACCCCGACCCCAACCAGCTCTTTGGAACAGTTCCTCAGAACTATCTGACAGGCTGTCTTCTGAACTATGGTCCTCATTTTTCCCCAAATAAAACTTCACTCACAAGTCTCGCTCTGTGTATTTATTCAGTCGACAGCATGAAAGGGAGGCCGACTGTGCCCCTCCCCTCTGCAGTGAAGCTGGTGTAGAGGTGCAGGGAATGAGCTAGGACACAAAGCAGGGAAAGGTTCATTAAGGCCCAGTCCTCCACCAGAGGGGATCTAAACCAAAGCAGAACGGCTTGAACTTACAGAGAAGGCAGCACTTTGCTCTGAAACTAGACAGGATGAATGCAGAGGTTGAACTTCTACAGTTCTGCACTGGAACACTCACGATCATGCTCTTCTTTCCTCTGAAAACTGTCTGCCCCAAAGGTAAGGAAAGAGGCACCATGAAGAGGTCACAGGAGACTGGGATGTAGAGTAACATGCTATCAAAGACTTAAGAGCTGGGCTGGATTTGCCGACAGGCTCAGTGCAAAAGGAGATGGTTCCGCCTTGCTGGGACGGGGCCAGAAGTTCAGTGGGGTCACAAAGGCAGCAAAGAGGCTAGAGACTGATGAGTGCACAGAGTATTTTATTAGGTTGGTGCAAACATAATTTCAGTTTCAGGCCATGAATTTTAAATCATAACTAGGCTCAAACACATCTTTATTAATCAAAATAGGAACCATTACAATCAACACATCTTTCCCAATGAGAAATAAGTTTGCTTATTCCTCTAGCATAAAAATCCATGCTTTGGGATTTGATGAACTCTTGGAAAGCATTTCCTGCCTCCTGCTGGTTGTGGAATCATTTTCCCTGCAACAAGTTGTCAAGATGCTTGAAAAAGTGGTAGTTGATTGGCGACAGTCAGGTGACTATGGCAGATGAGGCAGAACTTCATAGCCCAATTCATTCAACTTTGGTTGGTTGTACAACATGTAGTTGGGCATTGTCACAGACAATTAGGCCCTTTCTGTTGACCAATGCCAGTGCTGCAGTTTTCAGTGCATCTCATCCATTTGCTGAGCATTCCTCTCAGATGTAATGATTTTACTGGGATTCACAAAGCTGTAGTGGATCAGATGGGTAAGAGACGACCAGTGACCATGACCTTTTATTGGTGCAAGTTTGACTTTGGGAAGTGCTTTGGAGCCTCCTCTCGGTCCAACCACTGAGCTGGTCATCGTCAGTTGTTGTATAAAATCTACTTTTCTTCACACGTCACAATCCAATCATGAAATGGTTCATTGTTGTTGCACAGAATAAGAAAATATGACAGTTCAAAACGACTTATTTGATTTTCGGTCAGCTCATGAGGCACCCACTTATGGAGCTTTTTCACCTTTCCAATTTACTTCAAATGCCCAACAACTGTAGAATGGTCAATGCTGAGTTCTTCAGCAACTTCTTGTGTAGTTGTAAGAGGATTAGCTTCTATGACCCTCTCAATTGGTCACTGTCAACTTCAGATGGCAGGCCACTACACTCCTCATCAAGGCTCTCATCTCCTTTGCAAAACTTCTTGAACCTCCACTGCACTGAACATTCATTAGCAATTCCTGAGCCAAATGCATGATGTTGCAAGTTGTCTCTGCTGCTTCACAACCCATTTTGAATCTGAATAATAGAATTGCTCAAATTTGCTTTTTAATATCATTTTCCAAGTTTTAAATAAATATAAAATATAAAGTAGTAAGCCATTAGCAAAAAATATAAAAGCAAGAAATTCACATTAAAATGATGTATAACATAACCACATTTATTTAAGAATGTACTCCAGTATCAAACAGCAAAGTTCAACAATGCAAAACTGCAATTACTTTTGCACCAACTTAATACATCCCTAGGCCCCCAGGAAGCTTCCATAAGCCTCTTATCTTTATCTGTCAGAGGGCAGACAGAATGAAAATCACAATCACAGAAAACTAACCAAACTGATCACACAGATCACAGCCTTGTCTAACTCAATGAAACTATGAGTCATGTCATGTAAGGCCACCCAAAATGGACGGGTCATGGTGGAGAGTTCTGACAAAATGTAGTCCTCTGGAGAAAGGAATGGCAAATCACTTCAGCATTCTTGCCTTGAGAACTCCATGAATAGTATGAAAAGGCAAAAAGATAGGACACTGAAAGACGAAGTCCCCAGGTCGGTAGGTGCCCAACATGCTACTGGAGAGTGGAGAAATAGCTCCTGAAGGAATGATGAGGTTGATCTAAATCAGAAACAATGTCCAGTTGTGGATGTGACTGGTGATGGAAGTAAAGGCTGATGCTGTAAAGAAGAATATTGCATAGGAACCTGGAATGGTAGGTCCATGAATCAAGGTAAATTGGAAGTTGTCAAACAGGAGATGGCAAGAGTGAACATTGAAATTTTAGGAATTAGTGATCTAAAATGGACTGGAATGGGCAAATTTAATTCAGATGATCATTATATCTACTACTGTGGGCAAGAATCCCTTAGAAGAAATGGAGTAGCTCTCAGTCAACACAACAGTCTGAAATGCAGTAGTTGGGTGCAATCTCAAAAACGACAGAATGATCTATGTTCATTTCCCAGGTAAATCATTCAGTATCACAGTAATCCAAGACTATGTCCAAATCACTGATGCTAAAGAAGCTGAAGTTGAAAAGTTCTATGAAGACCTACAAGACCTTCTAGAACTAACACCCAAAAAAGATGTTCTTTTCATCATATGGGACTGGAATGCAAAAGTGGAAGTCAAGAGATACCTGGAGTAGCAGCAAGTTTGGCCTTGGAGTACAAAATGAAGTAGGGTAAAGGCCAAGAGAACACACTGGTCATAGCAAACACCCTCTTGCAACAACACAAGAGACGACTCTACACATGGATATCACCAGATGGAAAATACCGAAATCAGATTGATTATATTCTTTGCAGCTGAAGATGGAGAAGCTCTATACAGACAGCAAAAACAAGACCAGGAGCTGACTGTGGCTCAGATCGTGAACTCCTTATTGCCAAATTCAGGCTTAAATTGAAGAAAGTAGGGAAAACCACCAGCACCATAACCGTTCAGGTATGACCTAAATCAAATCCCTTACAATTATACAGTGGAAATGACAAACAGATTCAAGGGACTAGATCTGATAGGCAGAGTGCCTGAAGAACTATGTATGGAGGTTTGTGACAGGAGGCAGTGATCAAGAACATAACCAAGAAAAAGAAATGCAAAAAGGCAAAATGATTGTCTGAGGAGGCCTTACAAATAGCTGAGAAGAGAGGCAAAAGGCACAGGAGAAAAGGAAAAATATTCCCATCTGAATGCAGAGTTCCAAAGAATAGTAAGGAGAGATGAGAAACCCTTGTTATCAATGCAAATAGAGGAAAACAATAGAATGGGAAAGACTAGAGCTCTCTTCAAGAAATACACAACGTTGACGAACTCCTTTCCCAATTTGGAACCAGTCCATTGTCCCGTGTCCAGTTCTAACTGTTGCTTCTTGACCTCTATACAGGTTTCTCAGTAGGCAGGTAAGGTGGTCTGGTATTCCCATGTCTTTAAGAATTTTCCACAGGTTGTTGTGATCCACGGTAGGATCACAACAAATTTTCTCTTCAAGAAAGTTGGAGATATGAAGGGAACATTTCATGCAAAAATGGGCACAATAAATGACAGAAATGGTATGGACCTAACAGAAGCAGATGATATTAAGAAGAGGTGGCAAGAATACACAGAAGACCTGTACAAAAAAGATCTTCATGACAAAGATAACCACGACGTGTGATCACTCACCTAGAGCCAGACATCCTGGAGTGTGAAATCAAGTGGGCCTTAGGAAGCATTACTACGAACAAAGCTAGTGGAGGTGATGGAACTCCCGTTGAGCTATCTCTAATCCTAAAAGATGATGCTGTGAAAGTGCTGCACTCAATATGCCAGCAAATTTGGAAAGTTCAGGAGTGGCCACAGGACTGGAAAAGGTCAGTTTTCATTCTAATCTCAAAGAAGGGCAGTGCCAAAGAAGGTACACCTTACCGTGGATCACAACAAACTGTGGAAAATTCTTAAAGACACAGGAATACGGGACCACCTGACCTGCCTCCTGAGAAACCTGTATACAGGTCAAGAAGCAGCAGTTAGAACTGGACACGGGACAATGGACTGGTTCCAAATTGGGAAAGGAGTTGTCAAGGTTGTATATTGTCACCCTGCTTATTTAACTTATATGCAGAGTACATTGTGCAAAATGCTGGGCTGGCTGAATTACAAGCTGGAATCAAGAATGCTGGAGAAATACCAATAACCTCAGATATCCAAACGACACCACCCTTATGGCAGAAAGTGAAGAAGAACTAAAGAGCCTCTTGATGAAAATGAAAGAGGAGAGTGAAAAAGTTGGCTTAAAACTCAACATTTAAAAAGCTAAGATCATGGCATCTGGTCCCAATACTTCATGGCAAATAATGGGGAAACAATGGAAACAGTGACAGATTTTATTTTCTTGAGCTCCAGAATCACTGCAGATGGTGACTGCAAATCATGAAATTAAAAGATGTTTGCTCCTTGAAAAAAACGTATGACAAACCTAGACAGCATATTAAGAACCAGAGACATTACTTTGTAACAAAGGTCCATATAGTCAGAGCTATGGTTTTTCCAGTAGTTATGTATGGATGTGAGAGTTGAACCATAAAGAAGGCTGAGCACCAAGGAATCGATGCTTTTGAACTGTGGTGTTGGAGAAGACTCTTGAGAGTCCCTTGGAGAGCAAGGAGATCAAACCAGTCAACCCTAAAGGAAATCAGTCCTGAATACTCACTGGAAGGACTGATGCTAAAGTCCAATACTTTGGCCGCCTGTTTCGAAGAGTCGACTCATCAGTAAAGACTAATGGTGGGAAAGACTGAAGGCAGGAGGAGAAGGGGATGACAGAGGATGAGATGGTTGGATAGCATTATTGACTCAACAGACATTAGTTTGAGCAAGCTCCAGGAGATGCTGAAGGACAGGGAAGCCTGGCGTGCTGCAGTTCATGGGGTCACAAAGAGTCGGACACAACTGAGGGACTGAACAACAACAAGGCCCCCAGGTCAAAGGCTTTATCACAGACATGTGGGATTTCTCATGTGGATCGTGTTCATCCAAATTTTTATCTATAGGATATGATTCTACAGGTTTTTAGAGGAAATATCACAAGACAGAAAGGCTCATGCTTCTTCCTAGTTTAACAAGGCAATTACTTGAAGTTGTAACTTGGCCTTGAGTGACAGGTGGCCTTCCAGCTTTAAGCTGCTGCCTAGCAAAAGGGATGAGACTCACCCTTTTACGTATCTAAAACTTACATGATGTAATTTGGAGAAGAGAAAGAAAAAAAACACTCCTTCCCTTTCTTGTGGTTTAGTGCCCTTGCTTAATGTTGTGTGTTCAAGACCCTAGAGCAATGTTATGAGATTATATATTTACATATATCTCCATAGCCACACACACACACACACTTATGTATACCTACTACATACAGACTCACAGATGAGGGGAGGGAGTATCCTTCATTCACTCAGGACTTGCTGTGCCAGGTACTGCGCTAGCCTGAAAATACGATGATCAACAAAATAAATATGGTTCCTGCCCGTACCAACTTAAAGCCTCAGTTCAGTTCAGCTCACTCAGTGTCTGACTCTTTGCGACCCCATGGACTGCAGCACACCAGGCTTCCCTGTCCATCACCAACTCCCAGAGTTTACTCAAACTCATGTTCATTGAGTCGGTGATGCCATCCAACCATCTCATCCTCTGTCAGCCCCTTCTCCTCCCACCGTCAATCTTTCCCATCATCAGGGTCTTTTCAAATGAGTCAGTTCTTCACATCAGGTGGCCAAAGTATTGGAGTTTCAGCTTCAGCATCAGTCCTTCCAATGAATATTCCTTTAGGATGTGAACTGGTTGGATCTCCTTGAAGTCCAAGAAACTCTCAAAGAGTCTTCTCCAACACCACAGTTCATAAGAATCAATTCTTCAGCACTCAGCTTTCTTTACAGTCCAACTCTCACATCCAAGCATGATTACTGAGAAAACCATAGCTTTGACTAGATGGACCTTAGTTGGCAAAGTAATGTCTCTGCTTTTTAATATGCTGTCTAGGTTGGTCAGAGCTTTTCTTCCAAGGAGCAAGCATCTTTTAATTTAGTGGCTGCAGTCACCACCTGCAGTGATTTCGGAGCCCCCCCAAAATAAAGTCTGTCACTGTTTCCATTGTTTCCCCATCTATTAGTCCTGAAGTGATGGGAGCAGATGACATCTTAGTTTTCTGAATGTTGAGGCCTCTTTCACTTTCATCAAGAGGCTCTTTAGTTCTTCTTCACTTTCTGCCATAACGGTGGTGTCATCTGCATATCTGAGGTTATTGTTATTTCTCTTGGCAACTTTGATTCCAGCTTGTGCTTCATCCAGCCTGGAATTTCTCATGATGTACTCTGCATATAAGTTAAATAAGCAGGGTGACAATATACAGCCCTGACGCACTCCTTTCCTGATTTGGAACCAGTCGTTGTTCCATGTCTGGTTCTAACTGGTGCTTCTTGACCTGCAGATTTCTCAGGAGGCAGGTAAGGTGATCTGGTATTCCCATGTCTTTAAGAATTTTCCACAGTTTGTTGTGATCCACACAGAGAAAAGCTTTGGCATACTCAATAAAGCAGTAGATGTTTTTCTGGAACTCTCTTGCTTTTTCTATGATCCAGCGGATGTTGGCAATTTGATCTCTGGTTCCTCTGCCTTTTCTAAAACCAGCTTGAACATCTGGAAGTTCACACACTATTGAACGCTGGCTTGGAGAATTTTCAGCATTACTTTGCTAGTGTGTGAGATGAGCGCAATTGTGCAGTAGTTTGAGCATTCTTTGGCATTGCCTTTCTTTGGAAGTAAAATGAAAACTGACCTTTTCCAGTCCTATGGTCACTGCTGAGTTTTCCAAATTTGCTGGCAAATTGAGTGCAGCACTTTCACAGCATCATCTTTTAAGGTCTGAAATAGCTCAACTGCAATTTAAAGCCTGGTTGAATCATTGCTGAGACTTTGTCAAAGTTACCATATCATGCAAGTGCTTCCTGTCCCATCCCCCTTAAAAAGCTCATGTGAGCAGCAAAGCTTTCACTGGTTTCGTTTTACAGGGCTGTGACTGCAGGTGTCTTCAGCTGGTGGTCCTCTTCATGTTACTTACCTGTGTGCACAGCAAAGTGGTCTATGTAGCACCACTGTTCTGTCCTGAAAATGGGCTTCTGCCTCCCTCCCTCTCCCAATTACTGAATAGTTTTCAAATACTCCAGAATCGCTACAATATGGCAGGGAAGGGCCATATAACATGAACACACCCACCAAGAGCTTCAAAACATGTTAGCATGATCTATTTCTCTCCAATAGGCCCTGTCCCTCCTAAAGGTGATAATTCAAGGCTGCCAGTAATTGAATTAAAATATCCTTCGAACCCACTGGATGTGCTTTAAAAACTTACTTAGGTTGTCCTCTGCAACTGTTTGGCTTTAAGGAGACTAGAGTGCAAATATAATTACCCTGATTGAGTTTAAGGGGAAACACAGCGATCAAGAGCGGTTTGGCCTTCTAGAGAAGGGACTCAGGAACCGCGGGCGCCCGTCGGACATCATGCTGAGGGCGAGCGCCGGGGCCCCGCGGTTCCGCGGGCGAGGACAAGTCCCGCCCTCGCGCACACAGCGGCCTATCCGAGCTCCCGCGCCTCAAGGAAATCGTCCGTCGGCTGCGGGCGGTCAGTACCCGCAAACTCAGGAGCGTGGGCTTCTTCTTCCGCAGTATCCCGCGTGAAGCGCAGCCCAGGAGACTGGGCGAGCGGAGTCCCCTCGGCGAACACGGAAGCCGCGCCGCAACCTTCACGCAAAACCCGCCCGCCTCGCCTCCGGGCCCGTCTTCGATGACGTCACAAAGCACCGCCCACTCCGCCTCAGGAGCGCTCTCTCCAGCCTGTGAGGCGACACCCACGCAGGGCCCGGCCACCCCGCGTCAGAGGCGCCCCGCCCGTCCGCGACGACGTCACAAAGCACCGCCCACTCCGCCTCAGCGGCGCTCTCTCCAGCCTGTGAGGCGTCATCCCACCCCGCGTCAGAGGCGCCCCGCCCGCCCGTGCGATGAAGCCACACACCAGCCAGCCCCGCCCCACCCCCGCCACCGCGGCGTTGGCGGGCCTGTGGGATGACGTCCCACGCGGGCCGCGCCCACCCCGCGTTGGGCCGCACCCAGGCCCGGGGCCACGCCCGGCTGCCGCAGTGGAACACCTCGGCTCCTCGCCGACACCGCCACCGCCCCGTCCTGCGTGCTGACGTCACACGGCGCCGCGAGCGGAAGCACGGGCGGGCCAGGCGGTTTTGCGCCGTCCCCTCAGAGGGGCGCTGCAGCGCGGGCTGAGGCGCTGCGGCCGGGAGCTGAGGGGAGCGCTACGCGGCGGGGCCATGAGCGGCTCCAGGGCTCCGGGCCCCGAGGCGGGCGCCTCCGGGGCAGAGCCCCCTGGCGCGGCGCTGAGCGTGGACGTGGCAGGGCTGCTGGCACAGCTGGCGCGCAGCTTCGCGCTGCTGCTGCCGGTGTACGCGCTGGGCTACCTGGGCCTGAGCTTCAGCTGGGTGCTGCTGGCGCTCGGGCTGCTGGTGTGGTGCCGCAGGAGCCGCGGCCTTAAGGCCACTCGCCTGTGCCGCGCGCGCTGGCGCTACTGGAGGACGAGGAGCGCGCCGTGCGCCTGGGGGTGCGCGCCTGCGACCTGCCGGCCTGGGTGAGTGGGCGCCGCCGACCCCGGCCCGCCTCCACCCGTCAGGGTCAGGGGCCCCCGCCCCTACGACCCCGCCTTCCCGCTCGGTCTGGGAGGTGCTCGCCTCCCTCGACTCTGGCCCGGCCCAGACCAGGGGTCCCCGCCCGCCACACCACCCCGGCCCTGGCGCCGCCCGTCAGCCCCGTCAGAGGTTCCTGCCGGTCCTCACCCCACCCGACCGGACCCCGCCCGAGTCGGGGTCCCTGCTCGCCGCGACCCCGGCCCCGGGCCCGGCCGCCCGCCCGGCCGCAAGTCCGGGCTCGCCCCCGCCCCTCCCGGGTCTGGGGTCCCCTCACTCCCAGACCCCACCCACGTGGGGCGTCCTGAGCCGCGGGCGCCGGCGTCTGTCCGAGCCGTGCAAATCGGGGGTCCCCGCCGCTGTCGCCGGGCCCCCCGCAGGTGGGCGCCTTCCCCCCCGCCGCGCGGGCGGGTTCGCACAGGTGAGGCGCGCCCCGCGCGCTCCTCCCGCGGCCACGTCGCCAGGCCTCCCCGCGCGGCGCCGCGACTCCCGCCGCTGGAATGTGAGCTCGGGGCGCCTGGTGCGCTCCGCGGGCCCGGACGCCGCTCCCTTCTCCGCTGCGGAGAAGGCGGCCTGCAGTGAGCGCGGAAGGGCGGTTTCCTCCTCCCCTGAGACGCCCCAGCCATTGCTTGGTGGTTTCTGACACAGTTGAGCGGGGGGGGGGGGGGGGGAGAGGGGGGTGACCGGGGGGGGGGTGTCCCCCAAAAGGTCCTCTGATGTTACGATAATTGGAGGTTTGTTGCACTTCTTTGGAAGTAACGTTATAAGCTGAGTAACTTTTATGTAGGGTAAACTTGAATCCGAGGTGAATTTTAGGTGGGTGGGAGCAGGAAGTTTTGCAAGAGTTGTACTATTAGAAAGAGTCCTGGTACTGATTATTTTTACACCAGGGAGTTCTCATAATTTATTTATGCAGTGTGGAAGCTAATGGAGTTGGCTCCCTCCTGCTTTCTTAACCATAAGTTAGTGTCACAGTTTCAGGCAACAGGAAATAGTGCTTATTTTAAGATAAATGATGCTCATGTTAGGCTGTATGTAAAACTTCATGGGGAAATGGCCAGCCAGTGACTTTCAAAAGGGTCGTTTTCTGTTAGTGGAGAAAAGGACTTGGAGTGTGATCCTTGTTTCCAGTCATAAGACATTTGTGAAGCAAGGCATGGAGTACATGACACAGGCAGACAGGTTGGAAGACTGAAGTGCCCAGGGTCAGGAGCAACCTAACCCAATGGCTACTACCTGTGGTGACAAATAGCAATTGTAGTAAGAATCTCACAGTCGGGGACTTTGGAAATCTAAAATTCTATCAATATATGGTGGATGTGAGCACTGTAGTATTTAGAAGAATCAGAATAAGTAGGGTGGTGTAGCTTTTCCCCAGAAGCAGAAAAGAGGAGTGAAGTGTAGAAAACTTGAACTTAGAAACCCAGGTGTGAAAAGCCAAGAACAGAGGTGCACTTTTTGGAAAGGCAGAAGGACTTTCAAGTGGCATCTTGTGTCTTATGTTACACCAAATTAAATCATTACAGAAAGTAACTAAAAACAGTGAGGAGTGACATTACCCAAACTGCAGACATAATCAGGGTTGAGATTCACAGGAATTGGGGGTGTTGACATTCATAGATACTTGGTTATGGAGCAGTTGGCTAACATCAAATTTCCTTGTAAAAGCTGTGAAATGCGTGCTATTTTAACATAATAAATTAACAGGTATGTTTGTTACTATATTGAAGGACGTGACAATTTTTTTTTTTTTTACCAGAAGAAGAGGGTGAGTAGCCAAAGATCCGTCTCTTGGATTTTCCTCTGTGTGACTTAAACTGAGGAACCTTGCTGTTCAGCTCATACAGTATGGAATTTCTGTTTTTCACAGTTTCTTACTTGTTCATCAAATTTGTATTTGTACTCACATTACACATAAATACACTTAAACATGCCTGTATTGCTTAGAAAACTGCTATGAGAATTCACACAAAACTTGATTGTGATCATATCCAAGAAAAGCCTAGGAGTCTGAGGTTTGAGGAAGATGTTTTAATACCTTTTTTTATTGTAATGCCCATGTGTTATTTTCCTAATAAAGCCAGTGAGTTACACTGCCTAGAAGTGGACCTGCTGTTCTGTTATACCTAGGAAACAGATCAGCAATAGAAATCATTCATATATAAGAAGAGTTAAGATTTCTGCATTAGTAGTTCTTTGATTTTTACTGTACAAACTTAGGTTCTTTGGGTTGGTATTTTGCTTTGAACAAGACATGTGTTTGTGCAGATTTCATAGTGTGTCACTGACAGCTGTGATTCACAGCAGGGTAGAAGCAGAGGAAAACATGAACTAATGTCGTGCTCACTTCCTAACTTCACTTTTGAATATGTTTACTCACAATTTTTCTTTTTATTTAGTAAAGTAAAAACTTATGCTGGCTGTAAAATGAGATGATAAATATGAATACTTTGAGAAAAATATACTATTTCAAATCAAGACTATTAGAATATGAAAAATGGCTCTCCTTTAACATGTGACAGTTCTGTAAGACTTTGATCTTACAGCTTTAATGTGAACTACAGTACTATTCATTTCTTCACTCTTTTCTCATCAACAGGGAAATCGCCTGGTAAGTTTGAGTTGACAGATTGAGGACTGGCCTTTTTGTTGAACCTGTGGTCATCCCTTGTTAATTGAGCCCTGTAAAATTAGACTATGGGTGAAGAAAATTCTTGAAGAGTTTTAATAGAGATGCATAAAGATGGTTTTCCACTATGATTTTTGTTTATTTGAAAAATTAGAACTTGGTGTGAAGTCTGCCCTTTTCCTGTTTTCACTGCTGCCAATTAATGCTGATCCTATGGCTGCAAATAAGTAGAAACCCAAACCTGCCAGAAATGACAATTGGTCTTCTAGTCCCATACACCTTGGTGGTTGAGATTTAAATCACAGTCAGCTTATGTGTTCTGCTGTTTTTACTGTTATGAACTAGCTTTTCTTTAGGGAGAGCATTCTTCCTGTGGTTCTTCTGGGAAGTTCAGGAGAATTTCAGTCTAGCCAAGATTTAATACGTGTAGACTGGAAACCAAATGAGCAAAAGGAAAGGGTACACTTTGGTCTTATGGAAAGGAAGGGCGAATACTTTTATTCTCAGTGTTAATCACTGACTTATACTATTGAAAATTCTGTGAAGACTTGTAAGTACATCAGGATCCAGAGTTTAGCTATTTTAAACTGCAGTTGCAACTTTAGATCCTAGACCAATTAAGTGCTTGGAGAAAATGTTAGAACCTCCTCAAAGCTGTGAAAGAGATATGGATGCTCTTCGGGGTTTCTTTCATGCGCCCGCTGCTGCTGTGGTCACCCTCATCTCGCTGTTATGCTGAGTGCTTCACGAAGTTAGAGCAGAAGGCCCCACAGTTGCCGGACATAAAGCAGTAAATATCTGTTTTTTAGTTCAAGCTGAAAAATGGATTTAAATTCAGGATATGTGCCTACATGAGGTTGTGTGCTCTGGTTTTTCTGCTCCAGGTGAATATTAGCCTCACTTTATATTTCAAGATAGGAGAATGTAGAGCTAGGACTAAACTAAATAATTTAAACAGATACAGGAATTGAAAATATATGTAATATATTTATATTACGTTTAGTTAACATATGTCGTGTTAAATTATATTAAATGTGTGTGTAAAATATAGATCTTGGTCCTGTGAAGAATCAATTATGAACAACTGACTAGTGACTTAGTGTCCTCCTTAGCCTGATGAACCTCTCACTATATTCTTTGTGGGTTTTCATGATTTCTACATTGGTTGTGACATTTAACCTTGAATGATATCACAGATGTTGAAAATAGATGAAAAACAACTGAATTGTAGATGTTAAATGAGTGAATTTTATGGTATGTGAAATACTTGTCAATAGTGCTATTGAAAAATATAGACATTAAATTTCTTTTAAAAATAAGTGAAACAGGTCATTAGTTATAGTACAGGGTAAGCCACACAAACCACCTTGCTTATGGAATCCAGATAAAGCTGTTATAACTTTTAAAAATTATAGTTTCAATGTAAATTTGAAGTAATTTATATTTTAAAGACTATTTAATGAAACAGGAGGGCTGATGAATGAAAAAAGTAACTCCATAAATATTTTTACCTTAAATCTAATGTTACTTTCAACTTCCCTATGGCTCAGTGGTAAAGAATCTGCCTGCCAATACAGGGATGTGGGTTTGATCCCTGGTTATTAAAGATCCCCTGGAGAAGGAAATGGCAACCCACTCTAGTATTCTTGCCCAGAGACAGAGAGTCCGACACAACTTAGTGACGAAACAGCAACAGATGTTACTTTAAGCATTGATGCTACGTTGGCTAAATGAACAAATAGAGATTTTGCTTCAAAGATATAAATAGCCTAAATATGTGTGTGTGTAGGGGGTTGTGTGTGTTATTCTACACTCTTAACTTTAATTCACGGTAATGATATGTAATTACAGTGTGTGTTTGAGAAATTTAGCTGATAACTTGGTTTGTTTTTTATAAGATATATTCTATCATAGGGCTTCCCTGGTGGCTCAGACTGGGAAGAATTTGTCTGGAGTGCAGGAGACCCGGGTTTGATCCCTGGGTTGGGAAGATCCCCTGGAGAAGGAAATGGCAACCCACTCCAGTATTCTTGCCTGGGAAATCCCATGGATGGAGGAGCCTGGCAGGGTACAGTCCATGGGCTTACAAAGAGTCATACGTGTCTGAGCGACTAACATTTATTCTATCATAGCGTGATTTTATTTTTTTAAGGCCTACTTTTTAAATTTTTTTAATTAATTTATTTGTTTATTTGGGCCACCACCATGTGGCCTGCAGTATCTTAGTTCCTCTACCAGGGCTAGAACCTGTGCTCCCTGCAATGGAAGTGAGATTTTTTATATTTATTTATTGTTCAGCTGTGTTGGGTCTTCACTATTGCATGGCCTTTCTCCTGTCACAGTGAGCGAGGACTGCTTTCTAGTTGGGGTGCTCTGCCTTCTGAGCATGGTGGCTTCTCTTGCTGAGTGTGTGTTCTAGGGCACTTGGGCGTTAGTAGTTGGCGGTGTGAGGGCTCAGTAGTTGCGGTTCGCAGGCTCTAGAGCACAGGCTCAATAGTTGGGGTACAGGGGCTCAGTTGCTCCACAGCATGTGGGATCTTCCTGGACCAGGGATCTAACCCCTGTGTCCTGCTTGGGCAGGTGGATTCTTTACTACTGAGCCACCAGGGAAGTCCTGGAAGTGTGGAGTCTTAACCTCTGGACCACCAAGGAATCCCTCTTAGCATGATTTTAGAATGAATGTACTATTTGTAGACTCGTGCATTTCATCATGTTTTGTTAATTTATTATCTTTTTTGGTTTCCATGACAACACTGTGTCAGATGAATTTTTCTTCTTCATTTAAAGATCTAAGCACCCACTATCTACAGTCGTGTTAGAGGTCACCTTCCCTTCCTGTGTGTACTGACTTCCGGGTAGCTACGAGGTGAGGTGTGATGGCTGAAGAGTGCCCTGGTGGGTCAGAAAGTGGTTAGAGGTGGGGAGCGTGTGTATAGACACCCTAACAGACACTGAAGAATAAGTGGGAGCACCAAAATCGGGCGTGTCTCAGGGTGGACGTGTCAAGTGTCAGAGCCCAGTAGGACAGCACAGGGATACCTGGGCTCTTCCTTGGTGGGGGCTGGGGGGGAGTTGTAAGTAAGGTGGGAATTGTCAGCTGGGCCCAGGGGTGAGGAGCGGCAGTGCTCAAGCTAGGGCCTGGGCCACCTGTCAGGGCAGCACTCCCATGTCTCAGGGAGACTGGGCGATGTATTCAGAGCCAGGCTTGTGAGGCCAGAACACGGGAACCCTGTGCAGTGCGGGAGATCTCCTGCCCTGGCTGCAGAACACTTAGCGCCGCACTGCTGCTGGACTGCTCAGCCCCTGAGGGGGCTGGAGGTGCCCGTCCACCTTCCCTTAAACACTGTTCTCTTTTACTCTTAAGGATCTTATTGTGCTGTAAACACTGAGTCACCTTGTGTTCTTTTGGAACTGGGTGGGGCATAGTTGTTGTATAAATAGTGTCTGTAGTTGTCTTGCATGGAATCATTTTTCCATTTAACATGTTTAATTCACAAGTTTCCTCATGGTCTTTCTCCCTGTCAGTGGCTTTGCTTCATTTTTTTCCCATCTTAACTGTTTTTTTTAAAAAAAGTCTTATAAATTTTTTTAGAGGAAACCATCTATTTTGGTGAATTTTTCCTAGAGTGGATGATATTTTAAGTAATAAGCCTAGCTTAAGTGCAGGAATAAAAAATGAGCTTTTATTGATTCATCTGTTCACTGAGCCAGTATTTATTAAACCTTTGCTGTGTTCCATGTACTGTGCTAGGTGATAGGTAAGACAAGGCCTTAAACTCAGAAATTTATAGCTAGTAATAACACAAATCTAGGAATAATCCTAATTTTAGTTATAGTATGCACTGGTAGTTTATTCTTTTTAAAAAATAAAAATAATACATATTCATTTTTCTTAAATAAAAAAAGTATATTAAAACATTATTCATATGGAAAGAGAAAGGCAGACCTTTATTAGGTCTTTCAGTTGGTGAAATAATATGTTCATTTTTTTAAAAGATTCTGCCTTTTAGAGCATTTTGTGCATTTGTTTAAGTAATAGCTCATCTCTTTAAATCAGTGTATTGTAAAAGATTTTATTGATAAGGATTAAACCCTTTTTTCTAGGGTTTGCAGAGGTAGCTAGCTGTGCATATAACTTCAATTCTGTATTGTCCTGTCTTTGCCTATTTTGGGAAAGGCAGTCTTGTGATGACTCACAGTGGACGCCTCTGAGACCTGTAGTTCAATATCTGTGTGTGTTAATGGATTACAGCAGGATGTGCAGAGGAACACATCTGGCCGTCAGCAGCATTGTCCTGTTGCACTTGGTGACTAGACTTGAGAGCTCGAGTGGCAGATGTTTAATGGGAAATGGCAGAAATGTCATTGAAGTGATCTTGACTTAGTGAACTTTATCTTTCACTTTTAGTGGACGTGCCAGTCTCAGACATGTCTGACTCTCTTGGCAACCCCAATGACTGTAGCCTGCCAGGCTCTGTGTCCAGGGATTTGTTGAATGGCTGACCTTTCCTCCTATCTTCCTGACCCAGGGATCAAACCTGTGTCTCTTGCATTGGCAGCTGCTGCTGCTAAGTCGCTTCAGTCATGTCTGACTCTGTGCAACCCCATAGACAGCAGCCCACCAGGCTCCCCCGTCCCTGGGATTCTCCAGGCAAGAACATGGAGTGGGTTGCCATTTCCTTCTCCGATGCATGAAAGTGAAAAGTGAAAGTGAAGTCACTCAGTCGTGTCTGACTCTTAGTGACCCCATGGACTGCCGTCTACCAGGCTTCTCCAGCCATGGGATTTTCCAGGCAAGAGTACTGGAGTGGGGTGCCATTGCCTTCTCTGATATTATGGCTAGAAGAGTTTTAAAAACATGTTTTTCCGGTATAAGAACACATACTCATTGAAGAACATTTCAAGCTTTGGAGAAGAATAAAAGAAAAAAGTTACCTACCGTCCTACTAACCAGTGATAGCCATTATTAATGGTAATTTTCTGAATCCTTAGTATTGACATGATTGGAGATACATGGATGTATGTGTGTGTTGTATTTGCCTCCATTAAGCATTATGCTGTGAACATTATGTCACTATTCTTCAGAAACATGACTGGTTTTTGCAATAGTGTCTTGTTTATGGGAGTGCCATGCTTTATTTAAATTATATATCATGTACAGATTCCAAAAATGAGATTATCAGTTACTGAAGGTTAAGGTAAAACTAGAGCCTGAGATATTTAATTTTCTACCTTTTCAAGTTACAAAAGGTGGTTTGCGTGAGCCATTCATCTAATCTGTCCAGGGTATATGAAGTAACTTTGAGCTCCTAAGAGTAGAATAGTAATTTTATAAGCAGAAGTCCAGCTTTAGAGGGCAGTGTTTGTTTTTGAATGGTGTGATGTTAAAATAAGCACAGTAGATTTATCCAGATCTCCTCTTATGTAAATAACCTTTAGAAGAAGAGAGTGCTCCCACGCAGTCGCTCTTCGAAGGGCTTTTCTTCCTCCGTGCTGTGTTGGCAAGCGAGAGTTGGGTAAGCCAAGTCATTGCTTTTTGTAGCAGCGTGTAGGGATGGTTGTTTGGAAATGGCTGAGAGGGCTCACTGCATTGTCCTTGATCTTGTCTGAAAATAACCGGCTGTGTGATGGGCGTCATCAGTGTTACCTGGCAGCCCTTGGGCACTGAGTGCTGTGGGTCACCCTCAGGGACCTGTGTCACACGTGACGGCGTTGCTGCTTGGGCACACACTCGAGAAGCAGGCTCTGGGTCTGACCCATGTGGGTTCCTGTCTGAGACCCACCCACTCCCAGCTCTGTGCTCTCTTACAAGTCAGCACACCTTTCAGAACCTTGGTTTCCTCATCATTAGGTGGGCACTGACAGGAGCCCCGGCTGTGTGTTGTGGTCATGAGGCTGGAATAAGGAAGGCCCAGGGCTGGCAGCTGCGGCTGGAGGTCCCTTGGGGTTGGGGATCCGGTGCTGATGCCTCCTTTGAACTGTCAGCCGCCAGCTTCCTGCCGCCTGAGGCGCTTCTCTCACCTTGCTGCCTCCTCCCCCACTTCAGCTGGTTCAGCTGGAGCAGAAAATGACAGCTTCTCTCTGTGTCTGTTTCACTGTGAGTGTTTGTGTTGTTGCTAAGAGTTTATCTACCATAATGCTTTGTTATGAGTCGCACTTCAAAATATTCCTTGTATTTTCTTTCTTTTTCTCTGAACATCCTAAAGTAATCATATCCAAGGAGCCTGTGTTATTACCCCTCATCCTCGCTGCCTCTTCCTTAAGACAAATTCCGTCCTGCTGCTGTGCAGTCCCTCAGTCGTGTCCAACTCTTTGCGACCCCATGAGTGCTGCAGAGTGCCAGGCTTCCTTGTCCTTCACCATCTCCTGGAGTTTGCTCAGACTCATTCCATTGAGTCGGTGATGCCTCCAACCATCTTGTCTTCTGCTGTTCCCATCTCTTCCTGCTTGAGGTTGTGGTTACTCTCCCTCTGCTTGCAGCAGCTGCCCTGACATAGTAGATAACCATAGCTAGTTCCATTAGGAGACTAGCATGTAAAACTTTTAAGTTCGTGTACTCATTTCCAAAAAGCAAGAGAGTTCCAGAAAAATATCTATTTCTGCTTTATTGACTATGTCAAAGCCTTTGACTGTGTGGATCACAATAAACTGTGGAAAATTCTGAAAGAGATGGGAATACCAGACCATCTGACCTGTCTCTTGAGAAACCTGTATGCAGGTCAGGAAGCAACAGTTAGAAGTGGACATGGAACAACAGACTGGTTCCAAATAGGAAAAGAAGTACGTCAAGGCTGTATACTGTCACCCTGCTTATTTAACTTATATACAGAGTACATCATAAGAAACGCTGGGCTGGAAGAAACACAAGCTGAAATCAAGATTGCCGGGAGAAATATCAATAACCTCAGATAATGCGGATGACACCACCCTTACGGCAGAAAGTGAAGAAGAACTAAAGAGCCTCTTGGTGAAGGTGAAAGAGGAGAGTGAAAAAGTTGGCTTAAAGCTCAACATTCAGAAAACTAAGATCATGGCATCTGGTCCCATCACTTCATGGGAAATAGATGGGGAAACATTGGACACAGTGTCAGACTTTATTTTTTGGGGCTCAAGAATCACTGCTGATGGTGATTGCAGCGATGAAATTAAAAGACGCTTACTCCTTGGAAGGAAGGTTATGACCAACCTAGATAGCATATTTAAAAGCAGAGACATTACTTTGCCAACAAAAGTCCGTCTAGTCAAGGCTATGGTTTTTCCAGTGGTCATGTATGGATGTGAGAGTTGGACGGTGAAGAAAGCTGAGCGCCGAAGAATTGATGCTTTTGAACTGTGGTGTTGGAGAAGACTCTTGAGAGTCCCTTGGACTGCAAGGAGATCCAGTCAATCCATCCTAAAAGAGATCAATCCTGGGTGTTCACTGGAAGGACTGATGTTGAAGCTGAAACTCCAATACTTTGACCACCTCATGTGAAGAGTTGACTCATTGGAAAAGACCCTAATGCTGGGAAGGATTGGGGGCAGGAGGAAAAGGGGACGACAGAGGATGAGATGGTTGGATGGCATCACCGACTCGATGGACATGGGTTTGGGGAGACTCCGGGAGTTGATGATGGACAGAGAGGCCTGGCGTGCTGCAGTTCATGGGGTCGCAAAGAGTCGGACACGACTGAGCGACTGAACTGAACTGAGCTCATTTCCTTCCTTTCGTGAATAAGTGTTGGTTGGGGACTAAAGTGGGGGTTTGGAACTGCATATCAATAACCTCAGATACGCAGATGACACCACCCTAATGGCGAAAGTGAAGAGGAACTAAAGAGCCCCTTAAGGAAGATGAAAGAGGAGAGTGATAAAACTGGCTTAAAACTCAACATTCAAAAAACTAAGATCATGACATCTGGTCCTGGCAGTTTGTGGCAAATAGATGGGGGAAAAATGAAAACAGTGACAGACTTTATTTTCTTATGTTCCAAAACCACTATGGACAGTGCAGCCATGCATTTCACTATGCAGCCATGAAATTAAAAGACGCTTGCTGCTTGGAAGAAAAGCTATGACAAACCTAGATGGTGTATTAAAAAGCAAAGAGATGTCTTTGAGACCTTTGCTGACAAAGGTCCATTTAGTCAAAGCTATGGTTTTTCCAGTAGTCGTGTGTGGAGGTGAGAGTTTGACCATAAAGAAGGCTGAGTGCTGAAGAATTGATGCTTTTGAACTGTGGTGTTGGAGGAGACTCTTGAGAGTCCCTTGGACTGCAAGGTGATCCAACTAGTCCATCCTAAAGGAGATCAGTCCTGGGTGTTCATTGGAAGGACTGATGCTGAAGCTCCAGTACTTTGATGACCTGATGCCCGACTCATTGGAAAAGACCCTGCTTCTGGGAAAGATTGAAGGCAGAAGGAGAAGGGGATGACAGAGGATGAGATGGTTGAATGGCATCACTGAGTCAATGAATGAGTTTGGGCAAGCTCCAGGAGATGGTGAAAGACAGGGAAGCCTGGTGTGTTGCAGTCCATGGGGTTGCAAAGAGTCAGACATGACTGAGCTGAACAACAACAACAAAATTTCTGGGTCAACTGTAATAGTTTAATTTAACCTATATTAGATGTAGAGTTGTTTCCTTCTGTTTCCACCTGGTGGGTTATGTTTTGGGTTTCTTAGAGTATGGTGGGTCTGCAGAAGATAAATCCAGTGATGTGGAAAGACAACATCCTCCAGCTTGCTTTGTGCCATAAATTCTATCCTGGAGTGCGTGTGAGATACTGGGTTTTGAGTCTGCCACTCATAATATGAGATACCAGCATCAGATGAAAGTTACTCATCTGGGCGATGCTCTTCCTTCCTGTTTTCTCACAGAATCACTTCATATTTGTTAAATCATTCAGTTAAGTGTGCTTAGTCTTGTAATGTGTGTAGGATCAGGAGTTTGAAGACAGGGACTTTTTATGTCTGCTGTAGCATCTAACAGTTTTGCAAAGAGTTTGCATAGAAAACCTAGTGGGTGGTTGAAACATTGAACTGCTAATTGCTTGTTTTAGGAGGACTCTCTACACTCAATTATGAATTGTCATGTAATGCCTATGTTGTCAGTATATATATTTGAGGTGAGCTGCCTACTGAGATCATTAATTTATTTCATTTGTGCTATAAACATTTGAATGCATAGCAGGTGAACACATAAGATCTATTAATGCTAAATTAATGTGAGTACCAGATTTTTAAAACCAAAAAGCGAAATATAATCTGTAACAAAAATGAAAATAATTTTTAATTATGTTTTTTCACATACATAGATTTTGAAATGTATTCAGAGCTGTTAGAAAGTGCTGATTTTACTTAATAGCTTGAATCTGATTGTGGTTTTACACTTGGGAAATGAAAGCATGAACACTGCTGTGTGTGTGAGGGATGGTCTTAGCAGGACTTACCTGGGGGCTGTGTTTTGTCGTGGATGGGCAGGAGGGGAAGGGAGCAGCCCCCCTTGGCATGCCGCCTGCACTGGGGCCACTGTAGGAAAGCTCTGCAAACTGATGGCTTAAAACACCACAGATTTATCATTTACAGTTCTGGAGGCCAAAAGTCTGGAATCAGTTCCCGAGGGCTGAAAGCAGGGGATCAGCAGGGCCATGCTCCCTCTGCAGGCCCTTCCCAGCTTCTGGAGCTGCATTCCTGGGTGTGTGGCTCTTCGCCTTCACTGCCGGCAGCTGCTCCAATCAATCATCACATACTTTTCTGTTTCCTGTCTGTGTCCATTCCACCTCTGCTCCCACCTGAGAGGACATGTGTAATTGCATCACGGCCCACACGGGATGCAGGACAGCTCCTCAACTCAAGAGCCTTGATTTATCGCATCTGCTCTGTCCTTTTTTTTTGTCTTGTAAGGAAACACGAGTTCTAAGGAGTGAAACGTGGACATCTCTTGCAGGCCCACCAGCACCCCTGCATCTTGGATACTCAGGAGGAGGGTAGCTGAGTGCAATGGTGATGGCTCAGCTTTGTCTCATCTGCTCTGAAAGGCCTTTCCCTCCACTGGACCTCTCGACTCAGATTCATGTTGTGTCTTGGGTTCAGTGCGGTGACTGTTCCCCTTTGCTGCCGTTCATTCCCCCACGTGTGGCTTGTGGGGGCAGGGGGAGAGGAGCTGAGCCCCTGGATGCAGCGCGGCCCAGCTGGGCCCCAGTGTTTGCACTGGGAGCTGAGGAGTGGAGCAGGGCCTCCCGCTGCTGGTGTTTGGGCCAGATCTGAACAACACCAGGAAAACACCGAACCATTTAAAGGAATGGCATGTCCCAGTTTGAAAAATGGACCTGTAGCAAGATAAATCTGGCAGTGATGTCCAAGGAGACTGAGGGGACAGAGTGAGGACCGGATCCAAGCCTGACGAAGGAAGGAGCTCCTGGACCTGACGGCTCACTGGAGGGAGGGGTAAAGGGCTGGGCTGGCGGAGGGAAGGCGGCTCCAGCTGAGCTCCTGGGGGAGGACAGGTGATGGCATTTGCCAATACCCATTCAGTAGGAGCAGGAGTTTGGAGGCCTAGGGATGAGGCTGGGAGATGGTTAATCTTGTCTTGTAAACGTTGAGTTTAAGAACCCTAAAGGAGTTCTGCGAGGAGTTGTCCCACAGCAGCCAGTGGCTGGTAAGGGAGACCTGGGAGCATAGCCGGATACCTCAGTTCACAGGCGATGGGTACCTGAGATCATGCTTGAAGTGGAGAAATGGTGGAGGTGCGTGTAGACAGTGTAAAAAGACCAGAGGGCCCAGGACAGGCCTTTGCGCCCTGGAGAAAATCAGGAGGTGGAAAGTGAGGAAAGGGGATTCCCTGGCCGTCCAGTCGTTAGGAGTCCGTGCTTTCACTGCCATGGCCTGGGCTCAGTCCCTGTCCAGGGAACTAAGATAGCACAAGCCACACAGCATGGCCGAAAAAGAGAGGGACATGGTTCATCCATCAGTGCTCACCGTGTGCAGCTTCTGTTCCAAGCACGCTGCATAGAGGAAGTCAGTTAAGGCCCACAGCGTACCTGGTACCCCATCTTAAGGATGAGGGGACAGACCACACTGGTACTTACTTTGGGTCTGCGACAGACTGAACTGGGAAGTCTGTGAGTTCTCTGCCCTCCCTTGATGGTGGTGAGGAAGACACTGGGGATTAGACATCACCTCATCTAGTCATTTAGAGTCAGAGACGACGGAGCGACCTCACTGCCACTCTTCACTTTCCTGCATTGGAGAAGGAAATGGCAGCCCACTCCAGTGTTCTTGCCTGGAGAATCCCAGGGACAGCGAAGCCTGGTGGGCTGCCGTCTAGGGGGTCGCGCAGAGTCGGACACAACTGAAGCGACTTAGCAGCAGCAGCATCTAGTCATTTACTAATGTGGGCAAGAATCCCTTAGAAGAAATGGAGTAGCCTTCATAGTCAACAAAAGAGTCCAAAATGCAGTACTTGGGTGCAGTCTCAAAAACAACAGAATGATCATGGTTCATTTCCAAGGATCATTTCATTCAACATAGTAATTCAAGTCTGTGCCCCAACCACTGATACCAAAGAAGCTGAATTTGATCAGTTCTAAGACCTTCTAGAACTAACAACAAAGAAAGATGTCCTTTTCATCATAGGGGATTGGAATGCAAAGTAGGAAGTCAAGAGATACCTGGAGTAACAGGTTAAGTTTTGCCTTGGAGTACAAAATGAAGCAGGGAAAAGGCTAACAAAGTTTTGTCAAGAGAACACATTGGTCATAGCAAACACCATGTTCCAACAACACAAGATACAACTCTACACATGGACGTCACCAGATGGTCAATACCAAAATCAGACTATATCCTTTGCAGCTGAATATGGAGAAGCTCTATACAGTCAGCAAAAGCAAGACCTGGAATTGACTGTGGCTCAGATCATGAGCTCCTTATTGCAAAATTCATGCTAAGATTGAAGACAGTAGGGAAAACCACTAGACCTAAATCAAATCCCTTGGAGTGGGTGGTGACAGTGGAGGTGACAAATAGATTCAAGGGATTAGATCTGGTAGACAGAGTGCCTGAAGAACCATGGACAGGTTCATAACATTGTATAGGAGTCAGTGACCGAAACCATCCTGTTACTGAGTCCAAGCTCACTCTGCTCGCTGCACGACAGGCCAATGAGTCGGAGAGACAAGGGCTTGAGGCAAGGAAAAGACTTTATTCAGGGAGCCTGCTGATCAAGAAGATGACAGGCTAGCGCCTCAAAATAACCATCTTATTGGGTCTGGATGCCAGGTTCTGTTATAGATCAGAGATGGGAGGAGGTAAGGAAGCAAAAAGGCCATTAATCTTCCAAACATCTTCTAGAATGGCATGCCTCCGGAAGAGAATGTGTTAATTTCTTCTTTTGTGCCATCTGCTGGTGGACAGGGTTCTGAATAGAGGTGCTTCGGTTTAATAGTCAGGCAGTGGGGCAAGATTCTCTGAGGCAGGTCATTCTGTATGATTATAGTAACAGAAGCTACTAAAGACAAGTCAAAGAAACAGTTCCAACATGGAGTCAGAATTGGCTTCTTCTCTGTAACAGTCCCGAGGAAAAAGAAATACAAGAAGGCGAAGTGGTTGTCTGAGGAAGGAAGAGAAGCAAAAAGCAAGGGAGAAAGGCAAAGATATACCTAACTGAATGCAGACTTCCAAAGTATAGCAAGTAGAGATAAATCCTTTTTAATTAAGCAATGCAAAGAAATAGGATGGGAAAGACCAGAGATCTCTTCAAGAATATTGGAAATATCAAGGGAACATTGCATACAAGGTTGGGCATGATCTGTAAGGACCTAATAGAAACAGAAGAGGTTAAAAAGAGGTGGCAAGAATACACAGAACTATAAAAAAAGAGGTCTTAATGACCTGGATCTGATTTTGGTGTTGACCACCTGGTGATGTCCATGTGTAGAGTCTTCTCTTGTGTTGTTGGAAGAGGGTGTTTGCTATGACCAGTGTGTTCTCTTGGCAAAACTCTATTAGCCTTTGTCCTGCTTCAGTCTTTTCTCCAAGGCCAAATTTGCCTGTTACGCCAGGCGTTTCCTGACTTCCTACTTTTTCATTCCAGTCCCCTATAATGAGAAGGACATCGTTTTTGGGTGTTAGTTCTAATAGGTCTTGTAGGTCTTCATAGAACCGTTCAAGTTCAGCTTCTTCAGCGTTACTGGTCGGGGCATAGACTTGGATTACTGTGATATTGAATGGTTTGCCTTGGAAATGAACACAGGTCATTCTGTCGTTTTTGAGATTGCATCCAAGTACTGCATTTCAGACTCTTGTTGACCATGATGGCTACTCCATTTCTTCTAAGGGATTCTTGTCCACAGTAGTATATATTAATGGTCATCTGAGTTAAATTCACCCATTCCAGTCCATTTTAGTTCACTGATTCCTAGAATGTCGATGTTCACTCGTGCCATCTCCTGTTTGACCACTTCCAGTTTGCCTTGATTCATGGACCTAACATTCCATGTTCCTATGCAATATTGCTCTTTACAGCATCGGACTTTGCTTCTATCACCAGTCACATCCACAGCTGGGTATTGTTTTTGCTTTGGCTCCATCCCATCATTCTTTCTGGAGTTATTTCTCCACTGATTTCCAGTAGCATATTGGGCACTTACTGACCTGGGGAGTTTATCTTTCAGTGTCCTATCTTTTTGCCTTTTCATACTGTTCGTGGGGTTCTCAAGGCAAGAATACTGAAGTGGTTTGCCATGCTCTTCTCCAGTGGACCACATTATGTCAGACCTCTCTACCATGACCCATCCGTCTTGGGTGGCCCCACACGGCATGGCTTAGTTTCATTGAGATAGACAAGGCTGTGGTCCCTGTGATCAGATTGGCTAGTTTTCTGTGACTATAGTTTCAGTGTGTCTGCACTCTGATGCCCTCTTGCAACACCTACCATCTTACTTGGGTTTCTCTTACCTTGGACGTGGGGCTGCAAAGCACGGCGGCTGCGATGGACCGCGCAGAAGCACGGCCGAGAGGAGCTACTCCAGGGCCGAGGCCTGGGGCGGCAGCCGAGAGTAGCTACCCTGGGCCGGAGGCCGGGGCAGCGGCCGAGAGGAGCTACCCTTGCAGGCAAAGATGGATAAGCTCTATACAGTCAGCAAAAACAAGACCGGGAGTGGACTGTGGCTCAGATCCTAAACTCCTTATTGTCAAATTCAGACTTAAATTGAAGAAAGTAGGGAAAACCACTAGACCATTCAGGTATGACCTAAATCAAATCCCTTATGATTATACAGTGGAAGTGACAAATAGATTTAAGGGACTAGATCTGATAGAGTGCCTGATGAACTATGGACAGAGGTTCATGATATTGTACAGGAGACAGGAATCAAGACCATCCCCATGGAAAAGAAATGCAAAAAAGCAAACTGGCTGTCTGAGGAGGCCTTACAAATAGCTGTGAAAAGAAGAGAAGCGAAAAGCAAAGGAGAAAAGGAACGATATTTCCCATCTGAATGCAGAGTTCCAGAGAATAGCAAGGAGAGATAAGAAAGCCTTCCTCAGCAATCAATGCAAAGAATTAGAGAAAAACAACAGAATGGGAAAGACTAGAGATCTCTTCAAGAAAGTTAAGAGATACCAAGGGAACATTTCATGCAAAGATGGGCTCGATAAAGGACAGATATGGTATGGACCTAACAGAAGCAGAAGATATTAAGAAGAGGTGGCAAGAGTACACAGAAGAACTGTACAAAAAAGATCTTCATGACCCAGGTAATCACGATGGTGTGATCACTCACCTAGAGCCAGACATCCTGGAATGTGAAGTCAAGTGGGCCTTAGAAAGCATCACTACGGACAAAGCTAGTGGAGGTGATGGAATTCCAGTTGAGCTATTTCAAATCCTGAAAGATGATGCTGTGAAAGTGCTGCACTCGATATGCCAGCAAATCTGGAAAAGGTCAGTTTTCATTCCAATCCCAAAGAAAGGCAATGCCAAAGAATGCTCAAACTACTGCACAATTACACTCATCTTACATGCTTGTAAAGTAATGCTCAAAATTCTCCAAGCCAGGCTTCAGCAATATGTGAACCGTGAACTTCCAGACGTTCAAGCTGGTTTTTGAAAAGGCAGAGGAACCTGAGATCAAATTGCCAACATCCACTGGATCATTGAAAAAGCAAGAGAGTTCCAGAAAAACATCTATTTCTGCTTTATTGACTATGCCAAAGCCTTTGACTGTGTGGATCACAATAAACTGTGGAAAATTCTGAAAGAGATGGGAATACCAGACCATCTGACCTGTCTCTTGAGAAACCTGTAGGCAGTAGGAAGCAACAGTTAGAAGTGGACATGGAACAACAGACTGGTTCCAAATAGGAAAAGGAGTTACATCAATGCTGTATATTGTCACCCTGCTTATTTAACTTCTGTGCAGAGTACATCATGAGAAACGCTGGGCTGGAAGAAGCACAAACTGGAATCAAGATTGCCAGGAGAAATATCAATAACCTCAGATATGCAGATGACACCACCCTTATGGCAGAAAGTGAAGAAGAACTAAAGAGCCTCTTGATGAAAGTGAAAGAGGAGAGTGAAAAAGTCGGCTTAAAGCTCAACATTCAGAAAACTAAGATCATGGCATCTGGTCCCATCACTTCATGGGAAATAGATGTGGAAACAGTGTCAGACTTTATTTTTTTGGCCTCCAAAATCACTGCTGATGGTGATTACAGTCATGAAATTAAAAGACGCTTACTCCTTGGAAGGAAGGTTATGACCTACCTAGATAGCATATTGAAATGCAGAGACATTACTCTACCAACAAAGGTCCATCTAGTCAAGGCTATGGTTTTTCCAGTGGTCATGTATGGATGTGAGAGTTGGACGGTGAAGAAAGCTGAGCACCGAAGAATTGATGCTTTTGAACTGTGGTGTTGGAGAAGACTCTTGAGAGTCCCTTGGACTGCAAGGAGATCCAATCAATCCATCCTAAAAGAGATCAATCCTGGGTGTTCATTGGAAGGTCTGATGTTGAAGCTGAAACTCCAATACTTTGGCCACCTCATGCGAAGGGTTGACTCATTGGAAAAGACCCTAATGCTGGGAAGGATTGGGGGAAGGAGGAGAAGGGGACAACAGAGGATGAGATGGCTGGATGGCATCACTGACTCGATGGACATGGATTTGTGTAGACTCTGGGAGTTGATGATGGACAGGGAGGCCTCGTGTGCTGTGATTCATGGGGTCGCAAAGAGTCAGACACGACTGAGCGACTGAACTGAACTGAATGACTTGGATAGCCACAATGGTGTGGTCACTTGCCTAGAGCCAGACATCCTTGAGTCTGAAGTCAAGTGGGCCTTAGGAAGCATTACTACAAACAAGGCTAGTGGAGGTGATGGAATTTTAGCTGAGCTATTTCAAATCCTAAAAGATGATGCTGTTAAAGTGCTGTACTCAGTATGTCAGCACATTTGGAAAACTTGCCAGTTGCCACAGGACTGGAAAAGGTCAGTTTTCGTTCTAATCTCAAAGAAGGGCAGTGCCAAAGAAGATATACCCTACCATACAGTTGTGCTCATTCCACATGCTAGTCAAGTCATGCTCAAAATCCTTAAAGCTAGACTCCAGCAGTGCGTGAACCAAGAACTTCCAAATGTACAAGCTGGATTTAAAAAAGGAAAAGGAACCAGAGATCAAATTGCCAAGATTCTTTGGATCATAGAGCCCCAAAATACTGGAGTGTGTAGCCTTTCCTTTCTCCAGTGGATCTTCACATCCCAGGAATCGAGCCGGGGTCTCCTGAATTGCAGGCAGATTCTTTACCAACTGAGCTATGAGGGAAGCTCAGATCACAGAGAAAGCATGGGAATTGCAGAAAAAAAACATCTGCTTCATTGACTAAGCTAAAGCCTTTGACTGTGTGGATCACAGTAAACTGTGGTAAATTCTTCAAGAGATGGGAATACCAGACCGCATTACCTGTCTCCTGAGAAACCTGTAGCAACAGGTCAAGAAGCAACAGCTAGAACTGGCCCCAAATTGGGAAATGAGTACGTCAAGGGTGTATATTGTCACCCTGCTTATTTAACTTCTATGCAAAGTACATCATGGGAAATGAATGGCTGGCTGAGTCACAAGCTGGAGTCAAGATTGGCAGGAGAAATATCAACAGTCTCTGGAATGCAGATGTTACCATTCTAATAGCAGAAAGTGAAGAGAAACTGAAGAGCGTCTTGAGGGTGAAAAAGGAGAGTGAAAAAGTTGGCTTAAAACTCAGCATTCAGAAAGGTAAGATCATGGCATCTGGTCCCATCACTTCATGGCAAATAGATGGGGAAAACATGGAAGCAGTGACAGGTTTTATTTTCTTGGGCTCCAAAATCACTGCGAACGGTTACTGCAGCCATGAAATTAAAAGAAACTTGCTCCTTGGAAGAAAAGTTGTGACAAACCTAGACAGCATAGTGAAAAGCAGAGACATCACTTTGCCCGCAAAGGTCCGTCTAATCAAAGCAATGGTTTTTCCAGTAGTCGTGTATGGATGTGAGAGTTGGGCCATAAGGAAGGTTGAGCACTGAAGAACTGATGCTTTCTTTCTTTTTTTTTTTTTTTTTTTTGATGCTTTCAAATTGTGATACTGGAGAAGACTCTTCAAAGTCCCTTGAACTGCATTGAGATCAAACCAGTCAATCCTAAAGGAAATCAGTCTTGAACATTTATTGGAAAGATTGATGCTGAAGCTCTGATACTTGGGCCACATGACAAGCCAACTCATTGGAAAAGACCCTGATGCTGAGAAAGATTGAAGGCAAAAGGAGAAGAGGGCAACAGAGGATGAGATGGTTGGATGGCATCACCGACTCAATGGACATGAGTCTGAGCAAACTCGAGGAGTTAGTGAAAGACAGGGAAGCCTGATGTGCTGCAGTCCATGGAGTTGAAAAAGTCGGACATGAGTTAGCAACTGAACAACAACAATCTAGTCATTTTGATGTTAATAATGTCTCCTTTTCAAAGAAGAGGAGACTCAGGCCTGGGGGTTCAGCTATCACCACAGTCTCCCAAGAATGAGATGCGATGTCCCTGCAACCACAGCCTCTGCACTCCCCCTTGGCCCAGAGAGCAGCCTCATTGCACTGGGGGCCCAGCTCCCTGCTTGTGCAGCGTTAGTCTCCTGAGTGTTGGTTTAAGCACAATAGACCTGGAGCATTTTTAGTCTCTATAATTGTGAAGAGACCTTCCATTTCCACATTTTAGTGTGGGATCATTTTCTTTCTACCTGAAAAACTCACATTAATACTTCTTTTAATGCAAGTTGGACAGCAACAGGTTTTCTCAACTTCCTTGATGTACAGAAAAGTCGAGCAGATACAGTTCCCATATCCCCCCTGCAGGCAGTGTCTTGAGTTAGCATCTTGTATGCGTGTACCACAGTTGTTGCAGTGATTGAAACAGTGTGATACGTTATTAAGTCAAGTCCCTAGTTTACAGTGGGAGGCTCTACTCGAGTCTGCCTTCCTCCGCATCCCTGAACTTCTTGGTGGCCACTTATCTTTTTACCGTTTCCAGTATGTCAGGGAGTTGGAATCATACACTGTGTAGTGTTTTCATGTTGGCTTCTCTCTCTCTCAGTGACATGTGTTCGAGATTTCTTCTTGTTTTTTCCTGGCATGATAGTTCATTTCTTTTATTCTTATTGCAATAGGTTTCAAGTACATAAAATTATTCAGGGTCATTTAGTGCCTTCACAATGTTGTGCAACCCTCACCTCTATCCAGTTCCCCAAGTTTTCATCACCCCAAAGAAGCCCTGTACCCCTTAGCAGTCATGCCGCATTTCACCCTCTCCGTGGCTGTGCCATCATATATTTCTGTCTTTATAATCGTACCTTTTCTTAATGTTTCATATAAATAAAATCATACAATATATATCTTTTGTATCTTTCACTTAGCATAACATTTTTAAAATTTTACCCTATAACATACTTCTTATCTTATGGCTGAATAATGTTCCATTGTATAGATATGCCCCACTTTGTTTATCTTTTCGTCCTTTGAAGAACTTTTTGGGTTGTTTCTGTCTTTTGGCTATTAGGAGTAGTCTTCTGAACATTGATGTTCACATTTTTGTTTGAATACTTGTGTTCAGTTTTGGAGGGTATATACCTAGAAGTGGAATTGATGGATTTAACTTTTGGAGGAGCTGCCAAACTGTTTTCCATAATGGTGGAAATATTTTATAGTCTCACCAGCAATGCAAGAAGGTTCTAATTCCTGCACCTGCCTGCGAACATGTATTATTTTCTGTTTTTTGATTGCAAGTCGTCATAGTGTGTGTGGCCTGGGGTGTCACTGTGGGTGAGTCTGCGTTCTCCAGTGATCGACGTCATCTCCCACGTGCACTTCCTCCCAGCTTCACATGGTGAGGTTTTCTCGTAGCGTGAAACGGCAGTGGTGGGACAATTTACCCGGAAGTCGGCAGGCCCAGGAACTGGCTGTGAAGGTGCCGGCTCTGCCCCTGCTCTGAACCATCTTCGTTCCCCTCCTCCGGAGATCTGCACCCCAACCTCTGAAGGCAGAGGGGACAGACTGCCTTAGCCCAGCAGGTTTGAGTTGGCCTGCAGGCGGGTGGCAGGGAAGAGTGCTCTCCGATCTGGACCACCTGAGCTCCGGGTTCCGTACAGTGGAGGCTGTACCGGAGCCTGTAACAGAAGAGGACCTGCCCTGTTGACCAGGTCCCTTCCAGTCCCTCTCAGAGTCCAGGCTGTGCTTTCTTGGTGTAGGACACCTGCCAAAAGCTCTAGTTTGCTTTTTATAGGCTAGCTCCTTGCACTCAGTGGCTCAGGAATTTGACAGATGCCTGAAGGGAAACTTAGTTGGCCTCTCCTCCCCTCCCCACCCCCCAGGGTCTGGGCCCTCAGAGTGTCGCTCAGCTGACCTGAACTCCAGTTCCTGTCTCCCTGGTCTGGTGAGGTTTCTGTCAGCTCATCTGGCTTCTCAACTACATCCCTCTGGGTTTCTCAATCTCTGGTACCACGGCTGTGGGGGAAAGCCACCACAGAGTGCCGCCTCCCTGCCCTGCGGGCCTTCTGCCCTGGGTTCTCATCCTTCATGCCTTGAGTGCCCTGGTCCTCAGGTAGGCATGGAATCAGGGTCTCTTCTGAATTTTCTCATGTTCTCAGCAGATAGGTTGCTGCAAGGTGCTCTGATCATCTTATCTGGAAGCCAGTGTTATTTTTAGGAGAAATAGCGATTTGTACTCAAGTATATTTCCGTGTGAAAATTGGGAGAACAGATGCTTTCTGTCAGGAGGTAGGTTCAGAAGAAGCAGGGCAGAGGCTGGCTTCTAGGTGCGAATTGTCTCAAATATTCCCCTGGGCGGATAGTTTAAATTGAGGTGGGTTTCATGGTTTTGGGGGTTTGTTGTAATTGTTGTTTTCAGGAAAATACTGCACAAGGTATGAGGTAAATTTTAAGCAGTGCGGCTTGATGTAAACAGCTGTAGAAAAATTCCAGTTAGGGCTTCACTTGTTTTACCTGTGAAATGCCACCTGGCAGGTCTGGTAAACTCTTGGAAATACCTGTTTAGCTTGACCATTTAGTGAACTTACAGCTTTACAAGTGGTGAGTACTCTTTCATGGATTTTATACTTTGTAGCTTCAGGACAAAAACAGCCTGAAAACACTTGGAGTATTATAAATAGTGGAGAAAAGAGTTTTGAAAAATGGATTTTAGAACTTTTCACTAGAGCCTTTCCTGTGTAAGGAGGGCCCGGGAACCTGGCCCCCTGGAACAGTTTGGCCCAGCACTGCCTCAGGGACCCCAGGGTGCCAGCGTTGGAGGCCAGCCTCGGTGTGCCCACCTGAGCTCCGTGGCCTCTGGCTAGTGCCCACTTTCTGGGACTCGGATTCTTCACCTGCCGAGTGGGGAGGAAGCACAGTGATTCACCTGTCAGGTTCCTGCACGGCCTTAGAGATAAAACAACAAATGAGCCAGGAGTTGGGCCTTCAGTGAGGGGCAGCGGAGCAGAGCGGTGCAGAATAGGGGAGAGGCTGCTTTCAGGTGGGCAGCGGGCGTCACCGCGCTGAGGAGGAAGCGAGAGGCGGTGAGGGAAGGAGCAGCTGGCAGTCAGGAAGTAGAAGCGTTGTTTGTTATATTCACAGTGGATCGTATGACAGGACAGTTTATTCTCACAGTTTTATGCCTCAGGAAGTATTCTGGTTCTGTGTATAAACAGGTTATTAACTTCAGGGATCATTCGGGGGCCCACAGTAGCGTCTGCTCTTGCTTCATCAGGGAGTGGACCAGGTGTCCTTTAAGGCCAGAACATCACCATTGTGTCTGTATTTGTTGGCTAACCCACCAACAGCTCTGAGTCAAGCTGCTGGCTTGCCTTGGGGCTCTGCAGCCACTTACTTGGTTTTGTTATTATTTGGGGAGATATTTTATCTGCACGAGTACACAATACTACATGATCCACGGTCAGTTGGAACTGAGGATACGGAAGACTGACTGTAAATTATATGTAGATTTTTGACTGGGCAGAGGGTCAGCTTCTCTAACCAACCCCTAAGTTGTTCAGGAGTCAGCTGTATACAGTTCAGTTTTTTTTGTTATATTCATAAGATTGTGTAACCATCATCAAAATCTAATTTTAGAATGTTTTTGTCCATAAGCACTGGCACTCACTCTCCATTCCCTCCGCATTCCTTATGCCAGCCTCAGGCAACCGCTAGTCTCCTTTCTGTCTCAAGGCTTCCCTTTTCTGGATGTCCCATGCATGGGGAATCAGACGGTGTACGGTCTTTGTGGCTTTGACAACCCATGTGATAGATGATAGAGGTTGGTAGATAGGTGATAGAAAATGAGAGAGGTGATGTGATTGACAGATACGATGGTGATGGGTTGATAGATAAATAGAGATAAACAGAGATGCCCGTCCATTCCCTCTTGTGGTGATGTACTCTAGTTGTATAGGGAAGGCTAGGTGGAGTGCACACAGGGGCTTTCTTTTGAAGTATTGCTCTTTGCTTCTATTGCTCTTTTGCATTATCTGTAATTATTTCAAAATACAAAAATTTTGAGTGTGATCTTATGATCTAGTTATTGATTTCTGTATAATTATGCATTTATAGTGAATAACCTAGTGGGTTTTTCTAGGAAAAATTGGGCGAGTTTGGGATTTGATCAAGAGATATATAAAAATTTTTGTAGTTTTTTTCCCCTGATATTTCTTGTTATTATTTTTTTCCCTGAGATTCTTGTATGGAAAACAAGGAATGATAAGGTAAGCTATAGTATTTCTCCCTGGGCTATCACTGAAGCACCAAAACTGAAGGGCTGCTTTTTTATTTTTGTTTTTAGGTATTTGTGTGTTGCATGATCACAGTTAATAACAGACAAGCACTGAGGGAGGTACTGGAACTTTCGTCTCAAACATCCAATAAAGATAAATGATTATATTCAGGAAAAAGTCTCAGTGTTTTCAGGTGCCTGATTCTTGATTGTTTCTCTATTGCATACAAATAAAGGAATAAAAGGAGCCAACAATAAGATTTTAGGTTGATAAATTTCTCTGACTTCATTTTCATAACTTTTGAAATATTTGTTGTCAGTGTGAGAGAATAAAGTTAAGCTTTTAGAAATATCATATAAGTATATTTCTTTACTGTAAATCAAATGATTTATTCATGGCTTTTCTGAATTTGCTTTTGAAAAAACAAAACCAGAACAAACACCTCTCCCCCCAAAAAAACTCCCACACATGTTTTCCGGTATAATTTCTCAGAGCTTTAAGATTTTGCTACACTTATTACAATGGTAGTTTTCCCCCAGGATAACTGTGTAGATATCTACAGAATTGAAATTCTGCCGAAAGTCACCCTATGTTAATGTTTAATTACAAGATTGCTTTTTCTCCTTAGAAGAGTAT
This sequence comes from Okapia johnstoni, assembly GCA_024291935.2. Classification (NCBI taxonomy): domain Eukaryota; kingdom Metazoa; phylum Chordata; class Mammalia; order Artiodactyla; family Giraffidae; genus Okapia; species Okapia johnstoni. The sequence goes on from CM044312.1 coordinate 353,625, forward strand.
TTAAAAATTTAATAAACATACATGGTACTAAGCCTGTTTCTTGAAAATGAAAATTTTATGGTAAAATTTCAAACATAATGTGACTTCTAGTTCCATGCAGATGTTTGGTATGCCTGTCTGTTCTGTAATCTGTGAATTTAATCCCGACATCACATCTCATGGGTCCTCTCTTCCCTCCCTCCCTCCCTCCCTTCTTTCCCTTTTCCTTTCCTTTTCATTTTTATAACAGAACAAAGCTGGGTTGATTCTTCATAGAACAAAGAATGTGTCCCGTTAATTCAGCACAGTAACTACCTCTCTATCTTCTTGTCCCTTCCAGTCAAGACATAAGCCTGTAAATTTGAATGATAGCTTTGGATTTGAATTAAAAAAAAAAAAACACAGCCATATTGTCTTATGTGTTTAGCAAAGGAGATGAGAAGACATGTTTCCTATTGTTGGACTCGTTTGAATTTGTGAGATATATCTCATGCCGGAAACTCACCTTTAAACCAAAATTGTCAAGTAATTTCCTTGTGTAAGGTTTTTTTTTCTTTTTAGCATTTACAGAAAGAATATGTAAATGACTTTAGAATTTTATTAAAATATGCTTCAAGTCTGAAAAATATCACAAGCGTGCATCTGTATGTAAGGCATCAAACCTCTTGGCATCAGTGTTTTGATGAAGGGGGATGTCTGCTTGTTCTGCCGGGTGGAAGTTACAGTGCATCACTGCTGTTGTTTTTGCTTTTGCTTATTTTCTTGTATCCCTGTTTTGACCCAGCCGTTGACCCTGAGTCCTGGCTTAAATCCTCTTAATCATTTCATGCATGCACTGAAATTTAAGTCCCGTTCAAAAATAAATGGATAGATAAATACTGTATCTAACATAGCCGATGTATGAAATTATAGGAAGCCTCATAGTAACATTTTCTTTAGTGAATTAGAAGTAAGAATTGGTTTTCACATAATTTGGACAGCTTTCTTAATTATAGAAATCGTGCTGGAATAAATCTAGGTTTCTTTTTCTTGGCCATGCCATGTGGCACATGGGATTTTAGTTCCCTGACCAGGGATTGAACCCATAGCCACTACAGTGGGAGCACGGAGTCCTAACCACTGGACCACTGGGAAATTCCCCAAGCCAAGCTTTTTAATTTTTATTTTACTGTTTACTGATCTGCAAAAATAGATAGTGGTCAGTAATCAAAGTCTACATAAAGCTGATCAAACCACCAAGAAAATTGTAATTGTGGATGTTGAAAAATATTAATTGCTGTATTTACTGTGTGACTGTGTGATTGATTGCCTATTTTTTTGTGCACTAGACATAGATGAACCGAATTATTTTTTTACTCTCCAAAGCAGTAGTTTGGCCCTGCTGCTACCATTTGACAGAGGTTCTGAGACACATTCCTCCCCCACCTTTTTAGACTTGAGTACTTTATTCTTTATAGAAGTAGCTATTAGGAGAAAGTGTCCCGGTATTTTAGAAAAAAAATATCGTCAAGATTTCTTGACCCTATTTTTCCCATTTCCATGCACACTGAATCTCTGGAGAAGGTGGGAGGCAGCAGATTGGAACTGGAGGTTGTGAGGCTTTAAAGACAGAGATGGTTTAATAACCCGTGTGCGAAGTGGATTAAGAAGTTTTAATATAAAAAAATCAGAGGCTGCACATTTAGCTGATGTCAGTTTGCGTTTCAGTCATTTTCTTCTGATAGGCATATCAGCCAGTCTTGAGGATGCTCAGAGTCCCCCTCTGCAGTGCTGGGAAGAGCTGGCTGGGCCTGCAGGATGCTGGTGCCGTTTAAACTGTGTTCAAACCCTCTCATTTGGAAGTTCTCTCCAGTGTCAGTGTTTGTTAGTGTTTCTGATGCTTTTTGCCCATCATAATTACATAGCATAAAGAGGTTTTGAGGGGCTTTTCTCCAGGCCCCATACAGATGCCCCCAGGGCCCCCAGTTCATCGCAGCAGGCCAGTCACACGTGGTTTTCTGTGTCTGTTGTGATTGGAAAGCACTGGCATAGAGACCTGTAGATGTCTGATTGACCCAGGGTCCAGAGAGGGAGAATGGTTTCTGACCTCCTCTTGGACTGGTGCCCCACTCTTTCCCTTCATTGACAGCATCTCCTAGATCCTGGCTTCTCCAGGCAGTCCTGGCTTAAATGGCCAGTTTACTGTTTGAAGTTTAATGACATTTCATTTCTAAATTGATCATTTTATCCATTATCTTTTGTATTTTACTTAAAGATGTTAAATCAGTAATGCTTCCGGTGTAGTAGATAGGCCGTCTTTACTTGGTTTTCCCAAACACTGCCTGCCTTCTTTTAGATGTTTAAAATAAAGGAGTGAGTTACTTTCGTGCAGTTTCAGCGCTAATGATGCTCGTGGGGTTTCAGCAGGGCTCCCTGCAGCCCCAGGAGGCGCCCGCCGCACTGTGTGTGGTTATCTTGGGCTGAACAGACATGTGCACGAGTGCCGACCATCAGCAGGGTCTCCCAGAAGGGAGTCCTCTGTTTAGCTTCAGTTCCAAACATTAACTCAAGTTCAGAAATGGGGGAAATAGGATTTGAGTAGAAGATGTTAGCTGTGTGTAAACTGGTTCCATCCTTTCTGCTTCGGGGAGGACTTTACAGCCATCAGGTCTGGGCCTCTTCCCTCTAGCTCACTTGTTGCTTTGAACAGATTATCCTTGGAGAGATTATCCTTGCTTCCTCATCTGTTAGGTGGTACGTGGACTGCTGACAAGATTGTTGTGAGGATTAAAAAAAGGCATTGTTTGTAGGGTTCTGGCATACAGTGTTGTGTCATTGTGTATTGGATTTATTTTTCCTAAGCAAGCAGCTTTGATGTTATCAACATTGTATTAGAATCGAAAATATGCCTTTGTTGTTTTTGAACAAAAGATTAAAGAGATTTCTTAGTGTCAACTCTTAAGTAAAGTCAATTTCAGTGCTCCTACAATGGTTATTTCTAGTTTGTAAAGATACTATGAATAATAAGTATGAAAACATGTTTTATAATTAGACGTATAGAGATTTGAGTGGATTTTCTTCTTCTTTGGGTTTTTTAAATGATTTAGAACCAAATGACATGTGTTCATCTTTCCTTTATGCTTTGGGGACACATTTTCTACTTTCCCTGTACATCTTTACCTATCTCTGTGAGGTTTTTGCTGCTTTAAATTGTTTTGTGGAACATAAACAAATGTCTGTGAGTATGTATTAGTGAGAAGCAGATTTTCGACTTAGTAAACAGAATTGAAATGTGGTAACAGGTTTACTTTCTTCAATTTTGAAATACTCTTTTTCTTTGGCACTTTGAAACAATCTGTTATAAATTAAAAACCACAGAATTATTGAATATCTTGGGATTCTCTACTAAGAGATGGCTTGATTTTCAAATGCCTCTTATATAAACTTTAGTGATGTAAGCCGCTTCTCTTCCATTGAAAGCTTACTTGTGCAGATGGTTTCTCTGCCCTCTCCTCTGGTAGTGCCAGAATAGAGTTCCTCAAATATTAATCTTATGTAATTTCTCTCTTGAAAACCCCCAGGTTGACCCATTGCCAGTAGAACAAAATCCATACTCCTTTGTGTGGCACAGAAGGCACGTTGGGCTGTCCTGACCTGATTTTCCAGCTTCAGCACCTGCCATTCTTCCCTTCTCTTGGTCCAGCCGGAGTAAACTACATGCTCCATTATTTTTGCTTAGAATGTTCTCTTTTCTTTGCATGGCAGACCCCAGCTAATCCCATCAAACCCATGTCACATGCTATCTTCCTAAATCTCTCGTGGACTCTTAGAGGCAGCATCAAACCCTCCCCAGCCTGTACTGTCCTTCCCTCTTGGGCTGGTGGTCACACCTGTCCTCGCCAATGTGAGCCTTCCAAGGACATGACCACACCCAATTCTGCATTATGTCCCTGGCCCTGGGCATAGCGCCAGACCCAACTAACTGAAAAGTGGCTTCTTCAGCCTATTTATTTGAACAGAAGAACAGCCTGTATATTTGGGGTAGATTCAAGAATAGCACAGTGATGAAAACGCATAACAGAATCAGATTGACACCAGGAGAACTGTGCTCCTTCCTGGTGCACGGTGGGGAGCAGAGAAGTTCTCTTATTAGGAGTAGGTGACTCAAGGGACTGCTGTGTTTTGCCTGAGGTGTGTGACAGGATAAACAGGAGTTGCTGGTTTGTTAGCAGGAATGGCTTGAGGAATATCAGTGAGCTTGAAGAAATCACATTATGTTAGAGAAGGCAGATATTACATTTTTGAATAGTTTTGCAGGAGTTATTATTTGATCATTAAGGTGTTTGTTTCAATGTAGTTATACTTTACCTTTAAAACTTGAGGATTCAGATAAAATTTTTTTTTCAAATCAGATTTAAAGTAGGTTACTTGTGTTGTACTGTTCATGGGGTTCTCAAGGCAAGAATACTGAAGTGGTTTGCCATGCCCTTCTCCAGTGGACCACATTCTGTCAGACCTATCCACCATGACCCGTCCGTCTTGGGTGGCCCCACATGACATGGCTTAGTTTCATTGAGATAGACAAGACTGTGGTCCCTGTGATCAGATTGGCTAGTTTTCTGTGATTATAGTTTCAGTGTGTCTGCCCTCTAATGCCCTCTTGCAACACCTACCATCTTACTTGGGTTTCTCTTACCTTGGACGTGGGGTATCTCTGCACGGCTGCTCCAGCAAAGTGCAGCCGCTGCTCCTTACCTTGGACAAGGGGTATCTACTCACAGTGGCCCTCCCATGAACAGTATGAAAAGGCAAAGAGATAGGACACTGAAAGATGAACTCCCCAGGTCGGTAGGTGACCAATATGCTACTGGAGATCAGTGGAGAAATAACTCCAGAAAGAATGATGGGATGGAGCCAAAGCAAAAACAATACCCAGCTGTGGATGTGACTGGTTATAGAAGCAAAGTCGGATGCTGTAAAGCACAATATTGCATAGGAACCTGGAATGTTAGGTCCATGAATCAAGGCAAATTGGAAGGGGTCAAACAGGAGATGGCAAGAGTGAACGTCGACATTCTAGGAATCAGCGAACTAACATGGACTGGAATGAGTGAATTTAACTCAGATGACCATTATATCTACTGCTGTGCGCAGGAATCCCTTAGAAGAAATGGAGTAGCCATCATGGTCAACAAGAGAGTATGAAATGCAGTACTTGGATGCGGTCTCAAAAATGACAGAATGATCTCTGTTCGTTTCCAAGGCAAACCATTCAATATCACAGTAATCCAACTCTATGCCCCAACCAGTAAGGCTAAAGAAGCTGAACTTGAACAATTCTATGAAGACCTACAAGACCTATTAGAACTAACACCCAAAAAAGATGTCCTTTTCATTGTAGGGGACTGGAATGCAAAAGTAGGAAGTCAGGAAACACCTGACGTAACAGGCAAATTTGCCCTTGGAGTACAGAATGAAGCAGAGCAAAGGCTAATAGAGTTTTGCCAAGAGAACGCACTGGTCATAGCAAACACTCTCTTCCAACAACACAAGAGAAGACTCTACACATGGACATCACCAAATGGTCAACACCGAAATCAGATTGATTATATTCTTTGCAGCCAAAGATGGAGAAGCTCTGTACAGTCAGCAAAAACAAGACCGGGAGCAGACTGTGGCTCAGATCATGAACTCCTTATTGTCAAATTCAGACTTAAATTGAAGAAAGTAGGGAAAACCACTAGACCATTCAGGTATGACCTAAACCAAATCCCTGATGATTATACAGTGGAAGTGATGAGTAAATTTAAGGACTAGATCTGATAGACAGAGTGCCTGATGAACTATGGACAGAGGTTCGTGACATTGTACAGGAGACAGGAATCAAGACCATCCCCATGGAAAAGAAATGCAAAAAAGCAAAATGGCTGTCTGAGGAGGCCTTACAAATACCTGTGAAAAGAAGAGAAGGGAAAAGCAAAGGAGAAAAGGAACGATATTCCCATCTGAATGCAGAGTTCCAAAGAACAGCAAGGAGAGATAAGAAAGCCTTCCTCAGTGATCAATGCAAAGAAATAGAGGAAAACAACAGATTGGGAATGACTACAGATCTCTTCAAGAAAATTAGAGATACCAAGGGAACATTTCATGCAAAGATGGGTTCAATAAAGGACAGAAATGGTATAGACCTAGCAGAAGCAGAAGATATTAAGAAGAGGTGGCAAGAGTACACAGAAGAACTGTACAGAAGAGATCTTCACGACCGAGATAATCACGATGGTGTGATCACTCACCTAGAGCCAGACATCCTGGAATGTGAAGTCAAGTGAGCCTTAGAAAGCATCACTACGAACAAAGCTAGTGGAGGTGATGGAATTCCAGTTGAGCTATTTCAAATCCTAAAAGATGATGCCGTGAAAGTGCTGAACTCGATATGCCAGCAGATCTGGAAAACTCAGTGGTGGCCACAGGACTGGAAGAGGTCAGTTTTCGTTCCAATCCCAAAGAAAGGCAATGCCAAAGAATGCTCAAACTACTGCACAATTGCACTCATCTCACATGCTAGTAAAGTAATGCTCCAAATGCTCCAAGCCAGGCTTCAGCAATACATGAACCGTGAACTTCCAGATGTTCAAGCTGGTTTTAGAAAAGGCAGAGGAACCAGAGATCAAATTGCCAACATCTGCTGGATCATCAAAAAAGCAAGAGAGTTACAGAAAAATACCTATTTCTGCTTTATTGACTATGCCAAAGCCTTTGACTGTGTGGATCACAATAAACTGTGAAAAATTCTTAAAGAGACGGGAATACCAGACCATCTGACCTGTCTCTTGAGAAACCTGTATGCAGGTCAGGAAGCAACAGTTAGAACTGGACATGGAACAACAGACTGGTTCCAGATAGGAAAAGGAGTACGTCAAGGCTGTATATTGTCACCCTGCTTATTTAACTTCTGTGCAGAGTACATCATGAGAAACGCTGGGCTGGAAGAAGCACAAGCTGGAACCAAGATTGCCGGGAGAAATATCAATAACCTCAGATATGCAGATGACACCACCCTTATGGCAGAAAGTGAAGAAGAACTAAAGAGCCTCTTGATGAAAGTGAAAGAGGAGAGTGAAAAAGTCGACTTAAAGCTCAACATTCAGAAAACTAAGATCATGGCATCTGGTCCCATCACTTCATGGGAAATAGATGGGGAAACAGTGGAAACAGTGTCAGACTTTATTTTTTGGGCCTCTAAAATCACTGCTGATGGTGATTGCAGCCATGAAATTAGAAGACGCTTACTCCTTGGAAGGAAGGTTATGGCCAACCTAGATAGCATATTGAAAAGCAGAGACATTACTCTGCCAACAAAGGTCCATCTAGTCAAGGCTATGGTTTTTCCAGTGGTCATGTATGGATGTGAGAGTTGGACGGTGAAGAAAGCTGAGCACTGAAGAATTGATGCTTTTGAACTGTGGTGTTGGAGAAGACTCTTGAGAGTCCCTTGGACTGCAAGGAGATCCAACCAGTCCATCCTAAAGGAGATCAGTCCTGGGTGTTCATTGGAAGGACTGATGTTGAAGCTGAAACTCCAATACTTTGACCACCTCATGTGAAGAGTTGACTCATTGGAAAAGACCCTGATGCTAGGAAGGATTGGGGGCAGGAGGAGAAGGGGATGACAGAGGATGAGATGGCTGTATGGCATCACTGACTCGATGGACATGGATTTGGGTAGACTCCGGGAGTTGGCAATGGACAGGGAGGCCTGGCGTGCTGCAATTCATGGGGTCTCAAAGAGTCGGACACGACGGAGCGACTGAACTGAACTCAACTTGTGTTATAAGAAAGTCTTGTTTCTGCGTATTCTCACTGATATAATCAATATGTTCAAAATCAGTTTACGGAAACTCTTGTTGCACTCTTTGAGTTACTTATTATATAAAGTACTAATTTCTGTGTTAGAACATTCTTGGTTTTAATCTTAAGTTAGACTAATAACTGGAAAAGTAGTTTATGCTTCTTACAAGTAGTTCAAATGTATAGAAATAGAGGAAAATATAAAAGCCTCATTCCACTCCTTGTTATACTAGTTTGATGTGTATTTTTGCAGAGTTTTTCTGTACACTTATAAGCATGTGTAACATATGTAAAAGTATATGTTTATATGTACACAGAGAAATATACCAGTGTTTTTAAGAATATATGGCCTCTATTTAGTACATTTTCATTAATTGGAAAGTTTGGCAATACTTTATTACCAAACATAGTATTTTCTTGTAATGCTTTCATTGAAAGTAGAAGTTCATTGAATGTTATTTGCACAGGTGAATTTAGTCCGCTGTACTGACTTGCTCCTTGGAAGAAAAACTGTGACAAACCTAGACAGTGTATTAAAAAGCAGAGACATTACTTTACTGACAAAGGTCTGTATAGTCAAAGCTATGTTTTTTCCAGTAGTCATGTATGGAGGTGAGAGTTGGATTATAAAGAAAGCTGAGCACTGAAGAATTGATGCTTTTGAACTGTGGTGTTGGAGAAGACTCTTGAGAGTCCCTTGGACTGCAAGGAGATCCAAGCAGTCCATCCTAAAGGAGATCAGTCCTGAATATTCATTGGAAGGACTGATGCTGAAGCTGAAACTCCAATACTTTGGCCACCTCATGGGAAGAGCTGCTGAATGGAAAAGACCCTGATGCTGGGAAAGATTGAAGGCAGGAGGAAAAGGGGACGACAGAGGATGAGATGGTTGGATGGCATCACCAGCTCAATAGACATGAGTTTGAGCAGACTCTTGGAGTTGGTGATGAATACAGAGGCCTGGCGTGCTGCAGTCCATGCGGTCGCAGAGTCAGAGACGACTGAGCAGCTCAACTGAACTGACTGGAAGACAGAAGGGATGACAAGGGCCCAGTTGGTAAATTAAGTCCCTTGTTTGGTCTGTGAAGGAGTTCTCTGATGCTGAGAAAGTGGAAAGGAGCCATGTGAGTGTCTTGAGGATTGGCAGAGTTGGACAGGGAGGCGGGAACTGTGGACCTCCCCCTGCCCTTGCTGGTGAACCTCAAGGCCTGTCTGTGCAGTGACAGTGGTGGCTGTGGGGACAGCTGGCCGTGCTCCCCGACGAGAGCAGGGCCGGGTGGGCGCGGAAGGGGGCTTGGGCTCTTCTCCTGTGCTCGTCTCTTCTCTCTTGTCCTCCTTCCTTGGGAATAGTGTTTTTAAGTTTTTGTTAATTTTTATTTTAAAACTGCATTATATACACCTCCTCCCTCCACCCCACCCCCCTGAATGAATGGTAACCAGTTGTACCTGCTTTTCTCTGTGTTTTCACTGAAAATAAGTCTTGGGAGTTACTCCCCAGAAGTATCCCAGCAGCTCTGGCAGCCCCCGCCCTGGGCTGCTCCTCACTCCTGCGGCTGCGCAGCCCTCGCGTGCGAGCACGTCTGTTCCACCCGGCCACTCGTGGGGGTGGTGGCTGCTACTGGCATGCTGCACACTCATCGTTTCTCTAGGCCAGACTCTGAGAAACGGGACTGCTGGCTCACAGGGTGGGTGGATGCACATAGGATTTTGTCGTTACTACCTCAGTATTATTTCGTGCTCATGGACACTAGTCCTTTCCTGTGGCAAGTTTGAATGTTAAGTAAAACCAGTCTTAAATTGCTCTGTTCTGAGTCTTGGGTAGAACATGAGGTCTGGTAATAGTATTTATTGTGAACTGCTGTCTGGTTTTCTGAACTTTGTCATCAGCTATTTCAGGATTTGTATAATCTCTGGAGTGTAGATTCTTGTTGTTCAGTCACTCAGTCATGTCCGACTCTTTGTGACTCCATGGACTGCAGCACACCAGGCTTTCCTGTCTTTCACCGTCTCCCAGAGCTTGCTCAAACTCATGTCCATGGAGTCAGTGATGCCATCCAACCATCACATCCTCTGTCAACCTCTTTTCCTCCTGCCTTCAATTTTTCCCAGCATCAGGGTCTTTTCCATTCAGCAGCTCTTCACATCAGGTGGCCAAAGTATTGGAGCTTCAGCTTCACCATCAATCCTTCCAATGAATATTCAGGGATGATTTCCTTTAGACTGGACTAGTTGGATCTCCTTGCAGTCCAAGGGACACTCGAGTCTTCTCCAACACCACAATTTGAAAGCATCAGTTCTTCAGTGTTCAGCCTTTATGGTCCAACTCTACATAAATCACCATTAAACACACATTTTTTACTTCTGGCTACCACTCAGGACCTCGTATGTTTTAAGGCATGAAATCAGACTTTCAGGTTCTGCTCTTTGATGAGGGTGTGTTCTCTTGAGGGTTCAATGGGCTCTGTGAACGGTGATCTCCATGCACTTTCCACATCCCTTGGTAGCAGAGTGGCCAAGAGAACAGTCAGGCAGTCTGGTTTTTCATCCCCGTTCTGTCACTAGTAGCTGTCCTGTAAATTTGGGATAGTAATCTGACCTGTTTCTTGAGAAACCTGTATGCAGGTCCGGAAGCAACAGTTAGAACTGGACATGGAACAACAGACTGGTTCCAAATAGGAAAAGGAGTATGTCAAGGCTGTATGTTGTCACCGTGCTTATTTAACTTATATGCAGAGTATATCATGAGAAATGCTGGGCTGGAAGAAACACAAGCTGGAATCAAGATTGCTGGGAGAAATATCAATAACCTCAGATATGCGGATGACACCACCCTTATGGCAGAAAGTGAAGAAGAACTGAAGAGCCTCTTGATGAAGGTGAAAGAGGAGAGTGAAAAATTTGGCTTAAAGCTCAACGTTCAGAAAACTAAGATCATGGCATCTGGTCCCATCACTTCATGGGAAATAGATGGGGAAACAGTGTCAGACTTTATTTTTTTTGGCTCCAGAATCACTGCTGATGGTGCTTGCAGCCATGAAATTAAAAGACGCTTACTCCTTGGAAGGAAGGTTATGGCCAACCTAGATAGCATATTTAAAAGCAGAGGCATTACTTTGCCAACAAAAGTCTGTCTAGTCGAGGCTATGGTTTTTCCACTGGTCATGTATGGATGTGAGAGTTGTACGGTGAAGAAAGCTGAGCGCCGAAGAATTGATGCTTTTGAACTGTGGTGTTGGAGAAGACTCTTGAGAGTCCCTTGGACTGCAAGGAGATCCAATCAATCCATCCTAAAAGAGATCAATCCTGGGTGTTCATTGGAAGGTCTGATGTTGAAGCTGAAACTCCAATATTTTGGCCCCCTCATGAGAAGAGTTAACTCATTGGAAAAAGACCCTAATGCTGGGTAGGATTGGGGGCGGGAGGAGAAGGGGACGACAGAGGATGAGATGGTTGGATGGCATCACTGACTCGATGGACATGGGTTTGGGTGGACTCCGGGAGTTGGTGATGGACAGAGAGGCCTGGCGTGCTGCAGTTCATGGGGTCGCAAAGAGTCGGACACGACTGAGCAACTGAACTGAACTGAATAGTCCCAATTTGTAGATTTGTTCTAAGAATTAACTCAGGGAATGTGTCTGACTAACCTAGCACAGCGCCTGCTGCACAGACAGCAGTTTATACTCAGTAAGCCGCAGTTCAGTCTGGTGATCAGGAGCTCAGTCATGGCCAACTCCTTGTGACCCCATAGACTGCAGCCCTCCGGGGGATCTTCCCAACCCAGGGATCGAACGTGCAAGTCTTGCATCACGTGTGTCGGCAGGCGGATCCTTCACCATCAGCACCGCCTGGGGAGCCCAAATGACAGTTACTCGTATTATTTTATACAAAAATGGTTGGGTGGCATCACTGACTCAGTGGACGTGAGTTTGAGCAAACTCTGGGAGACGGTGACGGACAGGGGAGCCTGGATTTCTGCTGCAGCTCATGGGGTCACAAAGAGTTGGACACGACTGAGCAACTAAACAACAACACACAAAAATAGTTTATAGTTTAGTCATATTGTCCCCCTTGATCCTCCAGAAACCTAGTTCAGGGGAAATTTATGATATGTCCATCGGCCATCCCTCAGCGTCTGCCTCCCCTCACTGTCTGCTTCTCCACGTCTGTCACCTGAAAGACCTTGAAGAGACCTTGCCCTCATCACCCCCTGACCCCTCACCCCTCAGCCCCGACCCCTCACCCCTCACCCCTCACGCCAGATCTATCATCACCCCCCAGCCCTTCAACCCCTCACGCCAGATCTAAATCTCTTGCAACCTAGTCTGGCTGGCCTGGTTAGCCCTCAGCTTTCCCCAGCCCCACATGCCTCCTGCCTCCGGTTCCCCTCAGGTAGAAATCGCTCCTCTGCAGCGACGTGACCTCCAGACATGAGCAGCATTGCCAGCATCCTTTCCTAAATCTCTGCTTCTTAAGCATCATCTTTGTCAACTCTTGAGCCTTTTCCTTAATTCTGGAAGGTTGCCATCTATTTGGTTTTGTCCCAGAATGGGTTCAAGCTAAAACTTAATTTAGAAGAATTTGTTGCAGGCATGCCAGCCCACCCTGGGGATTCACGCAGATTAAAGGCTTCCCATCCTGCAGCGTAAAGGGGCAGGTCTTCTTGGGTTTGTGGGCATGGGGAAGGTGGAGCTGTGCGGCTGTGACAGACGTGGTGACAGTGGTCTCGCCAGCCAGGACCTGGCTGCTCATGGCCCCATGCCCTGGTTTGTGCTCAGGGACCAAGCCTGAGAGGTGGAATTGGTCCCAAGGAAACATCTTCTTGGGCACATACCCCAGAATAATGTTTCCTGGCCAGCTGCTCTCAGCCGGAGGATGGGATGGGGCGTGGTTCTTAGTGTATGTTACTGAGAAAAGTTGGCGTGGCCATGTCGGGCCCTGCCCTCCCCCTCCACCCCCGGTCCCCAGGACAAAATTGCCATACTTCAGTCTGTACTCCAGTCTGTCGTTGGGCCCCAGAGCAGTTTTCAGAATGTTCGTGTGGCCAGCGTGTATTTCTTTCTTGGAGGGGCGTGGAAGCATTTCTCAGAGGAGAACTCCCTGCTCAAAACTGCTTTAGCCTTTTTTCTGCAAGGGTTGTTTTAATGACAGAGAAAGCACTTTCTCAGCTATTTCTAAGTAGGTTTTTTTTCCCTACCTCTCCACTTATCTTCTCCAGTATACAGGCCCCATCATGGAGGACTGTAATTACAGTCCTAGTTTGGGAGACTCTGTGGAGAGGGGCCAATTAAGGAACATCGTGTGCCGGCTCCTTTGGGCCAAAAGGGAAAAAGAAAGGTGGGCTTCTGAGGCTCTGAGCCCGAGGCCTACGGAGGGTGGGGGTGCTAAGGGATGAGCTCCAGGTTTCGGGCTCTGTGGGTGCTCCTGAGGCCAGTGGGGAGGTGGGCAGGGGTTCCAGAGTGTCCTCAGAACATGAGGGCCTGGGCCACACGCTTCTGTGGGAGGTTTCCCAGCACGGGGTGACAGAGCTGTATACACAGAGTAGATACACAGTAAGGACACTAGCTGACCTGTGTGACCCTTCACTTAGGGGTGTCAGGAGTCACTAAGCTGTGTGTGTGTTTTCCTCTTAGGTCCATTTTCCAGACACTGAGAGAGCAGAATGGCTGAATAAGGTAAGAGGAGAGGAGGTGGGACACCAGACCTCACTGGGGGTCGGAGGGTGGGATGCCGCCTTTCCATGTGTGCGGGTTTGGGTGTTGACAATATGTGGACGCATTTGGACTCAGCGGGTTGGCTTCTGCTCTCAAAATAACTGAGACATTACCTTCCTTTTCTAAACAGTGCAGACTGTGTCTTTGACATAAGAAAGCTAATAGTACTCTCGTAGTTGGACGTTTGGCCCTGGGTCTCCTCACTTTGATGATAGTCGTAAGTGGAAATTTTAGAACATTCTTATGAAGAGGGGAATAACTCCCAAGAAATCTAGCCTTTTTCAAAAGGTTATGTTTTTAAATCATTATACTTTGAAGTAGATCTCTTTTATCTCTGTATTTTATATATCCTTAAAATTGTATAGTAATGTATAGTATAGTAATTGTATAATAATTGTAATGTAGGTAATGATTACCCGTAATGTAATCACTGGAAGTTAGTCCATCCTTAAGGACAACTCATTAATGTTTGTTAAGAACAATACAGTTTTAGAAAGTTTTTAGCACTGAGTTGAAGCTGCAGGATTATCTGACTATTTGTGCATACCAGGTTGCTTCAGTCATGTCCAACTCTTTGACCCTGTGGATTGTAACCCACCAGGCTCCTCTGTCCATGGGATTCTCCAGACAAGAACGTTGAGTGGGTTGCCATGCCCTGCTAAAGGAGATTTTACCAACCCAGGGATCGAACCCTCGTTTCCTGTGGCTCCTGCATTGCAGGCAGATTGTTTACTGATGAACCACTGGGGAAGCCCTTTTCTGACTTTTTAGTAATGATTAAATGTGCTGATATGCTTAAACAAAATATTTAACTAGAATAACTAATTCCTGCAACGTACTGGTTGGTTAATCAATAGTTTATTGTTATAAAACATTTTAAAATCTTAGATGCTGTTTTTGCATAACAAAAAAGGACACCCCCCTTTTGCCTTTCAAAAATTCTGGTGAACTATACAAGCAGGATTTTTCATGATGATTTAGGTACTGTACTATTTGTTTGAGTGAGTGAAAGTCCGACTCTTTGTGACCCCATGAACTATACAGTCTTTGGAATTCTCCAGGTCTGAATACTGGAGTGGGTCACCTTTCCTTTCTCCAGGGGATCTTCCCAACCCAGGGATGGAACCCAGGTCTCCCGCATTGCAGGGGGATTCTTTACCAGCTGAGCCACGTGTAACCTGAGCTGCTTCTCTTTTCCAGACTGTAAAACACATGTGGCCTTTTATTTGCCAGTTCATAGAGAAGTTGTTTCGAGAAACCATAGAGCCGGCCGTGCGGGGCGCACACACCCACCTCAGCACCTTCAGCTTCACCAGGGTGGACGTGGGGCCGCAGGTTTGTTTCTTATCAAACTTTGCTACCTGTGCATCACTGGGGAGAATGATCAACCACTTCCCATTGTTTGTAGAGCGCGCTGTTTTCCGGAAGGCTGGCTCCTGTCTCGGGGTCTCTCCTCCTCTGTCAGGACCTCGCCTCCTTTGTCCACTGTGGTGTCTCTGCCAGTCCAGGTCCATCTGTGGGCCCCTCGGCCGCACATTGTCCCGTCACAGTTACCTTTCTGCAGTTTCTACCATCTGTCCTGCTGGAGAGGGAGTTTGCTGTGGAAACTCGCTGATGATTGACACAAGCCGGAAGGAGCCCCCACCCCCACCCCATGTGTAAAAACAGCAGCTCCAGGCTCTAGTTTGGGCTCGCAGCACTGCGCTAGTGACACAGGTGAAGGGAAAGGTGGGCTTTGTTCTTGGAACCGAGTTATATACAGAGGACGGTCACTGATTCCAACACTGACGGAAGCCTCAGGACCACCATAACAGCAGGTTTCCTTTTTTATTGTTTGAAGTCAGTGTTTACAATAACTAGCAACCGTTGAAGGTAACGTTTTTTCTATTGAGACATAATTGACACATAACCTTATATTAATTTCAAGGTAACATTGTTTTTATGCCTAATAAGAGTTCAGAATTCAACAGTACTGTTTTTTAGTTTATTTTTTGGCCACACTGCAACCCTGAGGGATCCTAGCTCGCCAACCAGGGGCCAGCGGCTGCAGAGCCCGTCGCGCACCCTCCCCGTGCGCTGCGTCCTGATGCCAATGCCCCCGCCCAGCAGGCCTGACCCCAGCTGTGTCCCTGCCCCAGGCCCCCTCCAGCCCACTCCTGGGTGTCCGTTGCCTTTCCCTGTCGAGGTCCATCTTCTTTGTGCGGAGACGCAGGTGTGTGTGTCCTGCCCAGCTGTGTCGTGCGAGCTGTTTGCCCTCTTGGCTGTGAATTGGCGGCATGCTGCCGTCTTGGGTGCGGTGGTCCTGTTCAGCACGTGGGGCCAGTGCAGGAACCCTGCGGGACTCTGCCTCTCATTCCCACTTTACCTCGGTCCCCTGAGAGGACCGCGACAAGCGGGAATGCACAGCCAGAAGCCGGAATGCCACGTGAACATGAAATGGGGCTGCAAGGTTTCCTGTGAGGGGCCGAGGGTGAATAGCGTATGTTTTGATGGCTACATACGGTCTCAGAGGCATGTCCTCCTCCCGCCCTGCCCCCTTCTTTTCCAGTCCTGTGTCATAGAGTCAGGTACGCTCACGTTCATGCAGATTTGGAATTCTTGCTCCAGCTGGGTTTGTCTCAGGAAGAGTTACATTCATGTTCTTGTGTGTACTTTCAACTTAATGCTGATGAAGGGTAGGAATGTTGAGAGCAGTGCAGGTTCTGTCGGAGAGCTCAGTGTCACGGGGCGCTTGGACTTCTCATGGGAATAGGAGACCCACGCATCTGATGCAGGGACCGGAGGGGGCATGGGAGACTTGAGCGGAGACCCTGCGACCTGGGGTGGTGGCAGCATGGGCCTGGAGTCTGCTCCTGCGGCCGACTGGGGGGGTCAGACTTCAGGCACCCACACCGTCAGGGTGAGAGTGGGGACCCGGTGGTTCTTCAGCTTGAGTTTTTCATGTCCAGCTGTTATGTTGAGAGCTTCCTTAGAAAGGGTCTCAAATCAGTAAATTGGGAAAGATTTTGAAATGATGCTGAAATATAATATTTATTATTGTCTGCCTTTTCTTTGTATAGTCATTCGCTTCTCACCTTGTTGCATGTATTATGTGTTGAAAATATAGTTGGTATTTTCAACGCAGTCATAAAGTCCCATTTTTATGAAAATATTAAGAAATAGAAAGTTATGACATAAAGATGAAATGAAAAGAACTTCTCTTTTAGACAGGATGTTAAGGGTGGACTAGAGGGAATGGGTCAGAGGTCCCCTGGAGGAGACAAGGACTGAGGGTCCTTGGGCAGGAGTGAAGCCGGGTCACGGCTCCGGGCCCCTGCTGAGCTAGGCAGCGCTCTGTGATCTGCTGGTCCCCCGTCCTGTGGGCCACTCGCACCCTGGAGGGCCCTCCCGAGTGTCTTACCAACGAGGGTGCTCGGGGCCAGAGGTTGACAGCGTCCGGGGGGTGAGACGACAGTGCGTCGTGAAGCAGAGGATTCACACCCGGGCCTGTGACCCAGGCTCATGTTCTGAGCCCTTCTGGGCTACAGGGTTTGCTTTTCTTCACCCTTCATATGTTTTAAATAAGCCTGTTCTTGTTTCAGCCCCTCCGGATCAATGGTGTTAAGGTGTATACTGAAAATGTCGATAAAAGGCAGATTATTTTGGATCTTCAGATTAGGTAAGTTTGTGTGTTTGTCATAGTTAATGATGTGTGATGTCACTTAGCTATGCCCATAGAGTAGACAATATAATGAGCACATATCTTACTGCTATTTGATGGAATTGGACGAACTTCTTGTTGGGGACCTAAACTTAGCTACTTTCTGGTTTTAGTTCCTGATAGCTTACATAATTGCCATTCGTAGAACATGTTAAAATAAAGGAAATTAAAGGCATTACCAGAAAACGACAGGCCCATATCCCTTGTGGACATTGATGCCATAATCTTTAAGAAAATGCTCACAAACTGAATTCAGCAACATAGTGAAAGGATTATACACCATGACCAAGTGAGATTTATTTCCATAATGCAAGGGTGGTTCATTGTAAGAAAAGTGATCAGTGTAATACTCCACATTAACAAGAGTGAAGGGGAAAACCACCTAATCATCTCAGCTGATGCAGAAAAAGCATTTGTTGAAATTCAACACTTACATGATAAAAACACTTAAGGCACAGACAGAAGCAATGTTAGCATGATGGACTTGTTTTATTGGACTTGGAATACTTGGCATGTATTCCCAGCAAGCAGCATGCTCAGTGGTGAAAAACTGAAACCTTTCCTCTGAGATCAGGAACTTGACAAGGACACTGCTTTCGCCACTGTTGCTCAGCACTACTGGAAGTTCTTTCAGAGCAATTAGGTGTGAAAAAAACAAAATAAAAGGCATGCGTTGTTGGAAAGGAAGCAGTAGTCAAGTAGAAGGGTACAAAATCAGCGCAAACACAATGTCCAGGTGCATTCGATACATTAACAGTAAACAGTCCAGAAGGAAATGAAGAAAGGTTCATTTACAGTAGAAGCAAGAAGAATAAAGTGCTTAGAAATTAACCAAGGTGGCGAAAGGCTTGTACAGTGAACACTACAGAACGTTGATGCAAAAAATTACAGAAGACGTCAGTACATAGAGATACAGCCCAAGTTTGTAGTTTGGAAGACTAAATACTGTTAAAAGCCAACACTAAAAGTTATTTATAGAATCAGTGCAATCAGGTATATGCATATACTCATATATATGATAAAGGATTGAGATCCAGAATGTATAAAGAACTGCTAGAACTCAGCAACAACAAGAAAACAAATAACCTGATTCAGAAATGAGCAAGGGACTTGAATGGACGTCTCTCCAGAGCAGATACACTGCTGGACAAAGGCACATGAACGGGAGCTCAACGTCGCTGTTAAAACTGCCGTGAGCCATCACCTCACACCCATCAGGATAGAAACTATCAAAAACCCAGAATGGATTAGTGAGCATGTGCAGAAATTGGAACCCCTGTACACTGGTGGTGGGAATATAAAAGATACAGTTGGGATAGCAACAGAATAGTAGCTCCTTAAAAAAGAGAAACAGAATAACTATGTGACCCAGCACTTCCACTTCTGGGTAGGCACCTAGAAGAATCGAGAAAAAAATCCCAAAGGGGTCTTTGTGCACTTCAGTTCACAGCAGCGTATTCACAGTAGCTAAAGCATGGAAGCAGCCCACGTGTTCACGGACTGCTGGACGGGTAAGAAGGCGTGTGATGTGCATACTGGGGAGCATCGTTCAGGCTGTAGAGAGAAGGAGAGCCCGCAGCGAGTAGTGTCCATCCAGCTACGGCGGGCTGCACGGACCTTGGAGACATCATGCTAAATGAAGTAGGACAGTCACAGAGAGATTGTGTGTGATTCCCCCCGTGTGAGACCTCTCGAGGAGCAGACCCACAGAGACAGAGAGCAGGATGCAGGCTGCTGGGGAAGAGGGGAGGGGGGTGGGAGTCACCGAGTGATGGGCGTGGGACTTCAGTCTTGCACGATGAAGAGAGATGGTGGAAATGGATGGAAATGACGGTGGTGATGGTCGCTCAACAGTCTGAATGTGCTTGATGCCACCGCCATGCACTTAAACATGAGTGAGATGGTAATGCTGTGTGCATTTTACCACAATAAAAAATAATTGGGAAAAAATTGATTAGGGGTCTGCCAAGGGCCTTCCCTGGTGGTGAAGGGCTTCTCTGGGAAAAAATTGATTAGGGGTCTGCCAGGGGCCTTCCCTGGTGGTGAAGGGCTTCTCTGGGAAAAAATTGATTAGGGGTCTGCCAGGGGCCTTCCCTGGTGGTGAAGGGCTTCTCTGGCTCTCGTCTATCCTTCAAAACCTGCTCATGGCTTCCTGAGGCCCCTGCACAGCCATGTGCCAGCTACTGACTGACACGGCTCAGCAGGCTTGCTTTTGTTTTGATTAAGGGTCGTTTTTTTCATCATGTCGTCTTTGAGTTCCTAAAGTGTATTAATGTAGTAAATGAACAGAGTCCATACCAATTACCTTTATTTTAGAAAGAGGCATAGAGTGTTATGATGATGTAATATGGAAAACTCTGCGTCTTCAACACATGTGGCACCACTGCAAATACTGCTGTCATGAGTGGAGTAAAAGAGGTGGCCCCGAGTTTGTCTTGGGGTCAGCTGTACCTGGCAAGGCTGTCCACAAGGCTGAGGGTGAGCTTCAGGGGGTGGAAACCTTGTTCTCTTATTCCAGCACCAAGGGAGCACTTCATACACATTTGTTAAACACTGAAATGAGTCTGTTACCTGATGCCATTTTGAAGACTGCAGTCTGGTTTGTGTGGTTTCAGCAGACATAGCAGCATATGCAAAATATGCAGCTCAGATATTTATGTCTCTGAAACAGTCTGCATTCTACTTTTTCCTGTGTTCCAGACAAGAACCGTAACTAGATTACTGCCAGTGGAGTTGGGGAAGGAGTAATTGAGAGAGAATAGAACATAAAATGATCGCATCTTAGGGTGTGTGGAGAAAACTTGTCGTTCGCCATGTGCCTCTACAAGGATGAGGTCACCAGCCACTGTGGTCGCTGCCCTTCCACACCCCTGCAAGGAGTTCAGGGCAGAGACCAGGAATGAGGCCCTCTGTGCTCTGGGAAAACTGGCAGAACTGACTTTCAGGCAGTTCGATATTTTCAAGAGAAGATTTTATGAGCCCAATTTCTTGCATCTTCTCATAGTTAGAAAAACTCTACAATCATTAACGAAGATGTCTCGCCTTGTAACTAGTAGCAACCTTCTGCCAAAATGTGTCCTTGATTGCGTGCACCTCCTTCACCAAAAGAATCTATAGATAGTGACTTTTACGGCAGGAGTGTGACTGTTGGCAGACTTTCATCCCAGATGCCTTCTGTTGATATTTTGCTCATGTGCTTGGACACTCTCTGTTGTGGTTATCAGATTCCTCCCAATGCTCCAGAGCAGAAGCAAGATGACCTGCTTCCAGCATCAAACCATTCAGGTTCCACAAAAACATCGTGAGCCTGTCACATTTTTATAAAGATAAGTGAAGCCTTACATGCAGCATCACACTCTGTTCACGGATGTCCACATTAGTGATTGAAGTGACAGTCACTGAGTAACAGTGATGCCTCGAACAGGTGTCATGTCTCTGAGGGCCTGAGCACTACTAGTTTCTCACAGTGGGAGAGCATGGGCACAACAGGTATTTGTGGTGAAATATGATCTAAGCATTGTATGTGTTTTAAACAGAGTTATTTATGAGACAAATGAAAACTATACTCCATCAAGAGACTGCTCCAGAAGCTGCCCTTTGAGAAGTGACATTTGTACCAAGACCTTTGGCCAGGCAGCCAGCCTCGCCCCCCACGTGGCCGTGCTGACTCTGGTGGCAGTGCTGGCTCTGGTGGCCGTGGCTGCTGCAGCCCACGTGCTGGGACTCTGGCCCAGCTGGCCTGCAGGTTACAGCTTGCCTGTAGTCCAGTTTTGGTGGCTTTACTGGCATTGTATTCAGATTCTGTAGCTTGGGTCTGTGGTGATGAAGAGAATGTGATACAGAACTTTTTCTTTGCTAGTTTTGTAGGGAATTGTGAGATCGATCTGGAGATCAAGCGATATTTTTGTAGAGCTGGTGTGCAGAGTATACAGGTAAGGTTTTTTAAGTTTCATTTTCTTCTCAGATTCTCTGTGCTCTATTCAGAAAGAAAATTGTGAAGTTTTTATTAACTCAGAATTTCTTTGAAGTTAAAGAGAGAAGCCTGAAGTCATATGCTCAGGAATCACTGTGAGGATCTGGCATCCTCCTTTTGAGTCAGCAAGCGCCTGTGAAATTATTTCCATTAATGTTTTGTTTTCCCGTTTGAATTTAGATTCATGGTACAATGCGGGTGATCCTGGAACCACTGATTGGAGACATGCCCTTAGTAGGAGCTTTGTCTATCTTCTTCCTTAGGAAGCCAGTAAGTCAAGGTTTATTTCATTCTCTTCTTCCCATTCACTGACAAGAATGTGTACATGCCAAAGAACAGAGTAAGGAAAAGAGCCTATCTCACTTTATTCCCTTTGAGGCATGAATCCTGTGTGCTTTCATCTCTTTATGCTTTAACATCCCTTGATAGACAACTTTTTCCTCATTATAAAACT
Source organism: Okapia johnstoni (assembly GCA_024291935.2). Classification (NCBI taxonomy): domain Eukaryota; kingdom Metazoa; phylum Chordata; class Mammalia; order Artiodactyla; family Giraffidae; genus Okapia; species Okapia johnstoni. Next base: position 375,269 of record CM044312.1, read on the forward strand.
AATAAGTTTGGGACTTGCCTGGTGGTCCGGTGGTTAAGACTCCAGACTTCCACTGCAGGGGCTGGGGTTCTACCCCTGTTCAGGGAGCTAGACCCTGCATGCCGCACAGCCAAAAAATAGAAATAACGCTATAATATTAATTTCCAAATGAAACTTTAGTACTCAGAAAAGCAGGGTGTAGCTGTGAGAGGTTGAGAATCATTGGTACCCTTATATGATGAATTACAGCCCCTAAGCACAATCTTCAGAGAAAAGGGACTTTTTCGGTCACTTTCATCTGGAAAATATGAGGGCACAGTTCCCTGCCATCTGCCAAGTCCTTCCCCACCCCAGTGAAAAACAAAGATTTTGGGATTTTGACTGGATGATTTAGACGCATGGAAATCTTGAGAATGTGAAACTTTTCTACATTGTTTTGCTTGTTGATTTGTTCAGATTAGTTTTGATAATGTGCTACTTGCTTAAAAAAAAACAAAACTGCAAGTTTCCGAAGTGCTGCCCTCATGGAGCACGTGGAGGCAGGACGGATGTACTGTCCTGTTTCAGGTTCAGTGATGGACGCAGGCCTCCCAGCCTCACTTCCCTCTCTCAGTGCCTCCTGTTCTTTGAACTGTGTTCTTTGATCAAACTGCCGTCTCCTGCCATCGGTCTCCACAGGGGATGGTCCCAGGACTCCCACAACCAAGTTACACAAATGCTCAGGTTCCTTAGTAAATGGCGTAGTGTTTGCTCATAACCGCTGCACAGCCTCTAGCATCCTTTAAATCATCTCCAGATCAGTAGTAACACCTAATACAGTGTAACTTCTGTGTTAATAGTTGAAATGTAAATGACACGTGAATAGTTGCCTTAGTGCAGCAGATTCAAGTTTTGCTTTTTGGAACTTTCTGGAATATTTTTTCTTTCTGAATACTTTTGATCCATAATTGGTTAAATCTGAGGAGATGGAGCTGGAACCCTCGGACACTGAGGCCCAACTGTTTTTGATTTCTGTAAGCCTCAGTTTCCCCATCAGTAACATGGAGACTATAGTAATACCTCCCTTAAAAGATTAGATGTGACAACTAAATGTCAGTGGCTAAAAACACTCAGTATAGTACCTGGCATACAGAAGTCTTCAAGTGTTTAAGAAATAAAATATTTTCCTATATGTAGGTTTACCACTCTGGTGGGGTCCTGACAGCAGAGGTCAAGGTTTGGTAAGCTTGGATGAAGGTTCTGGGAGGAGCCAGGGAGACCCACTGTCTGCCCTTGGACATGTCCCAGAAATTGGTGGCCACCCACTCACGCTGACTTGACATTTGTTGGCGTTGCCTCTGGGGTGTACTTTTGAGGGTGTTTCAGAATCCTTAGGTCACATTGAGGTTCGTCTCAGGAGTGTGGATTAGACTAGACTGAATCAGGAGGCCTTTTCTAGAACTTCCCCAGGAGGTGGTCTGGGCTCGCTCTGAATGTGTTTATCCAAGGGGTCCTCCCCGGTAGCAAAGCACGTGTCTTCTGAGTCTGTGATCCACAGACTGAGTTTCTTCATCTATAAAGTGGAATTAGTGTCTTCCTTTAAGAGTGATTGTGAAAAGAAATTGAATCCATCTAGCTAGGACTCCAGCGATTGGGGTTGTTGTTGTTCAGTTACTCAGTCATGTCTGATGCTTTGTGACCCCACGGACTGCAGCACGCCAGGCTTCCCTGTCCATCACCAACTCCCAGAGCTTACTCAAACTCATGTCCATCGAGTCAGTGATGCCATCCAACCATCTCATCCTCTGTCGTCCCCTTCTCCTCCCGCCTTCAATCTTTCCCAACATCAGAGTCTTTTCCAACACCAGAGCTCTTCACATCAGGGGCTAAAGTATTGGAGCTTCAGCTTCATTCAGCATCAGTCCTTCCAATGACTATTCAGGACTAATTTCCTTTAGGATTGACTGGTTTGATCTCCTTGCAGTCCAAGGGACTCTCAAGAGTCTCCTCCAACACCATAGTTCAAAAGCTTCAGCACTCTACCTTCTTTATGGTCCAGCTCACATCCATACATGACTACTGGAAAAACCATAGCTTTGACTAGATGGACCTTTGTCAGCAAAGTGATGTCTCTGCTTTTTAGTACTCTGTCTACATTTGTCATAGCTTTTCTTCCAAGGAGCAAGCAGTTGAGGTACCTTAAGCAAAGAAGGAGGAGAAAGGGGGGACTTTAAAAACAGAATGAGCAGGTACTGCTGTCTCATGAAAGCCACGCAGGGGCTGCAGCTGAGTATCAGGAACAGGATGAATGTGGCATGTGGCCACTGTGGCTCCCGTCCTCTCTCGGGCCTGTTCTGCTTGCTTTATTCTCTCTCCCCGAGACCAGTGACCTCTGGTCCTTCAGGCCACAGGCCAGAGTCCCAGCTGCCATGGCTCCGAAGAGGAGCTAGCCTCCCACTCTTCCTTTGTCCTGGCGTGCCCTCTTCTAGTTGCATCAGGCACAGGTCCTTGGCCCTGAGACCAGGAGTGGGGAGGACACAGCATTTGAACGAGGGTCCCAGAGGCTGATTCCTGCCACCCTCTGGGGGAGGCAGCAGTGAGGTGATGAGGCAGAAATTGGCAGGCAGGTCCTTGGAGCCCACTGGACTGAAGAGGGCCCAGAATGGGGCCACTGAGGAGTTTGGTGGGAATTTATCCTGCCAGATGTTCTCTGAGTTTCTTGGATGGGGGGTTTGCTATCCTGCATTATTTTGGAGCTTCTTGCCGCACTGCCAGGGTGCTGGTGCTCTCAGCAGCCCCTCCCTGTGCCCCGGGAGGGTCTGACAGCGCCCTTAGCACCCTGCATCTGTGTGGTGTAGAGGGAGTCCTCGTCCTGGCCTCCGAGCAGCGGGGGGCTGTCTGTCCTGTCGTTCTCTGTCTCTGGATCTCACAGGGCTTGCTCTGGCTCTCCTGCCCGGGGCGGCCCTGTCACCTCGGCTCTCTGTGCCTTCAAGGGTGACGCTCTTCCCAGTTTGCTGCATCCCAAGTGGAAGCTGGAAGTCTCAGGACTGTTAAAGCATAAGAAAAACATTCGTGACCTTTATCACCAGCCCAAATCAGCAAATTCAAAAGCTCTGGGGAAGGGCGGAGCCACCAGTCTGTCTGTAACAAACTTCCTGTTTAGGAGGCTGGCGTGTAGTCAGCACTGAAATGAGCAGTGTCTGTGGATTAGGATCCTGCTGGACCCACAGACCCTCAGAGGGCACTCAAGGGAGGCCCAGCTGAGACTGCCCTGCTGCTGAACCTGCTCAGACTGCTGGGGCTCCAGCGGCAGGGGGGCCCGCCCTCCCCCCACCTCCCGCTCCCTCACTGCTGCTTCTCACCCCTCAGAAAGAGATGATTTCCTGTCCTTTGGAAACACTTCCCACTGGCTCTTCAGTTTCCCAAAAGGAGATCCGTCCAGCCTGGGGGCTGATGGGGAGGGCACTTATTTTAGTTGCTTTTCCTAGATCTGCCCCTCCTGGTGACTCTTCCCTGCGGCCAGGTGGACTTTCCTCTCACACACCTGGACACCTGTTCAGTCACACACTCTCGGTCACACCCCTCCTGGTGACTCTTCCCTGCGGCCAGGTGGACTTTCCTCTCACACACCTGGACACCTGTTCAGTCACACACTCTCAGTCTCGTCTTCAAACACAAAATCACTTACACCCTTCTCCCTCCACCGCCCCTCCAGCTTGGCTCTTGTGTCCTTTGGCCTCCCCTGTGCTCGGGGACAGGCCAGCTCCCCCTTCAGGGCCTTGAACAAGCGTGCCTGGAGCCTTCTCTCTCGCATTTGTGTCTCTTCACACTCGGCTGAGTCTGTCCTCACGTGGATTTTGTCCCCGTCCCCCTGGTGGTATCCTGTCTCTCTGAACGTGGGTAGCATTCAGGTACATCTCATCATTTTGACAACTGTCCTGCAAGTAGGTGCTCTGTTGCCCCTGAGTTTACAATCTAGTTTTAGTCCCTTGAGGTGATCGCCCTTTGGGAAGGACCTTTGAGAGTTTCTTTGGCCTTCTGATTCAGCAAGATGCCCCAGGTTCATGTTAACAGTTTTTGTCCCAGACCCAGAACCAGCCATTTCTTCAAAGTCTCCTGTTCCTTTTAGTGGAAGATGCATCTAGAGATCACAGTCAGGGTCTAGGGAATCCATGGGGCTTCCCTCTTAGCTCAGTCGGTAAAGAATCTGCTTGCAAGACAGGAGACCCGGGTTTGATTCCTGGGTTGGGAAGATTCCCTGGAGAAGGGAATGGCTATCCACTCCAGTATGCTTGCCTGGAGAAACCCATGGACAGAGGAGACTGGCAGGCTACAGTCTATGGTGTCTCGAGAGTCGGACATGACTTAGCAACTAAACGGCCAGGGAGTCCTACGGAGGTTAGTTTCTCAGGACTTTATTAAAGTTGTTGTTTTTGAGTTTGGGTTTGTCCAAAGGAATCTTGACTCTTCAGTTCATACTTAACCTGCTCACTGCCCAGCTCTGTCACTCCGGTGTATGTGAGTCACAGAGGCCCTGCAGTCTCACGGAGCATCTTCTACAGTATAGAGCACAAGCACTGCATTATGTGCAGTATCCATCTTGACAGGAGAAGCATTGTTTTAATCAGTACTTTTTACCTGTCCATATCTGTTTAATGGAATCTCAGCCAACTATATAGAAGTTATTCTAATTAAATACCCACTAGAAAAATGAGCAAAAAAAATACAAAAGTTGACTAAATGGATGGAACATGTCCCACTAATATCAGGAAAAAAGTGAAAGTCGCTTAGTTATGTCCAAGTCTTTGTGACCCCATGGGCTGTCCAGTCCATGGAATGCTCCGGGCCAGAATACTGAGTGGGTAGCCTTTCCCTTCTCCAAATATCAGGAAAATGCTGTTTGAAATAGTGATAGAGTAACCATTCTTCAACTGCCAAATAGACTGATTTTTAACATCTGTGTTTGGTGTGGATGTAAAGAAAGTACATTTTATACAATTTTGATGGAAGTGTAAATTGGTACAATATTAGAGCAATTAGGTACTGACACGACTTAGCAACTGAACACCAAGGTGACATATATCAGAATAAAAAAATGAACATATATCTTTGACCAGAGCTTCCACTTTTTGAATGCTAGTCTCTGGAAGAACATGTGTGTAGAAAGATATTCACTCAGTCATTTTGTTATTGTTGTTCTTCAGTTGCTAAGTTGTGTCTGACTCTTTGCAATCCCATGAACTGCAGCACAGCAGACTTCCCTGTCCATCACTATCTCCCTGAGCTTGCTCAAACGCATGTCTGTTGAGTCGATAATGCCATCCAACCATTTCATCCTCTGTCACCCTCTTCTCTTGCCCTCAAACTTTTCCAGCATCAGGGTCTTTTTCAGTGAATCAGCTCTTCACATCAGGTGGCCAAAGTATTGGAGCTTCAGCATCAGTCCTTCCAATGAATATTCAGAGTTGATTTCCTTTAAGATGGACTGGTTGGATCTCCTTGCAGTCCAAGGGACTCTCAAGAGTCTTCTCCAACACTAGTTCAAAAGCATCAATTCTTTGGCCTTCAGCCTTCTTTATGGTCCAACTCTCATATCCATACATGACTACTGGAAAAACTAGAGCCTTGTGTATACAGACCTTTGTCGGCAAAGTAATGTCTTTGCTTTTTAATACACTGTCTAGGTTTGTCATAGCTATTCTTCCAAGGAGCAAGTGTCTTTTAATTTCATGGCTGCAGTCACCATCCGCATTGATTTTGGAGCCCAGGAAAATGAAATCTGACACTGTTTCCACTTTCTCCCCATCTATTTGCCATGAAGTGATGGGACTGGATGCCATGATCTTAGTTTTTTGAATGTTGAGTTTTAAGCCAACTTTTTCACTCTCCTCTTTCATCTTCATCAAGAGGCTCTTTAGTTCCTCCTCACGTTCTGCCATTAAGGTGGTATCATCTACATATCTGAGACTGTTAATATTTCTCCTTGCAATCTTGATTCCAGCTTGTGATTCATCCAGCCTGGCATTTCCCATGATGTACTTTGCATATAAGTTAAATAAGCAGGGTGACAATATACAGCTTTGACGTACTCCTATACAGATTTCTCATGAGGCAGGTCAGGTGGTCTGGTATTCCCATCTCTTTAAGAATATTCCACAGTTTGTTGTGATCCACACAGCCAAAGGCTTTAGTGTAGTCATTGAAGCAGAAGTAGATGTTTTTTTAGAATTCCTTTGCTTTTTCTGTGATCCAGCGGATGTTGGCAGTTTGATCTCTGGTTCCTCTGCCTTTTCTAAATCCAGCTTGCACATCTCGAAGTTCTCGGTTCATGTACTGCTGAAGCCTTGCTTGAAGGATTTTGAGCATAATCTTGCTAGCATGTGAAATGAATGCAATTGTACAGTAATTTGAGCATTCTTTGGCGTTGCCTTTCTTTGGGATTGGAGTGAAAACTGACCTTTTCAAGTCCTGTGGCCTACTGCTGAGTTTTCCAAATCTGCTGGTATAATGAGTGTAGCACTTTAACAGCAGCATCTTTTAGGATTTGAAATAGCTCAACTGGAATTCCATCACCTCCGCTAGCTTTTTTCATAGTAATGCTTCCTAAGGCCCACTCAGGATGTCTGGCTCTAGGTGAGTGATCACACTATTGTGGTTATCCTAATCATTAAGAGCTCTTTTGTATAGTTCTTCTGTGTATTCTTGCCACCTCTTCTTAATCTCTTCTGCTTCTGTTAGATCCTTGCCATTTTTGTCCTTTGCTGTGCCAACAAAAGTCCGTCTAGTCGAGGCTATGGTTTTTCCAGTGGTCATGTATGGATGTGAGAGTTGGACAGTGAAGAAGGCTGAGCGCCGAAGAATTGATGCTTTTGAACTGTGGTGTTGGAGAAGACTCTTGAGAGTCCCTTGGACTGCAAGGAGATCCAATCAATCCATCCTAAAAGAGATCAATCCTGGGTGTTCATTGGAAGGTCTGATGTTGAAGCTGAAACTCCAATACTTTGGCCACCTCATGCGAAGGGTTGACTCATGGAAAAGACCCTAATGCTGGGTAGGATTGGGGGCCGGAGGAGAAGGGGACGACAGAGGATGAGATGGTTGGATGGCATCACCGACTCAATGGACATGGGTTTGGGTAGACTCTGGGAGTTGGTGATGGACAGGGAGGCCTGGCGTGCTGCAGTTCATGGGGTCGCAAAGAGTCGGACACGACTGAGCGACTGAACTGAACTGAACTGTGCCTATCTTTGCATGAAATGTTCCCTTGGTATCTCCAACTTTATAAAGAGATTTCTAGTCTTTTCCATTCTATAGTTTTCCTCTGTTTCTTTGCATTGTTCACTTAAGAAAGCTTTCTTATCTCTTTTTGCTGTTCTCTGGAGCTATACATTCAGTTGGCTATATCTTTCCCTTTCGCTTTGCTTCTTTTCTCAGCTATTTGTAAAGCCTCCTCAGACAACCACTTTGCCTTCTTGCATTTCTTTTTCTTGGGGGTGGTTTTGGTTATCACCTCCTGTACAATCTTAGGAACCTCCGTCCATAGTTCTTCAGGCACTCTCTCTACCAGGTCTAGTCCCTTGAATCTATTTGTCACTTTCGCTGTATAATCATGAGGGATTTGATTTAGGTCATACCTGAATGGCCTAGTGGTTTTCCCTACTTTCTTCAGTTTGAGCCTGAATTTTGCAATAAGGAGCTCATGATCGGAGCCACAATCAGCTCCCGGTCTTGTTTTTGCTGACTGTTTAGAGCTGCTCCATCTTTGGCTGCAAAGAATATAATCAGTCTGATTTCAGTATTGACCATCTGGTGATGTAGATGTGTAGAGTCATCTGTTGTGTTGTTGGAAGAGGGTGTTTGCTATGACCATTACTTATATAATAAAAGAGAAACTGCAAATATTCTAAGTGCTCATCAATAGGAGGGTGGGTATATAAATAATTTTGAATTTACTGGAGAAAATTATGATATCAAAAAACATAAGAACAGGCAAGCTATCAGTAGCAATAAGGGACAACAGCTTTGATATTTTATAAAGTGAAAATCAAGGTATAGGACAGCATTAGGTACTGAGTAACCCATTTCATTTATAAAAGAAACAGACTTGTATAATTTGATAATGATAATTAGAAGTAGTTTGCATACTTATTATATTTGCCCTTTTTTTTAAAAACAGCTTTTAGAAATTAACTGGACAGGATTGACTAATCTTCTCGACATTCCTGGATTGAAGTAAGTACTCTGTCATGCCCTGTGGCCAGCTTGCTGATGGCATGTGCGTTGGCAGCATCATGAGACAGCCCAGCGGCTGAGCGCCGTCTCCCAGGCAGGGCTCTCAGGCTCCCGGAGCCCGAACCGCGTCTCAGGCTCTGGGCTGCAGCTGCACGCTAGCCCTGTCGGGACCAGATGGAGCCATTTCATCTGTCAGGAAGGTGTCTTTTCGGTTTTGCTGTTTTAATATCCCAGAAAAATAAAGAAAACTTTAAAAAGTTTTCAAGCTGATATGTTTCGAGACAAGCCCTTTCTGGCTGTGTTGCCTTCTCTGCCTTGACCTACTCCTCCTGGGCGGGGAGGAGTCAGCCTGGACCTGCGGCTGCGGGGCGCACTGGGAGTCCTTTCGCTGTTCCGCATGCTGTAGTGTCTGAACCGTGAGGACTCCTTCCAGATGAGCTGTGAAGCCTTCGGGGCATGTCCCTCCTGTGAGAGCAGTGAGGCTTCCTAGTCAGGCTTCCGGTCATCTGTCTTCCAAGATGGAAGGCGACAGTGGCAGACCATTAGTCACCACGAAGCAGGAAACCTGCTTCTTCTGGTTTCACCACTGCATTTGAAGGTTAAAGTGCGTTAAGTGTTGGTTACAGTTACGTGTGTTCCTAGTGGACACTTTGTTAATCTGTGGGGTTCTTTTGCCTAAAATAGCTTAGAGAATTGAATTGTGAAAGCCTTGGTTCGCTTGTTTTCTATTCTTTTGTGTTTATTATGTCCTTGAGGAGAGTGAAAAAGTCGGCTTAAAGCTCAACGTTCAGAAAACTAAGATCACGGCATCTGGTCCCATCACTTCATGGGAAATAGATGGGGAAACAGTGGAAACAGTGTCAGACTTTATTTTTTTGGGCTCCAAAATCACTGCAGATGGTGCTTGCAGCCATGAAATTAAAAGACGCTTACTCCTTGGAAGGAAGGTTATGGCCAACCTAGATAGCATATTTAAAAGCAGAGACATTAGTTTGCCAACAAAGGTCCGTCTAGTCAAGGCTGTGGTTTTTCCAGTGGTCATGTATGGATGTGAGGGTTGGACAGTGAAGAAAACTGAGTGCCGAAGAATTGATGCTTTTAACTGTGGTGTTGGAGAAGACTCTTGAGCGTCCCTTGGACTGCAAGGAGATCCAACCAGTCCATCCTAAAGGAGATCAGTCCTGGGTGTTCGTTGGAAGGACTGATGTTGAAGCTGAAACTCCAATACTTTGGCCACCTGATGCGAAGAATTGACTCATTGGAAAAGACCCTAATGCTGGGAAGGGTTGGGGACAGGAAGAGAAGGGGACGACAGAGGATGAGATGGTTGGATGGCATCACCGACTCAATGGACATGGGTTCGGGCAAACTCCAGGAGTTGGTGATGGACAGGGAAGCCTGGCGTGGTACGATTTATGGGGTTGCAAAGAGTCGGACACGACTGAGCAACTGAACTCAACTGAACTGAAGTGGCCATTAGAAAGAATTTTATTTTGTTTCATTATCAGGAAAAAATGAAGAGTTTAATAAGCTGAGGCATAGTTGTAATAATAAGTCTTTTTTAGGTACTGTGGTTTATTGGGTATAGAAAAGTACCGTTATCTTGGGTTCTTGGAAAGATTCTTGGAAAGAACAGCTTTAAAAGAATTTTGTAAAAGGGTTGGTTAGGATTCTTGCTAACCCAAGAGCAAACCCAGCTCACTTGGTCTTCATTAAGCGAGTAAGGTTTTTGAAAGACAGTCTATTCATTCATCCAATAAGCGGGTGGGGAGCATCTGCTCTGGGCGCTGAGTGTGGCCTGCAGCCCTGTCAGGTGGCCAGACTGGGCCGGGTACCAATGTCCCAAGGACGGCTCCGGACTTGGATTTCTGTGTGTGGCTGTGTTGCCAGGCAGGCTCATGCTGTGGAGTAGCGGCTTCTAGCTTCTGTGCTGCGCGCGTGCTCACCACCCTCAGTAGTACTGATGTCCCAAGGACGGCTCCGGACTCGGGTTTTCTGTGTGGCTCTGTTGCCGGGCAGGCTCGTGCTGTGAGGTAGCGGCTTCTAGCTTCTGTGCTGCACGCGTGCTCACCACCCTCAGTAGACAGTCTTCTAGCTTCTGTGCTGTGTGTGTGCTCACAACCCTCAGTAGATAGTCTTCTAGCTTCTGTGCTGTGCGCGTGCTTACCACCCTCAGTAGATAGTCTTCTAGCTTCTGTGCTGCGCGCGTGCTCACCACCCTCAGTAGTACTGATGTCCCAAGGACGGCTCCGGACTCGGGTTTTCTGTGTGGCTCTGTTGCCAGGCAGGCTCGTGCTGTGAGGTAGCGGCTTCTAGCTTCTGTGCTGTGCGCATGCTCACCACCCTCAGTAGACAGTCTTCTAGCTTCTGTGCTGCGCGCGTGCTCACAACCCTCAGTAGACAGTCTTCTAGCTTCTGTGCTGCGCACGTGCTCACCACCCTCAGTAGACAGTCTTCTAGCTCCTGTGCTGCGTGCGTGCTCACCACCCTCAGTAGGCAGTTCCCACAAATGTCCCTCTGGTTCCAGCAGGAGTTCCAGAGTTGACCTCTGTGTGTCCACCTCCCTTGGACACATTCTCCTGGTTCTGGTGATCAGGTCTGGATTTTGTGCCCACCCTGAGAGGAGGCAGAGAAGTGCTTGAGAAAGTTGCAGTGAAGGACAGGAAGTCCCCGAAAGGAAGGACTCCAGGAGTTGGAGAAAAGGATGCTGGTCAGTGGCCAAAACACCAAGTCCCTGCTGTCCTTTAGTGCAGAAAAGAATGTGCGTTCTGCTTCCCTCCCCTCAGTACCGTGACCCATGCTTGTCAGGCGTCTCCTCTGCAGGTAGCGTTGTGGCAGAGAGCTGGTGGGTGGCTCCTGCCTGTGAGCCCGCAGCTCTGGAGTCCGTCCCAAACTGCTGGGAAGGCGGAAACACATGTGCACAAGAACACACAGACACACACGCGCAGGCGCAGCTTCGTTTCGTTTCGGATTTTATGTGAAGACAGACTCTCTGTATGGTATACCTTCTAGCTATTGTTTTATATGTAGATTTTTATTCACATATAAAACATATTCTTATATATTAGGTATATATAGGATTGCATATATTGTTAAGAGTATATATGCATATATATTAGAAATACAGGTGGAAATAGATACACACCATGCAAAAATGAGGCCATGGTATAAAAGAAATATAGTAAAATACTCCTTTAAAATTACATATATTTATATATGACATAATTTATATGTAATTATGTAAATTTCATGCTGTAAAATATATGCATGTGTACTTAACATAAAACTTGGGCCACTATTTTGTGAAGATTTTATCAAGTAACAGCTGTGGCAGACCTTATCTTGTAAATATTCAATAACTTTGAACCTAACATAACATAATGAAATCTTGCCCCGAGCTTTACTAAATGAATGTCTGCCTGCTCCCTGCATTGACTGCAGAACAGAAGCCAAGGTGTGAGAAGTAGCAGGACGCCTGAGTCACTTCACCTCACCACGCGTGTTTGCGCTCCCTGCCGCTGTTCAGTGAGGAGCCCTGACCCGAGTGCGAGGGGTGAAGACTGTAGGTGATGCGCAGGGCTGGTTCAGGAAGACCAGGAGGGTGGAAGGCGTGAGGAAGCCAAGCTGTGTGCTGAGCCCTGCCGCAGTCAGGACGGGGGAAGCGGCGGCTCGGGGGGTGTGCAGCCGTGCTCGGGAGCCGTCGGTGGAGGTGCCGGCTGGGCCTTCTGCTGGCAGCACAGGCATCAGCGGGAGGTGAGGCGCAGCCCGCCACATGGCAGCTGACAGGTTCCTGAAGCACTTATGTCAGCAGTGAGGGGCCTTCTGTCTCAGCAGATTTTTCAATATAAACAAAACTCGTGCGTCTGCAGGGAGATTGCCTGAAGTAAGAGTGTGCTGGGTGCTAAAGCTTTGAGGGACCACTTTGTCGTCAGCTTGGTGAACACCAGTCCAGTGTCTGCCAGCTTACGCCCTCCGAGTCCCTCTGGAGTGTAGACGCTGGTTAACTGGCCTCTTCTCAAGAGCGGAGCTGTCTGGGGAATGTGGTTCCCACATTGAACTGAGAGGGCTGTCGCCGAGCCTCCACATCGTGGTCGGCATTTGGACCCCAGCCTGCAGCGAGGCTCAGTCATCTCTCAGGGCATGATAGGACTGTCACTGTGTCCCAGGGGATGTTCCAGCTGTGGTTCCTTTACGTCTGCCATGTTCATAATGCTGACATCTGAGAAGTACTGGCAAGAAGTAAGTTTCTTCTAGGCCTCTGCTGTTCTGGCTAAAGGTGCTCGCACAGGGCTCAGCTTCTGTGCCCTCAGAAGTGGTGTTGCAGAGAACCTTGGCTCTCCGTTTCTACACATTTACAAATAAGAGACAAAAAGTATATTGAAAGTACATTAGTTTCTTTAGCCCCCACAACTTTATTCCTACTACTGAATTCTCTGTGCAGTGGTGTATACTATTTCAAATTGATTATAGTCTTCAGTACCTAATAAAGTATAAAGAAGAATGAACTAAATTCTTTTGCTTCATTGGGAGCTCTGCGTATATAACAAGAAAGATGAATTTAATGTAATAAATGTGAAATGAGTAAATGCTGATTTTCATATTCTCTGCACTTTTATGTGTTTGAAATATTTTGTTAAAATAAGAAATTTAATTAAATGTATATTCAGTGTTAAATCAAATATAAAGTTATGTGGAAATGTATGAATGTGATTCAGGACATTGAGAAATGTAGCCAGAATATTACCTTGTGTTCTCAGAATAAATCCCACATAATTGTCACCATAGCAGCATAAATACTGTGTTAGGGGAACTAGCTCTGACCTGTTGGTGGGATATTGTATCATGTTTATGCTAAGTTCACTGTTATAGGTGGTAACTAACATGAAGTGTCTAATCATTGGTTTTTTTTTTAACCTCCCACCTAACAGTGGTTTATCAGATACTATCATTTTGGATATAATATCAAACTATCTGGTGCTTCCCAATCGAATCACAGTCCCTCTTGTCAGTGAAGTTCAAATAGCTCAGCTGCGATTTCCTGTACCAAAGGTAAGCATGTGTTCATTAACACTTAAAATAGACTGAAGGAACTTTTCACACACGTGGGTGCTGTGACTTCTTGTATTTCTCCTAAAAATGACCTTGCCATGTGGATCTTGATGCTGTAAAAGTGGTCTGTCCTGCCCATCCTTAGGAGGTTGGATAAGGGCCATCTGGCCTAAAGCTTTCAGGGAGCTTTTTAAGGGTAGTTCTTAAACCTCAGAAGTACTCACAGGGATTTAATTCTGTAGATGTCACTGCAAGTTGTAAAGGACAACTGTGACAGCTTATTTACTGCCTCAGAAAGCACTTGCTGCTTGTGTATAAGATGTACATTTTAGCCTGAGCTGGGAAACTTGTGCCAGGCTCCTGTCAGGCTTGAGAAGCTGTCGTCTGTGGAGTCCTCCAGGGGCGGACGCGGCAGGCACGCCGTGGATGTTAAGCCCCCCCGGACAGAGTGAGCGGGCAGGGCTGGGCTGAGTCAAGGCCTGGGGGTTGGCGGCAGCTTCACTCTGGGAGCGCATTCCTCAGAGTGTCTTCATCTGTAGGTTGGGGTGGTGCCTCACACACAGAGGTGGCCACACACTTTGGAGGCACCTTCATTTGAGTAAACTAAACAGCCTCAGCCCGAGGCCATGAGAGCCTGCCAGCCACGGATGTGGAACCCTGTCCCAGGCCCAGCGCGCGTTCTCAGAGGGCTGCTCCTCCCGCTTTGCACCCCGCCCCTGTGGTTTCGCCGACCGTTGGCTCCAGAGGTGGAGTGGGCAGCCTGTCATGTGGTGTCTGGTCTCCGTTCAGAGTTTGCTTCATGAAGTAGAAGTAGCCAGCCTTTCCCCCTGCCTGTTAGCCTTCTAGTAAGCTCGACCTTACTAATAGTGCACAAACCGACAAACATTTCATGAGCATTCCTACTTCTTTCAAAGTGACAGCACCCCAGTCCTCACATCTCAGTTAGTCATAGTGCTGGCATTCAGCAGGGGTGATGGGACACGTGTGAGGTGGGGATGTCTTCCTTCCTTCACTAAAGCATCCTCAGCTCGGGGAGCGCAGGCCTGCCTTTGCACGCAGGAGTCCTCGTGCTCCTGGGCCACGGGCTCTGGGTTCTCTGAGCACTGGGGGCCATCTGCGCCTGCCCAGGGCCACCCTCCAGGCTGCTCAAATATGTGGCCACAGTGTCTAAGCGTTAGATCTGTGAAAACATAAATGGGAGGTTGGTTACGATTTTTAAAAGTGTATTTATCTGTAAAAATATGTGTCTTCCTATGCTAATTGGTTCAGGAACAGTACTTGGTAACTTTTTAAAAAGTGTTTATGGTATAGAATGCTACCCCCTCAAAAGGTAACTTTACTACTTGTGTTTACCTTGAAAGAATATGAGTGGATATTTTTTATCAATTAAGCAACATTTTAGGGAAAGAGAACTATGTTGTCTGTGAGTGTATGTATCTCTCAGAGTTTCAGTTTCCTATCCATAAAATAGGTTTAATGACAGTATTTCATAGGATTATTCTAAAAATTCAGCGAAGTAATCGGTGTGTATGAAGGACTTAGGAAGAGTCTCTTGCATCCTGTAGCACTAATTTCCACTGAAGTTAGCACCAGTGGTATTCCTACCGGAACACAGCGCTGTTTGCGACCCACGAGGCCCTGTGTCATCTGCCTCCCTCCTGCCGTCAGCCCTGCCCAAGCCAGGGCCCTAGGGTGCAGGGCAGCTCTGGGACCCCTCCCTCCCAGGAGGGTCAGCAGCTCACGCTGGCTCCTCCATCTCTGGCCTCCTGTCAGACCCTTGGGGCCCCGTGGTCTTGCCCCTGAGGCACTCATGTTTGCGTTCTTTGCTCAGGGGACAGGATCTGTCTGGTCCCCAAGCCAGCCTTTGCTCCGGGTCTGCGGGTGAACCCGTGAATAGTCTGCTGTCTTCCTTCTTTCCAGGGTGTCCTGAGGATACACTTTATTGAAGCTCAGGATCTTCAGGGAAAAGACACTTACCTTAAGGGACTTGTCAAGGGGAAGTCAGACCCCTATGGAGTGATTCGAGTTGGCAACCAGATCTTCCAAAGCAAGGTCATCAAGGAGAACCTCAGTCCGAAGTGGAACGAGGTGTATGAGGTGAGGGAGTGGGTGCCGCGCCGTCCTTCCCCAGGGTCTGCTCCCGCTCCCCCGTGTGGTGAGTGCTTAGTTCAGGGCGCGGTTCTCTTCGCTTGGATTTTCTGTCTTTAAAAATACCTCACCTTGTATCCCTACCTCACACACAATTTTAAACCTTAACCACATTAAGCTGTCTCAGTAATAACCGGCCACTATCACACGGACGTCCCCCACGATGAGGTTAGTTGTGTACTGCTGTGTGGGTTTTTATTTAGCGCATCTGGACGTCTCTTCATGTCCCAGGTGCAGCCATTCATGTGAGAAGATGCCCTTATGTCTTTACACGAGGGATCTGGCCTTTGGTCTCAGCACTGTAACCAGTGCCTTTTGGGTGTCGTGGGGCCGTATTTAGTGAACTTGGCCAAGTTGCCCCCAGAGAATGCCCCTCAGAGCGAACTGCTGCATCACAAGGCATCCGGCTTGGAAAGAACTGGAACCCCACCGGCTTCTGGTCCTCCCTGCCCCATCTGTTGCCAGATCCCAACTTCTGAGTGGTGGTGAGGGGCCAGCCCTGACCGGGGCTGCAGCAGGAGTGGAGAGATGTCCACGCCGGTAGCACCGATAACTGGAAGCAGACGCAGTGCCATGTGTGAGGGTAGTTTCCAAGGGCTCCTGCCATCAGGAGTGTATCGGGTCTGATGGTGGGGGCCTGGGTGTGGAGCAGCTGCTGGCGCCGATGTCAGCTGCTGTTACGACTCAGAACAGACGCTTGTAAGTATGAGATAGCCGTGCACCGGTACCTTTCAGGCTCTGGTCTATGAACATCCCGGACAGGAACTGGAGATCGAGCTCTTTGACGAAGACCCAGACAAGGATGACTTCCTCGGAAGGTAAGCCCTCTGTGGCCGGGGCTGTGGACTCTTCCTCTTTGATAATCACTGTAAAAACGTGTAACATCAGAGCAGATTTATCACGTTGTGTGTGTATTAAAATGGCTTTTTGATGTTAGATTCGTTTCACCTTAGACCTCTTAAAACATATTTTGTTCCTAAAGCAAGTTTTACAATTAAGGAAAGCTAAGTTAAACAAAACTTGAAATTCACTTTCTTGGTTGTGCTGCCCCATTTAAGTGCTCAGCCACCAACTGCGGCCCCACATGCAGCCAAGCTGCTGGGCTCTGGGCTCTAGAAACGGGTTTGTGAACTTCTGATTTGTTATTGGCCTATGGGGGTGGGGATAGATAGTAATTTACATGTGCCTAGATATTGGAAAAATAAATACTGACTTGTTTACTTAAATTGAACGTGTACAGCTGAAAAAATATGAACTATCAAAAAACACACTTTAGCCTAATCTTACAATATAACTGAATTTCTTGTGGCAAAAAAGATATAAGGGTAAATGACACTGAACAGGTCTGGTTTCATCAAGGATGGTCTGTGTGTTAGGCTGTGACCTCAGAAGTCATTTGTGAGACCGTTTATCGAAGAGCAACCAAAAGGTTGTAAGCAAGGTAATGAACAGATGAGATTTGCGGTAAAGCCTCTGTTAGATTTGGGCGTCAGCGTCAGCAGCTGACGCCTGGCTGGGCCTCAGGCATCTGTGATAGAACAGAGCAGCGCTCAGGGACAGAGAGGAGGGGTGGCAGAAGATGGGCGTGTTATCATCCTGCCCCGGGCTCCGGCTCAGGGGGCCACCTCACGCTTCCCAGCAGAGCAGGACTATTGAGGGAAGTGGGACAGGCTGTCCGGATCGTGCCAGGCACGAGGCAGAGGCCTTCGCAGCCCTAGAGGTGCCCGTCAGAGCTGAGGAAGCAAGGCTAGAAAGGCGGTCAGCGCCTGATTCAGTGCACAGTGACTGAGCCCAAGCTGGAGCGGCGGGTCGCTCAGAGAGGACGTCCCATCGACCCTGGTCGAACATGCCCGCCCGCCCCGGGCTCCAGGGCGCCTACAGCCACTGACTGTGGGGAGGAGTGTTCCCAGCCCTGACCTCAGCAGTGCCGCGCTGCGTGTTCCCTGCTCACTTCACACCCAGGTGGAAGCTTGAGGAAGCTTGGAGGATGAAGCTTGTTTCTTGATAAACTGTAGCATTCTATTGCTTTTCTGGAGTACTTTTTCATAGAGTAATGCTTAAGTTTATTTCAGTTTTCAGAAGTGGTTTTCTGTGTTCTAAAGTTGTTGTATTATTATTTCTATAGTCTTATGATTGATCTTATTGAAGTCGAAAAGGAACGCCTTTTAGATGAAGTAAGTTTCCTTTTGAGTATCGTTCTATTTCGTGAGTGTTGATGGAGAGTACCCGCTGCCACCATCCCCGATGGTCTGAGAACTTAACAGCTGCTCACAGACATTGAGAACTTAGGCCTTCCAGTACCAGCAAAGTGAAAATAAATCAGCACCTACCAGAAACATAAAATTCCCAAGGATCCAAACACACACCCACTTTGTTTCAGGCAGGCATGGTCTGCTTCAGAGTCCGGGCAGAGTCTGGTAGAAGCTCCCGAGAATCGGGCATTAAAAGGTAGTTGGGAGTCATAGCAGAGCAGCACAATGCAGTTGATGAGATATTGTCCCAGGAAAGACACTCACAAACGCATCATGAACTGACAGCCACAGACGCTGCTTCAAGCAAGATGCTGCTATCAGAATAAAAAGGATAAAAAAGGAAGTTTGTGATGGCTGCTAAAAGATGGGTAAGATTTGGATAAGTAAGCCGCAGTTAACCAAATCACTGTTGAGCGCTGCTTTCAGCTGCACAGCAGACCCTGGACAGGCGTCTGCAGTCTGTCCTGCTGTCGCGTGTGCTGCGTGCGGCGACGGGCCCGCCAGACACGCCCTGCACTCGGACGTCTCTTCTAACGCCCAGTGTTTGAGGACCATCCTCAGTTTATAGCTTGATGGCTTTAAAGCTGAAACAAGTGTAAACTAATTATTGTTATATAGTCATGAGGAAAAGCACACTTGTTAGCATGTCTGATACTGAAATCCAGTACTTGGGATCAATGTTATGTTTTTTCTTGGCCCCTAAAGTCTATGGATGTCCATACGTAGAATCCTGGTAGTGCTGGGTGGTACGAGAGGACATTTGCATCCTTGCATGTCAGACAGTGGTGGCATTGGGAGTCAGTGAACTAACACACAGAGCGGCCACGGCTGTCGGCTTCTGAGGCCAGCAGCTCGTTCTCAGGCCAGGAGCTAAAAGTGGCAGGACTTGGGCCTTCCAGGTTTGTAGAGACTGCTCAGCTCGTGTGTCTGATCCAGAAGGGCTTTGGCTGAATGGTCTCACTTTCTCCACAGTGGTTCACCCTGGACGAGGTGCCCAGAGGAAAGCTGCACCTGAGGCTGGAGTGGCTCACGCTCATGCCCGACGCATCAAACCTCGAGCAGGTGCTGGAGGGGCCCCGTGACAGCCCCCGGTCCTGGTCGCTAAGACTAGCGCCTGAACCGTGCTGCTGCTCACTTAGAAAGCTCACAGCAGTAACTTGGACTTCTGTGCTGTGAGTCACTGCAGTGGCATCGGCGCAGATTAGAGCCAGTGGGAGTTGGCAGGCGTCCGCAGCGCTCTCGGAGGCCTCAGGTCACCTGAGCTCTTTGATCTGAATGGAACCTTGTCGTGTTCATTCTCTGTACTCCGTATGTTGGAAGCTCATTTCTCCATCTTCCTTGTTTCCTTGAGCAGTATAGGCATAATTAGAAACAGGAAGCTTGGAAACCCACCTGCTGAGGCTTTTCCCTCCCGCTGTAGGTGCTGACAGACATCAGGGCTGACAAAGACCAAGCCAACGACGGGCTGTCCTCCTCGCTGCTCATCTTGTACCTGGACTCGGCCAGGAACCTTCCGGTAGGTGCTCACTTCCGGCAGTGGCTCCTGCTGGGCTCAACCTGTGCTCGGTGCTTGCTGCTCTGCTCTCCCTTCCCTGCAGCCAGGAGGGCAGCGGTGGAGAGGGGCACAGGCACATGCCCTTCATGAACGTGGTGTTGCATTTCCCTCTTACTGGCTTACCCAGGATGGTCAGAATTAGCTGACGTGTTTTGGTACACAGGGAAAGAATACACTTAGTACTTAGGAAAGAAAATACCCTATGGAAAAGTGCTAATTACTGAGATTCATGCGTGAAGATGAAAACCGAATCCCTTTGGCATTGCCCCGGCCATGGCAAGGTGGGGTAGGGGCCGCATGGGGCAGGGATGCCCTGCGCACACTGCTTCTAGCCCCGAGCACGTGCTCCTCCCTGCGGCTGTCAGCGTTCAGCCCTTAGAAACACCGTGGAGGACAGTTTCATAGATGCTGACCAGCGCGAGGGGAGGAGGGGGTGTGCCAGCCCTGCTGTGGCGCTGCCTCCACGCTGAGGGCACTGGCTTGTCGTCAGAGCTCACCGTTCCGACAGCACGTTTTAGTGCCCATCTACTTGCTCAGCAGACGGCCTGTCTGCTCCATTTCATCGTGGTGGAGGCCAGTTTTGTTGAAAGAAAGACTGCTGTCTCCAGAGGCAGGGTGTTTCCTCCTGAGATGGCGTGATAGTCCGTGCCCAGTCAACTGAGTGCCCCGTGCATGCCCCCCGGGTACATCCTTGGTAGGGGCGTGCCTAGGCATCGCACCTGGCCGTGCTCACATCGCCCTGCCCGTTTACCTCATGAAATGCACACCCTAATCTGTTCAGCACCTCTCCAGGGTTTAAATGGTTCATTACTTGGGCTTTGCTCAAAAGCAAACTTAATGTATTTTGTGCATCTCTGTTTTATTTAAAATTTTTAACAATTAAAATCTGATTGATCATCTGTTTTTTTTCATTTTGCAAAGATGTTGACTGAACTGTGTTTATGAATGTATATAATTGTACCCTTTCTTTCAGTGAAGATTTAACCTTTCTGCAGAATTACTTGTACGGTAGAACTTTTTGTTTTTAACCACAATTTAAGTTTTAAAGTCTTTTATAATGCCTGATGGGAGTGAATTTGTTGTATATTTTAGAATAGAGGAAAGTAGTAGTGAATTGGCCTCTCTTTAGAACTGTGTGTTTTGTCACATTAAATTAAAATGGAGTAATGTCACGTAAGCAAGAGACAGAAAGAAACGTGAATGTATTAACCTGCTATTAAAAGGGCACTTTGTGCATGAGTGTGCCCTGGCCATCAGCGGCAGAGAGTCTTGACCAGACCCCGCCTGGGGGCCTGTTGGGTGGGAGTGTGCCGCGCCCGCCCGCCTCTGTGCGGCTCTCTGACTCTGCCCGTGGCATCCTGGATTGAGTGCTTCCGTGCCTCCATTGACCACAATCCACCATTCTTTGCTTTCTCCTCCCATTCCCACTTTCCCAAGAGTATCTACGAGGGAAACTTTGGGTGTGGCTACTTAAAAGAGAGGCGCGCGTCGGGACTAGTGTTCTGTGAGAACACTGCCTCAGTCTGTAGAGCACTATTTGTGAGTTCCCAGTGTTCTTCCTCCTTGTGTCTGGTGGAGACTGCGAGAATGTGGACTGGAGACTAATGCCGTCTGCTCAGTGCCGGAATGATGTGCATGCCTTTCAGTTTTGCATGATTTCAGTTCCTGTGAGTGTTGCTTTCATGCCTGTTTTGTGAAACGTAACTCTGCTGTAACTAACATTGGTGACTGCATCTGATACCGAGGTGGACTAGCCCGATGAGCCATGGAGGAGCCTTGGGCTCTGACGCTGCTCCTGGCCCTGAAAATTTTTTTTTTTAAATCATCTGAGGAAACAGTGAAGCCATAATGATTAAAATGGATTTTCTTATGGTTCATCTCAATGTGAGATGTAAATATTTCTTTGCGAGCTTTCAGAAATCTTCCTTAAATCTGCTTTCTCCTCCTGACCAGACACAAGGGGTATCAGAGCTGGGCTTTCCATAAAGTCCCCGTGGCCCCGGGAACAGTGGGTGAGACAGAAACTCACTGCTGCCTGAAGACGTGCCTTCCCCCGTGTACCCGGAGCTCCTTGGGGGAAGAAGTGTATATTGACTTTGCGATTCGCTGCTTTTAAGGAGCTTCAAGAATTCCTGGGGTGGGTAGTTGAGCATTCTGACCTTTATCTCTGGGAAGTGGTTTTCATCCCCTGTGTTTCCTGAGTCCATGCTCTGGAGCCTAGATTCCTGGCACTGTTCTGGTTTTTAGCAGAGTTATTTTCACTTGCTTCAGGCTCAGAGAAAGCCGATGGCATAGTCCTTAGTCTAGAAACTAATTACTGATTTCATTCAATACCTAGTGAGGTTCTTCGAGCTCGCTCGTTCCATTTTCGTTTGTTTTCATTTCTATTTCAGCGCGCGCACTCAGTTTATTCTTATTTTTAGAAAGAAGGGGTGGGGAGCAGAACTGAAAGAAGCGGCATTCGTCCCATTTGATGGACAAAGACAGTCAAGCCAAACCCCTGAGGAGCGGGTGAGCTGCTCTCTCCTCGCAGCCCCCGCCCCCTGACCATCTGTTGGGGGGTCAGGAGGAGGCAGTTGTGCCTCTGGCCGCTGCTTCCGGTCACTCCCAGGAGTGTCCCGGTGGGGGTCTCTGCTGGAGGCTGCTGCCGTGCCAGCCGAGCTGGCTGCATGAGTTACTGTTTTGTGTAACTGCTCCTTTCATAGGAAATACTTCTGACCTTGTGTCAGGATTTTTTAAATTGATTTGTTATATTTAGCTAAGATGTTGGTTTATCCAAACTAACTTTCCTCCTGAGTTATCAAAACCACATACTCCGCTTGACAATTCAAATATAGGTGTCACCAAAAAGTCCTGCAAAACGAATCTGGATAGATTGATCACCTCCCTGCTCTGGTTTCAGTATGTTGTAGATCTTTCCCTTTGTCAGCTGTCCCCAAAGGCTGAGCCTGTTGCTATTTCCAGCGGAGGTTTTGGGTGGCTGCCAGCCTCACACTCTGGCACCTTCTGCTGCTCGAAACGGTCCTCCTGTTCAGCCCCATCAGTGTGCTTCCACCTCCGGTCCCTTCTGGAAACCTCAGCACACAGAACTCGCTCCCAGGCTGGAAAGGGCCTCTTTATCCTGTGGCCTCAGCACTTGGACCTCCTCCTCTGGCCAGAGGAACAAGAGGGTGTTTTCTGACCCCCAGAGGCCTCCGTGACCAGATGCATCTCCCGAGCACTTTTCAAGGGCTCTGCGTGCAGAGCTCATTGCGTCTCAGGTCAGCAGGATGCCTTCTCAGATGAGGAGCTGAGGTTAGAGACTAGGGTTGCCTCTAGGAAGCCGCAGAGCCAGGATGATCTGAACTTAGCCGTGTGACCCAGAGCCCACATTCTCCACCCTCCTGTCTAGTCCATCCTCGTATAAAGTGAACTTGTTACCACTTCGTTAAGTCTGTAAGTTCATAGTGCTGTATATGGAGTTTATTTGAGAGGAGTGGTGTTTGTACCAATGTCCACCTTGTCCGTAGAGATGTTGACTGTGTGGCGTGGAGCCCCTTGGGTGTGGTGCTCCTCGGCACTCTGTTAAAGTAATTTCAGCTCTCACTTGAAAGCAGCGTGGGTGACTGTGGTGAGTCGCCCCAGTGGCAGCAGTGCGGTGATGTCCAGAGGCTTCACACTGGGCCCCCACTGGGCTCTGTCCATCTTCTCTGTCACAGCCCAGGCCTGGGCAGCCTCTCACGCCCTCACATGGCTACTCTTGCTCACTTAGCCCACACCAAAGCCTCTCTGCTTGCATCACATCAGCTGGTCCACGCTGGAGTAACATGCACGCAGTAAGGTCACGTCTGTAGAGGGGGAGCTAGCTTCAGGGCGAGTTCTCGATGCCCGCACATCCACTGTCCTCACCCTCAGGGCTGCAGTTCCCAGCCCAGCCCAGCCCCACTCTGAGGGGATCTGCTGGACCCACTGTTTCAGGGTGCTTCATAAAGAATAAAACTCAATTTGAAGTTAATTCCAACTCAGGTGACAAAATCTTTCATCTTAAATGTTAATCCTCAAAGGATCTTGCAAAGCAACTCTATCTTGCCTTTTTGAGGGCAGTAAAGTAATGAGTTTTTAAAAATCAATAAAAGTAGGACATAAAACCCATAATAATAATAATAGAATAGAACTTTAAAGCGAGGGGAGCTTTTGAGATGATCTGATCAGCTTCTGCGCTGTATGCTTGTAAGAGTGGGGGACAAGGTAGGTCAGGCCCCATCTTTGCTGCGATGTTTTTTCCACAAGAAGATAAAGTTTAGAAGGAAGAAAGGTAGCATTTGCTGAACAGGATATGATTGGCTTGAGAGCAATTGGGGCATCTCTGACCCATTGATTTGTACTTTAGATGAAACCTTAAGCTTAATTATGGTTGAAATTTTATGATTTTTTTCAAGGGACAAATCCTAGGGTTTGTTCACGCTAAGGATAGTAAACAGAACCCTTTCCTCAGGTGTCACTTTTGGATTTTTCAAATCCCAAAGACAAGAGGGATGGGAGTAAAATAACAGTGATGTAGAGGCTGATCTGCCTTGATATTTACGGATCAAAGGTTTGGTCTACGAAAATCTTGGGCATGAAGAATACTTTTATAGCCATTATTTTCTGTTTCTTTGTGCAATTCTTGGTGGGTTTTGTTTAAAAAAAATTTTTTGTTCTCATAAGTTTTCATGTCATTAACCTTAACATAAATTCCTCATTGCATGTTTTATTAACCCTTGGTATATTCATTTTCTTCTGACTTGAAAGAGTAATCCATTAGAGTTTAACCCTGATGTCTTGAAGAAGGCTGCAATTCAGAAAGCTTTAAAGGTAAACTAATAGTTTTCCCTTCAAAAGTTGATGAAAACGTATTGAAAGAGATGATGCTTTAACCCATATGGGTTTATTGACAGATTCTTCACAAAGTAATAGAGTAATAATTACTTGTTTAGTTGAAGAGAGGCTACTTTTATTGTTAAAGAATTTAGTAGTTAGAAGAATTTAAATCAACTTTGATGATAAGTTTATAAGATATCAATATGGTAAATTAGACTTTTGTCCTATTGGCCTTAGGCAGCAGTATCTATGGTGCTTTTAAATCATCTGTACTTTAATTGGATTTGGGTTTGTGAAAATGGTGAAATAGAAGTTCTGTTTAAAATCGTAACCAATTTTTAGATTATGATTAAAATGTGTGCCCAGTGCACTGTGACTTTCCATTAAAAAATCACCTCTTCCAATATGCTGCATCAGGGCCATCTCTGAGTCGGTGACCTTGGGCTTTTGGTGCTGCTTGTTTGGGTGACAGAGCTTTCGAGAAGCTTTAAATTTCATTAAATGAGGTATATTGAAAACTAAGCTCCACTTCTTAAAACAACATGAGCATGTATTTTCTGGCTAAATTAAAACTGTTTTATTATTTTTTTCTGATTTCTTTGAGGCTTTATTTTAAGCTTAAATATTTAGGGGTATGCGTAAGGGGTTCAGTGTAGTTGTTTTAATTCTCTGCAAAGGAATCAACAGTGGGTTTTGATCAGTTTCATCTAGAAGAATAAGTTAAACTTCAAAAGAGGAAGACTAGCATTCTGCTTGGATACAGGATTTAGAAAGCCCTTAGCCCCACTCCACTGTGAGGAGGGGAGGTGGAGTGCTCCTTTGGAGTACTACTTGGTTAGCGGGGTAGTTCTCACCAGAACACTGGGAGGGAACATCTCCACAGCCTTTGCTCACTGCTTCTTTGGTGAGTGAAGATTATTGACCCGCAGAGCGTGATGGCTAGAATGAAGGCTCTCCAGTGCAGGGATTCAGTGAAGGTTTGAACCCCTGCACAGCCAGCCGCTCGTCAGTGGGCCCTGCGGTCGGCAGCAGAGTCCTCCCTGCTTTGTTCCTCAGAGTGGCGGTGATGTTCTCTTCCCTGTTGGAGTGCTGATCATGCATTTAAAGTGCCCAGTGTAGCTGGCAGAATATGTGTTATTTTTAATTGCTATTGTGTTATCTTATTTAAGCCTAACAACTTGGTTCTGGAAATGGTTTTACACCCATGAAAACTGAGGTTCAAATAAATGAAATATGTAGATCTTAGTAATCAAGTAGAGAAAAAACTAAGGTTTAAATTCAAGACAGTCTGACTTTGAAAGCTCCTATTCTCATTATACCCTGTGTGTCTGTCTTGTGCTGAAGCGTTTTGAATATTGCGTCCTGATAGAAGACTTAGTCACCGATTTAACCTTGTTTCATAGCATCCAGAATATCATCCATTTCAGGACAGTCAGCCCTCGGTATCTGTGGATTTTATATCCACGAGTTCAACCAATCTAGGATCGAAAATACCCTGGAAAAATCTACAGAAAGCTCCAAATAGCAGCATTTACATTGTGTTTACAGCTATTTGTGTAGCATTTACACACTGTATTAGGTATTACATATAATTTGGAGATGACATAAATTATATGGAGGATAGTACTAGGTCATTTTATAAGTGAAATATGAGCATCTTTGGATTTTGGCATCCTGACGGGGTCTTGGAACCAACCCCCCAGCAGATGCCAAGGGATGACTCTACACCATCATTTTATATACGACTGAGAAAGAAAACGTGGGCTTCCCTGCTGGCCCAGTGGTAAAAACCCACTTGCCAATACAGGAGACTGTAGTTTGATTCCCTGGGTCAGGAAGATCCCCTGGAGAAGGAAATGGCAACCCATTCCAGTATTCCTGCCTGGAAAATCCCGTGGACAGAGGAGCCTGGCAGGCTACATTCCATGGGGTTGCAAATGAGTCAGACAAGACTTGGTAACTAAATAGCAACAACAGCAAAGAAAGAAAGGAAGGTACCAGTTAAGGTTTCACAGCATTTATTTTACACTGACTGAAAGAATTTTTAGACTTAGGATAAACATTTTTTAGGATGCCATTCACACACGCACATAAAAGGAAAATGTGAACAAAATAAATGGGGAGGGCAGTGACAGCTCCCACTCTGCCACAGTCTGCCCCAGAGCAGGCACTGAAAGTCATCCATTGTAAATTTCATTTTGTTTCCAGAGATGTTAGAAAGTTTAGAGGAGGGGCTGGGGGATGTATTTAAATTGATAAGCTACAGTAAATAGGAACGAATGGCTACTTTTTCAGAGATTAATAAAGTGTATAAAGTTAGCTTCTGTATCAAAGACACAAAAGTAGCAGTAGCTTAAGTAAGACAGAAGTGTATTTCCCTTGGATGTCACAGAATGCTGACTTGTGGCTTTGTGGTGCTCCATACCTCCAGCCAAAAGGGTCACACAGCAAAGGCGAGACCGCTAGACCATTATGGGGCCACACCTACCACAAGGGAGATTCAGAAACAGAATCCTTGTCACACAGGATGTGTGCTCAGCTACAGCCCCAGGGCTCTCATGTTAACGGAAGAAGGAGAAGTGGATTTAGGGGGAAATTAGTATTCTCCCGCAGTAGTTTGTAGCCTTGGTTTTTTTTTTAACAGTGTTTATTTCATTTTGCAGAATTAATTGACATCAAAAAGATGCACCAGAAACTAGATTATCACAGTAGGTCTGGGCTAGTGACCTTTTGTTCCAATGATCATAAACGTGACACCTCTGTCATTGCCACAGTGTGAGGATTGACTCTCAAATTATTTAACTTAAAAACAGTTTGTGACTTTCTTCTAATTAACTTCCACTAACACAAATATTTAACTGCATCTTCTTGTGGGGCTAAGTTACAAATAAACCTCATATATGTTGCATTTGACTGTGTGTTCTTCTATCAGCGATCTGTACTAAAGTATGCTTCTTACCATTTCAGCTTATTCCTGAATTTTTCTCATTGCATTAGTATCTGCTTAAATGCAATTTAGATTGATGTCTATTCTTCCAGTCAAAATCACTTAGCAGCTGGTAAGCAAGATTTGATGACTGCTACATGTTCAAACAGAAATACGAAATTAAAAATGTGAAAACACGCCTCTGACCCGTTAGTATTTCTAAGACTCCAACCAAACACTGTTCTGAGTCCGCGCGCTCACATCTGTCCTTGCGGTGCTCTTCTCTTTCCGTTTGTTTCACTCTGTGCAGTTTGTCACCTGAGTCTTCAGAGCTGGAATTAACAGGAAAGATTTTCAGAAGATTCCATTTTTCCAGGGTTGCTTGCTTCAAACGTAAAAGACCTTAACATTTTAAAATTGTTTGCAGATACAAGTTTCATTGGTTTATGTAGATACAATTATGGCTTTTGGGGTGTGCTTAGCAGTTAATTGTTTTCCACTTAAATCGTGTGTAGATACTCCCTGTAGCTGAAGTATCAGAAATAAATAGAAATGACTGTTAATATAAGCAGTAATTCCATTTTAGTAATCCCTATTTCAAGACATGCTGATTGATTTTATCTATTTTTCTTTTTGGATAGTCTGGGAAGAAAATAAACAGCAACCCGAATCCTCTTGTCCAAATGTCAGTTGGTCACAAGGCCCAGGAGAGCAAGGTAAGGTGGTGGCCCTCTGACTGGCCCCTATGACCTTGCTGCCATAGGCACCCGTTGAGGAGGGGGAGGGTGCAGGTATTGAGACTGTTGACTTCCATGTCTTTGTTTTGTATTCTCAAATCAATCATTTGATAATGAGCTACTTAATTTGGAATAAAATATATTCACTTAAAAATAACATTAAAAAGACATGAATGTGTTCATTATGCTTTTGCTTGATTTCTTGGGTAGATGACATGGGACAAATTTCTAAGTTTCTTTTGAATGCACTATTAATATTTTGTTTAAAAGACAACGGTGTACTTAAAATTCAAGAAATGCGAATTGAGTAGAAGACATTGCTGTTGCTGTAACATGTGCTACTTTCAGGAAACATTTTGGAAATTCCTCCCTTTTTTTGACTGCTAACCATTAATTTAAGAAACTTCCTGAGGAGCAGCACTCCACAGGCCAGGGGAGTGGGGGCTCTCCATGCAGATGGCACGCTGTGAGGGGGCCGGGACCTGGGCTGGGAGCTGCTGGCAGTCCTCCTCCTGACACGCGGCAGCTTCCATAGCTGACACCTAGTAGCACAGCCCAGCTGGAGAAGGGGTAGGCTACCCACTCCAGTGTTCTTGCCTGAAGAATCCCCAAAGACAGAGGAGCCTGGCGCGCTACAGCCCATGGGGCCACAAAGAGTTGGACATGACTGAGCACGGCACAGCCCAGAAAACAGGCGTCATCTCAGCCTCCATCCACAGCGCTGGCAGCACTTGTCCACAGAAGACATCCTAGAGCTGATTTAGGATATTTTTTTCAGATTCGATACAAAACCAACGAACCTGTGTGGGAGGAAAATTTCACCTTCTTCATTCACAATCCCAAGCGCCAGGAGCTCGAAGTGGAGGTAATTTATTTGAGTGTTTACACAGATGTGTTTCTCTCCCCATCACGCAGCACGCAGAGAACTGCCACCATGGACCCACCAGACACGTTCCTGTTTAAGTATTAGCAGCAGGGCAGGAGGGGTTAGTTTAGTTTTTAATTTTCGACTTTTGGCTGAGTGTTCCTGGTGTCTAGCGCTGCAGTTGGTGTTTGTCTCTTGGCATCACTGTCAGCCTGCTGTGCGTGCTTGCTCTGTAGCTTCTCTGTGGACACCCAGGGCGCCGCTGCGTGCTGTCCGCTCCCAGTCAGGACACTTGCCTTCCTCCCTCGCCTCACTGCCCGCCCGGCCTCGGCCTGAGTGGACACCTTTGCCTCCTTCAGGCTCTGAGGCACACCCTTGATGTTTCCCTGTTGCTAAGTCTGATGTTGGAGGAAGTTTCTTTCTACTTCTGCTGGTTTGCTGTAGGTGTTTGTCATGAGTGGATGAGTGGGTATTGTCAAAGACTTTTCTATGATGTTTGAGATGATCATGTGGTTTTTCCTTTTGAAGTTTGTAAATATGGTGAAATGCAGTACTGATTTTCAAGTCTTACATTTTGTAAACCTCTATTGATTTTCAAGATTTAACATTAGAAAGCCTTGCAAGCAAACTTTTGGGGGAATAACCCCGCTTACTTGTGATGTAGTATCCTTTTTACATACTCAATTTAATTTGCTCAAATTGTATTAAGAACTTTTGTATCATAAATAAGAATAAAGATGTACTGTGAAAATCCCGTGGACAGAGGAGCCTGGTGGGCTGCAGTCCATGGGGTCGCGAAGAGTCGGACCCAACTGAGCGGCTTCACTTTTACTTTTCACTTTCATGCATTGGAGAAGGAAATGGCAACCCACTCCAGTGTTCTTGGCCTGGAGAATCCCAGGGACGGCGGAGCCTGGTGGGCTGCCATCTATGGGGTCGCACAGAGTCGGACACGAATGAAGCGACTTAGCAGCAGCAGCAGTGCAACACAGAGAAATAGAGCCATTGTTCTGTAACAACTTGAATGGAGTCTAGTCTATAAAATTACTGAATCACTTTTGTACACTTGAAATTAATGTTGTAAACTATACTTCAATTTTAAGAAAAGAATAAGACGGGACAATAATTTTAAAAGATAATTTTTGCACTACAACCCAGGGATTGAACCCGTGTCTGCTGCATTCCAGGCAGATTCTTTACCCACTGAGCCCCCTGGGAAGCCCACTCATAAAATAATTGATAGTAACTGGACCTTGAATTTACAACAATAACTTTTAAAGTTCTGTAAACTTAGTTATTTCATTTAGAAATGCTTTTGTATTTACAGTTTAAAAAATAAGCAGTCAGGCTTTTAGGTTTTCATGTGTAGTTAACTTACTTGACCATTTTTGTATAGTCTATGAAACCATCAAAGTTCTTATTCTTTTTGTTTAAACAATCTGTAGCATGACAATCTTAACAGGAATAATTCCTATTGTAGAGGTAAAGCTGAAAGTTATTATTCAGCAACCAGATAGTGCCATGCCTTTAAAGCAGGTATTGTAGATTTTGAATAGAAAGCTTAAAAGAAACTTAGAAATGTGTCTTTTCCATAAGCAAGTGTTTATGTTTATCCAGTAGAAACTTGGCCCAACACTAGGAATGTGTATTGTCGCCATTTTCCCAGGACTTAAGGCGTTTCATTCTAATCCTCAGATTTGTGTGAACCGCTGCCTCTAGTTCAGGGTTCTTGTAGTGGATTCTTTGGACAGGACTTTCCCTCTTTTATTCTCATTATGACTGTGCTGAGGAGGTGACCTGTGACACCCCTTGTTACAGTGCTGTGTCTCCCTTAGGGGCTTTCCTCCTGCGTCATTTGTGGACACATGGCTGAGGGGAAGGCTGCATTTTCTGTCTCTGTCCCCACACTGAGCGCTCTGTGTTTTTGGCAGGTGAGAGATGAGCAGCACCAGTGTTCCCTGGGGAACCTCAGGATCCCTCTCAGCCAGCTGCTCGCCCGCGAGGACATGACCCTGAACCAGCGGTTCCAGCTCAGCAATTCAGGTCCCAACAGCTCACTGAAGATGAAGCTCGCCCTCAGGGTACTGAGTCTCCAGAGTGGTTGGGGGAAGGGTCCCAGGTGGACACGGTCACAGTGCAGGATGCAGGGCCAAGGGGAGTGTGCAAACGATTGCTGATGGCCGTGTAGCCCAGGGGAGCGATGACCAAGGCTTGTGCTCAGACACCGATGGCAGCGGTGTTTCCAGGTTGTTCAGAGGCTGGAATTGTTCCTCACACTGTCAGATGAATCCAACCAGTCTTTTTTTCTTTTTTTTTTTTTTTTTGATCCTTTGGCCCAGAAAGTATTGCTACCTGGATCAATAAAGTTTTCAGCTATTGTTAAATTTTCAAAAATCATTCAGAAGGGAGAATTTAATAAAACTCTGCAAGATGGTAGAGATTACAGAAAAATAAATTTTGTCCAAAATAGACAATGATTCATTTGTAAGTACCTAGGGAAATGCTGAAAATAAAAGTGGCAAACATATGGGAAACTGCTAAAACTCTCTAATTTTTAAAATGCAAATTAAAATGAAGAACCAACTTCTTAAAAAATTCAGCAGTCTGTGGAGGGTGTGGTAGAAACAGTGTCCTTGGGCCTGGTCACAACCTCTCCAGGCGGAACCACAGTGTCTCCGGTTGTAAATCATAGAGCTCTTTCTCTGGAAGCCTGACTCCTGGAGCCAGCACAGAACAGGGGGTGTTGGCTGCTGCAGCTTTACTTGGTAAAGGTGGGAAGAGGCTTCAGGCTGTCGGGATGAGCCCCGATGCCAGGAGTTCACGGGTAGGCCACTCAAAGAAGCTTTGCAAATGAGGATCCCTAAAGCTGTTCACACGTGAGCCCATGACCAGCATCAGTGGTTTTCATCCTGTGTCTGTTTTCACCCCGAGGTGCTCCACCTTGAGAAGCAAGAGAGGCCTCCAGACCACCAGCACTCGGCTCAAGTAAAACGGCCCTCTGTGTCCAAGGAAGGGAGGAAAGTCTCCGTCAGGCCTCAGGTGTCTGCGTCGCCAGGCTTGGGCGACGGTAGCACGGCCCCGTCCACGCCGGTCGTTGGGGTCAGCGAGAGGCCTGGTGTGGAGGAGCGAGCCCCGCCCACGGAGCCCAGCCTGCAGGGCCCGAGGGACCTTGGCCGGAGCTCCTCCAGCCTCCAGGCAGGCCCCGCCGGCTCCCCCAGCCACGCCTCTGTCAAGGAGCCCACCCCAAGCATCGCCTCGGACATCTCACTGCCCATCGCCACGCAGGAGCTGCGGCAGAGGCTGCGGCAGCTTGAGAAGTAACTAGACGTGCCCTCGCTCTTGGGGAATCGGCACGTGGCTCACAGGCTGCGCAGGGGGATGCAGTCTTAAGCAAGATGGTTTCAGGCAGTGTGGCCCTTTTGTTCCCTGAGCCTCTTTCTTTCAGGATAAACCTGCTGTTTTCTGGTACCTAGTGTTTGGCTCACTTAAAGCTTAAGAACAGTGGGGTGACCCTCAGATCAGGAAGGCAGAGTCTGGAGTGGACCTGCTGGGTCTTAGCCCAGGTCGTGGAAAGGCCTGGTGGCAGTGGGGTATGTGTGTTGTTTGAGGACGAGCCCTGCTCTTTCATGCTTGGTCCACACCCGCCGCACTGCCCAGCGCTTTGTCTGGGGATGTTTATGTGGATCTAACTCACACCCCTGCGTCCCAGGTGTGTCCATGGCCCCCTTAGATAAGGACAGAGTCTGCAGTTACCCTGAGCCTCAGATGTGAGCCTTTTCCTCTCAGCGGGAGGAGAGGTTGGCCCTTTGAAGCAGATTCCTCTGCTGCCCTGCCATGCTCAGTATGACGTAGGGGCCGAGGTGGGGCAGGCGGTGCAGAGAGCCCCTCGCGTCCGCGACCTCAGGAGACACGAGCTCTGTGCTTCAGCCTGAGACGGGCGGAGGGTGTGACCTCATCAGATGACCCGGGAGGCTGGGTCCAGGGGCTCCAAGAAAGGAGCGCAGATTCGGGCAGTGTCCGGGTAGACGTAGTCTCAGAAGGACAGAGAGTTGATGTCTGTAAGGAGAGCCCATGTTTTGATTTTACTTTGGGCCCCAGTTTTTAGGAATTGGGCTATATTGAACCCTTGAGTGGAATGTGAATCCTGCTGGTCCATTTGTGCCCAGAAGTTCAGACAGGGTTCCCATTCGTGGGTTTCTTGCCTGCTCCTCGTGCAAGGGAAGGGGCGTGCTCACAGCCTCTGAGCCGCCTGCAGAGCTCACGCTCCGCTGTGTTTCCCCAGCGGCACCACACTGGGACAGTCCCCCCTGGGGCAGGTCCAGCTGACCATCCGGCACAGCTCGCAGAGGAACAAGCTGGTGGTGGTCGTGCACTCCTGCAGGTGAGTCTCCGTACAGAGCAGAGCAGGTCGGCGGGGCTCTGATTAGGGACTGGTGAGCCTGGTTTTTCATAACATTTTCTGTTCAGAACCATTTTGTTTGCTTTTAATACTCCCTTAAACTGCCAGTTTATAAAACATTCCCTGTTACTGAGCCTTTAGAACACAGTACGGACGTATTTTTCTGTTTTTGAAGTGTCTGGGGATTCAGTTTCCAGAGTAGATAACAGTTCAGAGAATCCAGGCAGGTCTGTGGGATCGTGACGAGTAGCTGTGGTCTTTTAGGAAGAGCAGGCCAGCCCAGAGCGGTTTGTACTCGCTCAGTGAGCACAGCACAAGGCGGCAGTTCTTCTGCCGTTTGTGTTTGGTTATTAGTGTTGATGGTGTAGAGCTGACTGTTAGTTATGTGACTTGTCGGTCTCACTAGTAGCTGTGATGTAAATAGGTGATATAAAAATTTGGGTGTTCTAAAAAAGTGTTGGAACAGGGAAGAAAAATCAGTAATGTTCAGAAACATGATCATGTGAACGCACAGGTCGGTCCAACACGTGTTTACTCACTGAGCACCTCCTGTGTTCCTGCTGCCGAGGCGCTTCCTAGGAGAGCTTCCAGAGCAGCAGGCTGGCCAGAGGACCCTCCTCTGGGCTTTCAGGCTCCTCGAGATGAGTAAGCAGTTGGAAGTGGCTTCAGGGACAGTTGAGCCTGGAACACCGTAGGTTTGAGCGGTGTGGCTACACAGACACATAGATTTTTTTCAATACTAAATATCACCACCCTATACCACTTGCCGTTGGCTGACTCCGCGGATAAATAACCACATATGTCCTTAACCTCCGTGGAGTTCAAGTTCAAGATCAGCTGGAGCTAAACACTAGGTGTGTTTGGGCCAGTTGTCTGGGGACAAGAGCCACGTGCAGGAGGTGGGCACGTGTCTGTGACAGAAGGGTTCAGGGCGACAGAGGGCGGAGGAGGGTGTCCTCGGCCTGAGCAGAGGCCAGGGAGCGGTCCTGGGGACTGCATCTGCACGGCCTCCTGGGCCTCCCGGGAGCCTGGCCTCGTCCCTCCCTCTCCAGGGCGTCCCGGGAGCCTGACCGCGTCCCTCCCTCTCCGGGGCCTCCCGGGAGCCTGACCGCGTCCCTCACTCTCCGGGGCCTCCCGGGAGCCTGGCCTCGTCCCTCGCTCTCTGGGGCCTCCCGGGAGCCTGACCGCGTCCCTCCCTCTCCGGGGCCTCCCGGGAGCCTGACCGCGTCCCTCACTCTCCGGGGCCTCCCGGGAGCCTGACCGCGTCCCTCCCTCTCCGGGGCCTCCTGGGAGCCTGACCGCGTCCCTCCCTCTCTGGAGTGTCCCGGGAGCCTGACCATGTCCCTCGCTTTCTGGGGCCTCCCGGGAGCCTGACCGCGTCCCTTCCTGGGAGGGCCAGTGAAGCACTGTGGAGGGTGATGCTGTGGTTTCCATGTTGGCAGCAGAGCAGGGAGTCAGAACGGCCCCCAGACTCTGGGCTCAGGAGGCGGGGCTGAAGCCACCTCCATGGCCACTGGAAGCCATGAGCACGGGAGAGGGCCGCCGCCTCCCTGGGCTGCTAGCGCCTGGATAGATGCAAAAGTGGGGGTAGGCTCTCGTGTGGGGCTCACTGGCATTTTTCTAGACCCTGACACCCAGTGTCCTCTGCTCTTTGTAACAAGAAATCTCATCGCCTTCTCTGAGGATGGCTCCGATCCCTATGTCCGCCTGTATTTGTTACCAGACAAGAGGAGGTCGGGAAGGAGGAAAACACATGTGTCGAAGAAAACGCTGAACCCCGTGTTTGATCAGAGGTATGGTCCAGGTCGCCATTTGAGGAAGGCCTGGTGGTGCCTGTGGGGAGAGTGTGTGTGAAAAACACCTTCCTGTGAGCAGTCGGGGGCTTGTTGATAGATTTGAGTGCCACATGAATCCTCAGGCCACACCCCAGCAGCCTTGGCCTGAGCACGTGTGGATGGACCCCAGTCCTCATGGCTCAAACACCACCGACATCTGGGAAACTATGAGTTGAATGGTGCTGATGTCCACTGATACAGTTCCCATTCCATCGTTAAAGATAATAGTTGCTTACCGTGCTTTCTCACCGGTGACTTCGTTTAAACTGAGATCACGAACCAATGGGCAGGCACTCGGTCTTGGTCAGCCGCAGCCTCTATAAGTTTGGGGACCCACCTGCAAACCTGGGCTTTAGGCTGCTCGCTCTGGGAAGACCAATACATCCACGTGTCCTGGTGAGGCCTCAGGCCTCGTCCTCTGCTTTGCCAGCCTGGCTGCTGGAGGCTTTTGTCCTGTGGCCTCTGGCCTCAGCTGCCAGGAGCTGCTTCCTCCACGAGGTCTTCCTTTACTCAGGGCTCTGAGCTCTCGCTCCTCAGTCTGCAGGTGAGGGACTGGCCTGGACTCCCCGGGTGTCTCACACCGCAGCCCAGGTTTTTCCCCAGGAATCAGGCATTGTGTCCACACCGGGGAGCCACAGGGTCAGCTTTCCAGTCTCCTGTTGTGTTTGGGAAATAATGGGTGAAAAAAAACACTGAGTCTTCCTTAAGGGCCGGGTCTAAACATCTAGCCAGAGAGATCACTTCTACAATAAAGAAACAAAGACCATGTTTGGAGCGGACTCATAAACAAAAATGTCTCTCTTTAGTTACAGTAAAACAGAGCGAAATTACGGAGACATAGGGTGATCTTCTTTTTCCACTTTAGCTTTGATTTCAGCGTTTCCCTGCCGGACGTGCAGAGGAGAACCTTGGATGTGGCTGTGAAGAACAGCGGCGGCTTCCTGTCCAAAGACAAAGGGCTTCTTGGCAAAGTAGGTTAAAAAAAAAACAAGTTCTGCATTTTGTAAAAATTAAACACTTGACCCAAAGTGCGCATTTTAGACTGGATTTATGTACATGGGTAATCCACGTCAGCTAAGCTGCTGTGAGTGGTTTGTGAGTCAGTATTGATGTGAATTGTGTCCACTGACACTTCATGGTAACCTCCCGTCAAGGCTGTTGGCTGCAGGAAGGGCCGCTTGGGTATAATCAGCTGTAGGTCACGGGTGGGTCTTAAGGGTAGAAAAATTGAAAGGCGGGACACCCAAAATGCAAGTTGCCGGAAACCACTTCTGTAGGCGTTTTCTAACCCACAGGTGCTGGTTGGTCTGGCATCTGAAGAGCTCGCCAAAGGCTGGACCCAGTGGTGAGTGTCCCCCACAGACAGACACAGAGTCCGTGTGTCCACTCAGGAGCGCGGCCCCGTGACCGCGTGTCTGCTGTCTTCCTGTCTCAGGTACGACCTCACAGAAGATGGCACAAGGCCCCACGTGGTGACGTAGGCCACCGCCAAGAAGCCCCCACTGCACCCGCCAGCCCTGCACCAACAAGCCCCCACCCTCCGCAGACGCACCCACGCTGCCCCGCACCCCCTACAGACGCACCCATGCTCTTTTTATAATTTCATGTACTTGGTTACTGGCCCCGTGATGGTTTTATAAAATGTTGATATTTTAGGCGTATTTGGCCAATGTTAGCATTAAGTTTTGTATGTTTAAATTTCCTCTAGTATTTCACCAGTTGTTACGGTGTGCGTAGCATTGCGGCCAGCTGTTGTGTGTATAAAGCTGTAAGTCGGCGGTCTCTCCCAGGAAGCCGATGTATGGACCTGCTTATTACTGCCTTGTTTTGTATGTCACTGAAGTGCACTACGCTATATAAATAGACTATTTTTTATGATCTCTACATGCTGGTTTGAAATTCAGAGAAAATGGATCAAGGAAATATATATTTTTTTTCTTCTAAAACTTATTAAATTCTTATTGCAAATAATCATTTTTGTCTTTGCAGGAAAAAGTTCTCTGTGACCTATTTTGTGGTGTTTCTTTTTAAAAAGAAAAGCTGAAAGATTAGTGACTGCTAGTATATTTCTGCTCGTTCTGAATGGTAAAAGAATATATGCAAAATATTTACACTTTCATAAATATAAAGATGTATTATGAGGAGTGAGTTGTAGCCCTTCTTAGGAAAAATGTTGCATAACTGAGCAACATAAAATATCACCAGAGTTGTCACAGTTCAGAGTGCACTAATCTGACATTTCTTACATAAAATAGAATGTCTTAAGTTTATTTTTAGTTGCTTGTTATAACTTATTCATGAAACAGTACAGACACATAATCCTTTTCCTGAAATATGATACTTTAGTGTTAGCAGTTAGTCTGTTGTGCGATTTTCGGTGTTTTCTCAGCTGTAAAAGAAGACTAACTCAGGTTGTCGCTGCAGAGGCTGTGAGATGGGCCGGGGTGAGCAGATAGGAAGTGACGTGGGAAGCCGCCTCTGGCGCACACGTGTCGGTGTGCCGCGCACGGGGGCGGGGGGGACTCGGGGGTCTTGGAACGGCGGCCGCAGGCTGTCAGTAGCCTCCTGCTGGGTTTCCTCACCTCATGCCATGACTGACCTCAGTATTGGGATGTTGTTATACAACTTTTATTTGGGAGTATTTTTTCTTCTTAGATTAGGAAAAATATGTTTTGTATCCACGTATATAAAGGTCCCAAGCCTCTTGGGAGGTGAGATTCCATAGCCTTGCGGCAGCTGTGCGTGCCCTGAACATGGTGCACGTGTGCAGAAAGCTTTAAATATTCTGAGCTGCGGGATGCAGATGACTTCCTTAGCCATGAGGACATCCTACAGCCCTGTGTAAATACCGGGGGAAATGCGGCTCTGAGCTTAGAGACCTCACCCTGCGTCCTGTGTAAACTCCTGGACACTCGTGCGGCCTGACTGCCCAAGTGCCTGTGGATGCTGCCTCTGCCTCTCCTGCCCTCGGGGCTCAGCTCTGGCCCGCGTCACACTCTGACCCCGGGCGGGTGTTGTGGAGCCTGGAGCCTCGCAGCTTCCTGGGCCCTAAAGCTGCTCCGAAGCTCCAATGAGACCACCTCCTCTGTCAGCGCGGGAGGGCGTGGCGAGCCTGGTGACACACAGGGACACCTGACTCGGTGTTTTAGCGGCAGGAGAAAAACAGGCCGTTACTAAACCCAGTGGCCTGCCCATGCTGTTAGATTTATTGGAAACCTTTTGAAAATTGGGTTTGTTGTGGGAATTCCCGGGCGGTCCAGTGGTGAGAACCAGATGCTTTCACTGCCAGGGACCTGGATTTAACCCCTGGTCAGAAATGAGATCCCACAAGCCATGAGGTACCCACTGCTCCCCCCAAAACCAGGTTTTTTGAAGGGCTTCTGGCATAATTTCTACAAGAAGGGAAACACTCACTGAAGTTAAGCGCACCCGCGATGTCTGCCAGCACCCCAGTGTTTGGGTTTTGTGGCCACGCACTTCACCTGCTCGACATGCTTTACTTGATGGATTGCTTTATTTAAGCAATTAGGCAAAATTAATGCCACGCAAGGTGCAAAACCCAAACAAAGCCAGTTAGCACGATGCCCCCCCTTTGTGTGGACGGTGGGGCCTGGACAGACCCAGCAGCCAGCACCATTCTCTGTAAAGGGAAGAGATGACTCGAAGGCCGGGACTCTGCCTTTATGGCCCACATGGTGTTCAGAGGAAACCTCTTGTGTCCTGGTGGGGCAGCTGAGAGTCAGCTTTAGGCCAGACCCTGGGCTCCATGATCCTGGCGATGAACCCTCAGTTCTCAGAACCTTCATCGCCAGTTCTGAATAACTGCTTCATCTGGTAAAAGGGAACTTCAGCTTTTCTACCTTGACCCAAACCAATGGAGGGAAAATTAACATTGGTTAATTTGAATTGTTACTTTATTGCTTATCCTGTGCCTTAAAGTATGAAGTGTGAGGCATTGCTTCAGGTTAAAACAGAAGATGCCTCGCAGCCGAGTTCACCACAGTGTATTCCTCATCAAGGGTCAGCCCTCCTTTGTCAGGAACTAAAGCCAAATGCAAACAGTGGTGGTTTGTACACGGTTGTTGCTTTAACGCCATTCTAGCTGGACCACCCCCTGCAGATGGAACACAGCAGAGGGTTTTTTGGTTTTGTTTTTTCTTGTAAAATGCCCTTTTTGCTCCACTAATTTTACATGACAGTGCATGTATTTATTCAATAAAACTTTTTGTTTTATCTCGCTTGTGATTTATTCTTCCTTTGTCTTTTGAAGTAAAATTTCTAGTGTGGAACCAGGCAATTGGAAAAGTGTATGTAGTATAGTACTTGTATTTCTTATTTGTGAATTCTGTTCTTTTCAAAACTATATCAGATCACTGATATTACTCCTTAGTTTCCATTTTAATTTGACTCTTCTCTGCCTCTTGCAGACTGAGTTTTGAAACCAGCTCTTCTGAAAGATAATCATGAATAGAAAAAAACAAGTCTTTAAAACCAGAGCGCTGAGAAGTTGTTAAGAGGGTCTGGTTTGAACAAAAGGAGGGAAACCACTAGAGGCAGTGTAACTGAGTCCAGATCACTCTGCTGGCCACAGGATGGGCCACTAAATCCAGGAGATGACGCCCTGAGGCAACTATGACTCGATTCAGAGAGCTGGCCGACCTAGAAGATGGCAGGCTACCATCTCAAAATAATCATCTGGACCAGGCTTGGATGCCAGGTTCTTTTATGTATCAGACATGGTGGGAGGGGAGAAAACAAAGTAAAAAGACCATTTAATTTTTGCGAATAGCTCCTAGAGTGGCAAGCCTTGGACAGGGGGACGTGGTAGTTTCATTTCCTTCCAGCCATGTCACAGGTGGTGTGAGGAGGAATATTGCCTGCCGTGTCAATAAACAAGGATGAGCTAACAAGGGTTAGCAGTCTGTCATTTCAGACCCCAAATGTGGATTTTGAGCAGGTGCTACTCTCCACTCGAGAAACGGGAATGTCACAGTCACTCACAGGTGGGGCAGGGGCAGGTTATCTCCCAGTGAGCTAAACAGAGTCACCTTAGCCCTGTTCCTGGCACACAGTTGATGAAAAGGTATCTGCTGAATAAAGGATGTATAAACTAGGCAGACCTTAAATAACAATAACATGACTTTGTCCTAACAAGTTTCCATTTAACAAAAGATAGACACCGATCAACAGGTCTTGTTACGGCTAAAGAGAAAGATGCTGATGACCACAGTAAAGAATGCTGTTGAGACAAAAGCCAATAGTATAACTGTCTGAGAAGTAACTGAACCAGGAAGTCTGTCTGTTTTTGTGTTAGTCTGGAAATGCTGGGCAATACAACAAGGACAGAAAAAGGTTATAAATTTTGTCTCGGGAAAGAAGGTGGTTTTCAAATATGAGATTGTCAACCTGAAAAGCCTAAGCAAGTCATATGAAAACTCTTGAGCAAGTATTTCATAAAGGACCAGGTATAAAAACAGAAATTTCTATGTCTTATCCAATAATAGCTACCAGAAAACAGAATGGAAAACATCCTACAGCAGGCCTGGCGCCACACCAGCGGTGAGACCCGCAGCCCATCAGGAGCGCCGCGTGGTTGGGCTCAGCTCCCCGGAGCCCGCCCCGGCGCACCGCCCCTCTGGATCCTGGGGAACCATGTTGAAAACAGTCAGTGGCGGTTGTCTGACGCTGCAGCTCCCTGGGGTGGTGAGGCCAGTTGGGACCAATAGGAGACTGACCCAAAAATCTTAAAGGAAAACCTGGGAGACAGATGTCAGAGGCTTGGAAAGCCTCTCGAACCCCTGGGCTTCTAGGAAGCTGTGCTCGTGTGCGGCTGTGCCTGCGCCCACGAGTGAGACTAGGCCGGTCACCTCCACCTGTGCCAGAGGTCAGCGGGGTGAGGGCCGAGGCAGGACCACGTGATGGGGCACTGAAAACAGCACCCCCACACACACACCAGCTCTCACCCAGTACGGGAAAGTGAAAGCCGCTCAGTCGTGCCTCTGCGACCCCACGGACTGCATTGTCCATGGGATTCTCCAGGCCAGAACACTGGAGTGGGCAGCCATT
Organism: Okapia johnstoni; assembly: GCA_024291935.2. Classification (NCBI taxonomy): domain Eukaryota; kingdom Metazoa; phylum Chordata; class Mammalia; order Artiodactyla; family Giraffidae; genus Okapia; species Okapia johnstoni. Next base: position 416,130 of record CM044312.1, read on the forward strand.
CCCTTCTGCAGGGGATCTTCCCCACCCAGGGATTGAACCCAGGTCTCCCGCGTTGCAGGTGGATTGTTTACCAGCTGACCTATCAGGGAAGCCTAAGAATACTGGGAGACGAGTCCAAAGTATTCAAGAAACCTCTGAGCGGTCATTAGCTGACCAAATTGGCTAACTGGAGACTTCAGAGGCAGCATGTGACAAAGCATATGGCTTCTAGAGAATTTATCCAAGAAGGCTACTAAGTGAAAAATATCTGAGTCGAGGGGAGGTCTCTTACTTAAACAACGTTGCCACACTGTATTATTTTAAATTTTCAACAGCAGCAGCAGACATACGCAAAAACAGGATAGTATAAGCCACACACGGGAAAAAAAAGTCATCGAATGTGCCCCTCAGGAAGCCCGGGTGTGAGCGGGCACAGACCTTAAATCAGATATTAGGTAAGTATGTTCAAAGAAAACTATCCAAAGAATTCACAGAAAGGGAAGAGTGGTTTTCAGCGAAATAGAGAATAGCAGGAAAGAGAAATTATCAAAAGAGTGAAATGAGCATTCTGGGTATGAAATGCAGTACATGGAATGTAAATGTCACTGAAGTTCAACGATAGACGAGTTGACGGAAGAGTCAGAAACCTGAAGCTGAGTCACGGACCGTCTCCTCTCCTTTGAGCACAAAGGGCAGGATGAAGCCCAAACGGGACACTCAGTGACGCCCCAGAGGGGAGGGAGGAACGGGACCAGGAAGAACATGGAGCAAGACGATGGGAAAACGCCCGGGTTTGCTGGAAACCTCCCACAGGAGAGTCAGAGGCCCCGGCAGGCGCGGCTCAGCCTAAGCAGGGACGTCAGGCTCAGGCGTCTTCGGCAAGGACGCGGTGGCTCACCCGCAACCACAGAGGCCAGGACGCGGGTGACCGTGCCAAGCGCCCGTCTCCAGCAAGACTGTCCTGCGGAAGGAAGGGGGGCGTGCCCCCGGGGTCTCTTCACCGCTACACCTGCCCTGCAAGGGCCGCCCGAGGACGGACGTCTGCCTCCGGCCATCCCCTTGGGAGTCAGTCCCGTTTCTACCGGGAGCGGCCGAGGCCAGAGCGGAGCCCCCGTCAGACCCGCCCGCATCTCGCCCTCGGCTGTGCGGACCCAGGGGGCAGCAGCGGCTGCAGCTGTGCCTGGCGAGTGAGCGGGACGAAGCGGCCGAGTTGTGGGGTCCGTGGGAAGGTGCCTGGCGTGAGCGGGCGGGGGGCAGCCGCCGCGTCCCCGGCTCGGCACTGGCTGCAGGCCCCCAGAGCAGCGGCCCCACGGGCGCCATCTGCTGCCCGCGGCCCCGCCCGGCCTGGCTGAGAGGAGAGGACCGTCCCCGCCGCCCAAGCAGCCCCCAGTTGGTAACGACTGCTTTCATTCATCGCGGCGTAAGAGAAGTGTGCAGGAGCCCTAATGGCTGTGCCCTGAATTTTCACAGGCTGGCTGCCGGGTGCTGCTCATGTGGTGACCAACAGCACCCAGGTGCCCCCCCCACAGGTGCCCTTCGGGATGCCCAGCCTGGCCCGCGGGCCCTCCATGAGCTCCCTGCAGGCCCTGGGCCATACGCCCCCGGGCAGCGCCTGCCTTCTGCGGCCTGGTGGATTCTCCTTGAAGTCACTGCAGAGGAGGGCCCGCGGGCAGGCCGGGCAGCACCATGGCAACCCCAGGAGGGTTTCCTGTACCAGCCAGGAGGACGCGGTCATGGGCCACACACCGCAGCGCTCAGTCTCCAGGCTGGTCCCCGTCCCTGGTCCCCCGCGGGACAGTTGCACACGAGACACATGCTTTTCTAGAAGCGTCTCTAGAATCCGACAGTGTGGAGGAGGCTGGTCCTCACAGGTTCTGGGTCATTTCACTGCTGCCAGCTGCAGGGCTGGATGTGTCCCCAAGGTGGAAGGCAAGCAGTTCATGGCAGTTTTCTAAATATGTAAAAAAGTAAATGCGCAGCCCGCTGTTCTGTGTGCAAGCCCGCCTCCACGTGGTGGAGATGGGTTTTCTTTTCTTGGACTTTGCTTTCATTTTCATGCTAATATTTCATATCAAATAACCCAAGATTTCCTTTCATTTGCCTGCAATTTTGCAAGCTGCTTCAACTCAGCTTGAGAGGCTGAGCTCTTTATTGGTGAGCACTTTAACGTAACTTAAATTAAACAGAACGCCAAGAGCTTCTTGGATCATTTTTTATGGAACAGCTTTTCCAAAATCTTGCCCGGATTGTCCCTCACGCCGTTCCAAGTGTGTGAATGCCCCCAACACGAGGAGCCAGGTCTATCTGTTCTTTAAAGAGTACAGAAAATAGCTTTGGGGAAATTTGGTTGTACACACATATTACCCCTCTTTGAAAGTGTAAACCTCTGAAGTATCTTGTTGACTTTTTCCAAATGTAAAAGGCCAACTGCTTATAATGCTACCCATCGCTTGGTAACGTTTAATCACGTCTAGTACTCACAAGGCGGCCTGTCTTCACGGGCAAACTGCGCATGTGTGCCTGTGTCTGCAAGCAAGAGCGCGTGGGAATTGGCGGTGTGCGCACGAGCGGACACGTGTGTGTTGTGTGTGCATGCTGACTGTGCACACACCTGCCTTGTGTGTTTACACGTGTGGGCACACGAGTGTATGGGTATGTGCTTGTTGTGTTGCATACGTGTATGGTTTCTGCATATCTATTCACTTTGTGTGCCTCTGTATAAGTATATGTGAGCATGTTTGGCTCCTGCAAGGCGCTCTTCTCAAACTCAGGGTTTCATCCTGGATCTCCTTGAGAGCAGAGCCTACGGCAAGACCCGTGCTTGTGCTTATTTGACAATGTGGGCCTGAGAGCGAGACTTCCCTTCTCTTCTGGTCTCTGAAAAGGTAAGTTTGCATAAGAGAGTGATCACCTGTTTCTTAACACTTTGGTGAAATTTGCCTCTAAGAATTTCTGAGCCTGATGCCTTTCAGGAAGGATCTGATTATCATTCATTTTAACATGTGGTATTAGTTTATTTTCAATTTTTCATCAAATCAGTTTTGCAGACTATCTACCTCATGCTTTCCAATTTATCCGAAAACAGTTTCTTATGAATCTCTGTTATATTTGTAGTTGCAGCTCTTTTTAATTTCCTAACATTGTTTCTGTTTACCTTCTACTTTTTTCTTGATTAGAAATCCATTTATCTTATTAGTTTTGTGAAGAAGAAAAAAAGACAGTGAAAGTGTTAACCGCTCGGTTGTGTCTGACTCTGCAACCCCGTGGACTGTAGCCCACCCAGGCTCTTTGGTTCATGGGATTCTCCAGGCAAGGACACTGGAGTGGGTAGCATTCCTTTCTCCAGGGGGTCTTCCTGACCCAGGGATCGAGCCTGGGTCTCCTGCATTACAGATGGATTCTTTACTCTGAGCCACCAAGGAAGATGATTAGTTTTGTAAAGATATTATTTTATTACGTCAGTTGTTTTCTTTATATTAAATTCTGCTCTTGCCTCCCTTCTGCCTACCTTGGTTTACAGAGTTGAACATCAAGCTCATTTTCCATCCTTCTTTTAAGACAATTAAATGCATTTAATGCTGGAAGTCTCGCCCTCATACCGCTCTGCTCCCCTCCCAAGTCTCGCTAAGCACATGCTTTCATCTCGATCTGGGTGTTTTCTAACTTACACTGAGACTTACTCTTTAGTCCTTGAGTTACGCAGAAGATTTTTTAAGTTTCCAAGCATGCTCCCCCCACCTTCTGGTGCTGGTTATGAATTTAATTGCACTGATGTCAGAGAAGACCCTCTTCGTGAATCACTGCCTTGTCGTGGTGAAAGGGCTTGGGTAACTCAGTGAAGCTCTGAGCCATGCCGTGCAGAGCCACCCAAGACGGACGGGTCACAGGGAAGAGTTCTGACAAAGCGTGCTCCACGGGAGGAGGGGTGGCAACCCCTCCAGTATCCCTGCCTCAAGAACCCCATGGACAGCATGGAAAGACGTGACACTGGAAGATAAGCCCCTCAGGTTGGAAGCTGTCCAACATGCTGCTGGGGAAGGGTGGAGGCAATTGCTAATAGCTCCAGAAAGAAGGAAGAGGCAGGGCCAAAGCAGAAATGACGCCCGGTCGTGGACGTGTCTGGTGGTGAAAGTAAAGTCCGATGCTGTAAAGAACAATATTGCATAGGAACCTGGAATGTTAGCTCCATGGATCAAGGTAAATAGGACATGGTCAAGCAGAAGATGGCAACAGTGAAGGAACATCGGCATCTTAGGAATCTGTGACCTAAAATAGATAGGAATGGGCAATTTTAATTGAGATGACCATTATAACTACTACTACGGGCAATAATCCTTAGAAGAAATGAAGTAGCCATCATAGTCAACAAAAGAGTCTGAAACCCAGTACTTGGCCACAGTCCCAAAAACAACAGAATGATCTTGGTTCATTTCCAACACAAACCACTCAGCATCACAAAAATTCAAGTCTGTGCCCCAACCACTAATACTGAAGAAGCTGAAGTTGACCAGTTCTATGAAGACCTATAAGACCTTCTAGAAAGTGAAGTCACTCAGTCGTGTCCGACTCTTTGCGACACCATGGACTATAACCTACCAGGTTCCTCCATCCATGGGATTTTCCAGGCAAGAATACTGGAGTGGGTTGCCATTTCCTTCTCCAGGAGATCTTCCTGACCCAGGGATTGAACCGGGGTCTCCCGCGTTGTAGGCAGACACTCTACTGTCTAAGCCACCAGGGAAGCTCAAAGACCTTCTAGAACTGACACCAAAAAAAGATGTCCTTTTCATCACAGGGGACTGGAATGCAAAAGAAGGAAGTCAAGAGATACCTGGAATAACAGACAAGTTTGGCCTTGGAATACAAAATACAGCAGGGCAGAGGCTAACAGTTTTGTCAAGAGAACACACCAGTCAAGGTAAACACCCATTTCCAATGACACAAGAGATGACTCTACACATGGACATCACCAGATGGTCAACACCAAAATCAAATGGACTACATTCTTTGCAGTCAGTGACAGAGAAACTCGATATAGTCAGCAGAAATAAGACCTGGAGCTGAATGACTCAGATTATCAGCTCCTTATTGCAAAATTCAGGCTTAAATTGAAGAAAGTAGGGAAAATCCCTGGACCATTCACATATGACCTAAATCAAATCCCTTATGATTATACAGTGGAAGTAACAAATATATTCAAGGGATTAGATCCGGTAGACAGAGTTCCTGAAGGACTATGGACAGAGGTTTGTAACATTGTACAGGGGGTGGTGTAGCCACCCAAGGAAAAACAAATGCGAGAAGGGAAAGTGGTGTCTGCGGAGGCTTAACAACGAGCAGAGAAGAGAAGCGAAGCGAAAGGCAAAGGAGAAAAGGAAAGACACACCCATCTGAATGCAGAGCTCCAAAGAACACCAAGGAGAGATAAGAAGGCCTTCTTAAGTGAACAATGCAAAGAAATAGAGGAAAACAATAGAATGGGAAAGACTAGAGATCTCTTTAAGAAAATTGGAGATATCAAGGGAACATTTCATGCAAAGATGGGCTCGATAAATAAAGAAACAGTATGGACATAGCAGAAGTAGAAGAGATTAGGAAAAGATGGCAGGAACACACAGAAGACCTGCACGAAAAAGGTCCTAATGACCCAAATAACCATGACAGTGCGGTCACTCACCTAGAGCCAGACAGTCTGGAGTGTGAAGTCAAGTGGACCTTAGGAAGCATTACTATGAACAAAGCTAGTGGAGGTGATGAAGCTCCAGCTGAGCTATTTAAATTCCTAAAAGATGATGCTGTGAAAGTGCTGCACTCAATATGCCAGCAAATTTGGAAAAGTCAGCAGTGGCCACAGGAGTGGAAAAGGTCAGTTTGTGGATCACAACAAACTGTGGGAAATTATTGAAGAGATGGGAATACCAGACCATCTTACTTATCTCCTGAGAAACCTGTATGTGGGTCAAGAAGCAACAGTTAGAATCTTACATGAAACAACTGATTGGTTCAAAATTTGGAAAGAGGTACAACAAGGCTGTATATTGTCACCCTTTTTACTTAACTTATATGCAGAGAACATCATGGGAAAATGCCAGACTGGATGAATCACAAGGTGGAATCAAGATTGCAGGGAGAAATATCAACAACCTCAGATATGCAGGTGATAACACTAATGGTGGAAAGTGAAGAGAAACTGAAGAGCCTCTTGATAAGGGTGAAAAACAAGAGTGAAAAGGCTGGCTTGAAACTCAACATTCAAAAAAACTAAGATCATGGCATCTGGTCCCATCACTTCAAGGCAAATAGGAGGCGAGATAAGTGGAAACAGTGACAGATTTTATTTCTTGGGCTCCAGAGTTACTGCAAATAGTAACTGCAGCCATGAAATTAAAAGATTCTTGTTCCTTGGAAGAAAAGCTATGACAAGCCTGGACAGCGTATTAAAAAGCAGAGACATAACTTTGCCAACAGAGGTCCGTATAGTCAAAGCTACGGTTTTCCCAGTGGTCCTGTATGGATGTGAGAGTTGGAACATAAAGAAGCACTGAAGAATTGATGCTTTTGAACTGTGGTGTTGGAGAAGACTCTTGAGAGTCCCTTGGACAACAAGGAGATCCAACCAGTCCATCCTAAAGGAGATCAGTCCTGAATATTCATTGGAAGGAATGATGCTGAAGCTGAAACTCCAATACTTTGGCCACCTGATGGGAAGAGCTGACTCACTGGAAAAGACCCTGATGCTGGGAAAGATTGAGGGCAGGAGGAGAAGGCGGAGGCAGAGGATGAGATGGTTGGATGGCATCACTGACTCAATGGAAATGAATCTGAGCAAACTCCAGGAGATAGTGGAGGGCGTGCTGTGCTGCAGTCCATGGGTCACAAATGGACACGGCTTGGTGACTGAACAACAGCAGCATAGATGTCTCCACAATGTTGATTCTCTGGGGGGAGTTGAGCTCGTCCCCCCATCCCTGTCTTTGCCTCCTGGCCCCTGGTCCAGAGCAGATCTTAAAGGAGGTTCTGAGACCCAATCCTTGAGGAGAGCTGGGATCTTGAGATAGCAGCTCCTGCAACCAAGTGAGAAGGGCCTTGACGTGGCTGCTGGTCAGGGTCTGGATCCGGGGCTGCTGCGCCAGAAGCACCAGCTTTTGAAACTTTCGGCTTCTTTTCCTGGGCAGATGGGTCTGCCTGGCACTTGGCTGCAAGCAGAGAGCCCAAACCTGGTATCGGTCCTCTGTGGGGCAGGCGCAGCCCACTTGATGGCAAATAGAAAGGGAAGAAAGTGGAAACAGTGACAGATTTTATTTTCTTGGACTCCAAAATGACTTCGGAGAGTGACTGCAGCCATGAAATTAAAAGACGCTTGCTCCTTGGAAGGAAAGCTATGACCAACCTAGACAGAGTATTAAAAAGGAGGACCCGCACTCCGGCTGTACCTGCCTGTCCGTGGCCTGCACACGCGTGGCCCCAGGACCTCATTCTGCATTCCTGTTCCAATTTTGCTCCACGGGTGCAGCGATGCATTTTTTGTTTTCTCCATTTATACCCTGTCTCCTGAAGCTGCTGGGGCAGGAGAAGTGAGCAGAGCACGCGTTCACGTCACCCTGACCCAGAGTCCTCACGTCCGTGTGGTCCTGAGACAGTCGGGCTGCTGGTGACGGACACCTCCTCGCCGTCAGGAGCCGTGGTCCCACCAGGTGGCGCTGTGGCCAGTGCGAGACCTTGCCGCTTTCGAAGGTTCAGGAAGGGGCCGTTTCCTCCATTTCTGCACGTGTTTTAGAGCCAGAAGAAGCCACTGATTGTGACTGCTCCGCCTGCCATTTTCCCAGCGAGGAGACAGGCTCGCAAAGAAAACGATTCGCCGGAGGGCTTGTTAATTGCAAGAACCAGCTGCGGCCCGCCAGCGTGCTTTACCAGTGTCTCGGGATGGCAACCTTGCCTAACGAGGAATCTCCTTCTAAAGCAGAGATACTGCCCAGTCTAAGTACAACAAAATACAATAAAGTCATTCTTAGGAGACTAAATGAGTTGATGGTCAGTTATTATTTTACTAAACTATCTCAATATCACAAAAACCTTTAGGCCATCTCTTGAATTTAATTATTCAGTAACAGCCAATAATTATAGTTTCCTTACTCTCTCACCAATAGACTTATAGGAAAATATCCACTACATGTAAGATAAAGTTTATGGTGTAAAGTGACTTAACACGATAGACAGTTGATGTTAATTTGGACAAGACAAGACTAACCTCTGAGCTGTGTACTGTAGGTACTCAACATGTATGTTCTGTGAAAGCCTCACTTTCCTGCACACAGCACAGTGTTCAGAGCCCTGGTCCTGACCAGGAGGTCCAGACCACGTTTCATAGACATTGCTGGCCATGTGTGAGTGACAGCAGGAAGGAGTCTCTGCAGGGACAGCTGCGCACAGGGGCCTCTTTCCTGTGTCCTGGAAACCGCAACCTGCTCTGCCTGCTGCCCCGTACGAGGAGCAGGCACTAAAGGCTGCCTTGTGGGATTCCTGGGACAGGTCCAGAAGAGCCAGAGCCACAGAGGTGCTGTGCCAGCGCCCACTCCTGTCTTCCCAATGGGCTCCCCTGGGATCATGTGCACAAAGGGCCCCCAAGAGAGCCGCTCCCACCTCCAGATAGCCTGACCGGGTCAGTCCGAGGAGGCCCAGGCTGGGCAGTAAGGACTCCCGGGTGATCCTGGTGTGTCCGTAGGTGAGAGCTCCTGTTGCTGAGTGCGGCCACCTTCCGGAAGCTTCCTGTGCATCCCACTGCCTGTGAGCACTGCCCAGTAGTGTGGGCCCGGTAGATGCTTCCACACCAGCCCTGCTTTCCCACCCCACTTAACTCGGGTTCAAATCCCCAGCTGGGTACATCTGTGTTGGTACTCAGCCTGCTGAGATTTGTTTATAACAGCTTTATTAACATATAATTCACATGCTATAAAATTTACCCTTTTAAAGTATACAATTCAGTGGGTTTTAGTATGTTTACAAGGCTGTGAACACATTACAGCCAATTCCAGATAGTTTTCATCACATGAAAGGCACCCTGCACCCATTAGCAGTCATTGTCAGCCTCTGCCATCTCCTGAGCTACCTTTGCCTGTGGATCTGCCTGTTGCGGACATTTCCTATTAGTGGAATCACACACGGTGTGTCTTTCATGTCTGCTTCTCTCACTGGGCATCGTGTCTTCAAGCTCATCCACATTATGGCCTGAGTTAGAGCCCCGTTCCCTCTAAAGCTGCAGAGGACACACCGTGTGGATGGGCCCGCCTCGTTCACCCGTCTGTCTGGTGCTGGATGTGGGGTTGTGTTCAGTCTCATCGAGCTGGTGGACAGTGACCATGACAGGTGTTGGAAGTCTGGCTCAGAAGGGTTCCAACAGGGGGCAGTGCCCCCCAGACAATGCTCGCTCACGCTGCGCTCAGCATTACAGGTTCTATGCTTGCACCACTCAGATTTCCTCTTGCCCATCTTTTCTGCCAGCAACTTCTGCCCATTAGGATCACCTCGGGATTCTGATACTAGTTAGACACACGAGTGCTCCCTGGGCCTCCCTCCCATTGTCTGAGTTCATTGGTCTGCACAGGTACAGGTTCATGTTCTCATTAGCAGCTCAGGAAACTCTAACCTGCAGCGTGGCTAAGGGTGATTTGCTCTGGGGATATATCTCACACTCCTCAGAGTTACCTACCCAAGAGACCCCCACCTAGCTCAGTGGGGCTCTCCTGGGAGGAGCTGCCCCGGCCCTAGGAGCCCAGAGGAAGATGAAGGCAGATCGCTCCCCTTTCCCATCTTGTTCCAAGGTCATCATAGAAGGTTCAGTTCAGTTCAGTTCAGTCACTCAGTCGTGTCCGACTCTTTTCGACCCCATGGACCGCAACATGCCAGGCTACCCTGTCCATCACTACCTCTTGGACCTTGCTCAAACTCATGTCCATTGAGTCAGTGATCCCATCCAACCAGCTCATCCTCTATCATCCCCTTCTCCTCCTGCTTTCAATCTTTCCCAACATCAGGGTGTTTTCTAATGTGTCAGTTCTTCCCATCAAGTGGCCAAAGCATTGGACCTTCAGCTTCAGCATCATTTCTTCCAACAAATATTCAGGACTGATTTTCTTTAAAAAGAAAAGATCTCTTTGCAGTCCAAGGGACTCTCGAGAGTTTTCTCAACACCACAGCTGAAAAGCATCAACTCTTCGGTGCTCAGCTTTCTTTATGGTCCAACTCTCAACATCCATACATGACTACTGGAAAAACCATAGCTTTGACTATACAGACATTTGTCAGCAACTAATGTCTCTGCTTTTCAATATGCTGTCTAGGTTGGTCATAGCTTTTCTTCCAAGAAGCAAGTGTCTTTTAATTTCATGGCTGCAGTCACCACCTGCAGTGATTTTGGAGCCCAAGAAAAGAAAGTCTGTCACTGTTTCCATTGTTTCCCCATCTATTTGTCATGAAGTGATGGGACTGGATGCCATGATCTTAGTTTTCTGAATGTTGAGTTTTAAGCCAACTTTTTCACTCTCCACTTTCACTTTCATCAAGAGGCTCTTTAGTTCCTTTTGGCTTTCTGACATAAGAATGGTATCATCTGCATATCTGAGGTTATTGATATTTCTCCCAGCAACCTTGATTTCAGCTTGTGCTTCATTCAGCCCAGCATTTCACATGATGTACTCTGCATATAAGTTAAATAAGCAGGGTGACAATATACAGCTTATTGACATACTCTTTTCCCAATTTGGAAAAATTCTGTTGTTCCATGTCTGGTGCTAACTGTTGCTTCTTGACCTGCATACAGATTTCTCAGGAGGCAGGTCAATTAAGTTCAGTCGCTCAGTTGTGTCTGACTATTTGCGACCCCATGAACCGAAGCACGCCAGGCCTCCCTGTCCATCACCAACTTCCGGAATTTACCCAAACTCATGTCCATCGAGTCGGTGATGCCATCTAACCGTCTCATCCTCTGGCATCCCCTTCTCCTCCTGCCTTCAATCTTTCCCAACATTAGGGTCTTTTCAAATGAGTCAGCTCTTTGCATCAGGTGGCCAAAATATTGGAGTTTCAGGTTCAACATCAGTCCTTCCAATGAACATCCAGGACTGATCTCCTTTAGGATGGACTGGTTGGATCTCCTTGCAGTCCAAGGGACTCTCAAGAGTCTTCTCTAACACCACAGTTCAAAAGCATCAATTCTTTGGTGTTCAGCTTTCTTTATAGTCCAACTCTCACATCCACACATGACTACTGGAAAAACCATAGCCTTGACTAGATGGACCTTTGTTGAGGAAGAAATGTCTCTGCATTTTAATATGTTGTCTAGATTGGTCATAACTTTCCTTCCAAGGAGGCAGGTCAGGTAGTCTGGTATTCCCAT